>OX419340.1:3049221-3081721 GCA_948470475.1 Galaxea fascicularis | reverse complement strand
GCCTCAAGCAAAAGAAGAAAAACAAATAAACCAAACAAAATGCCAAAAATAAATTAGTGCAGGGTACTTAACCCCCCTCAAAAAAAATCCTGCAGAGGCAATGGCCGTGAGAAAAATCATACATACAATCTGAAAAAGTCCTTCCTCCCCCCCACCCACCACTTTTCTAATGGTCCGTCCCTTAAACAAGTTAGTAGAGGTTTCTAAATGTATGTGTTGTCAATTCAAATACATTGCTGTTATGTCTCATGCATTTATTAGTTCAAAATTAACAACGATCCGGTTTCCCATTATGACAGATTATCAGTCTGCAGTATGAAAACAGTCAAGAAGAATATGCCGACCGATTATTATGATCAAACACGCACAAATTTTGCATTCAAAGTAGGGAGGCTATGTGATTTGAACATAACCTCGAGAAATGTTTGTATATGGAGCACTAAAGAAAAATGCGCGAATTTGCTTCTTTATGATTTGTTTGATCAGCAGCGACTTCCACTCTGAACAGACCCGGGCATGCAAAATTATGATGATTTATCCAATTTTTAAGAGTTGTTTCCCTCAGAACATTTCACCACCTTTGCTGTCCTCATCCCTGGGAATTTTCCAATTGGTTTAAAATGCTCATGCCCGGGGATTGGCCTGGAATGGGACAAGGGCACTGCTGGAATTGAGTGGTACAATTATAACAGTTCCACACTTTGTACATTTATTGCTGTTTTTGAGTCCCTGCTTCCCGCCAGCCTATGTTAAAACATTGGGGCCTTCCATGAACTAATCTTGCTTTTACCTTGAAGACAGAACTGTAACGTTTTCATTTCCTTTTAGGTTATGAAGGAGATGACCAAAGACTCATTGGTGCATTTGGCCCAAGGATGCGAATAAACAAAAGGGTCACCCTTCAGAGAAATTTCATTTTATTTAGAAAGACTGGAAACCAGTCTTTATCTGACCGGGGTTTTGTGGAATAAAATATATATTCGCTTCTTAGCTCCGGATAGTTATAACGTGTAGACTTTGAACGGTAAAAGCCGACATTAACGCTTGCTTCTTAATTGAGCTACAATGCAAACGTGGAAACAGTTTCTAAAAGGTAGTCCTGCTCTCCCATTCAACGTTTTTTCAACTAAAACCCCAGAGTAAATGGGAGGATATGATGACCAAGCTATACATTAATAATGATTAAACGGCCACAAACCTTATGAAGGGCAACGTGGCCAACCCTCTGTGTCTGAGCAATTTATTTTTACACAGGTAATTGTTAAAGCCTCGTGGGTTGCAGGATTTATTTGTGTCATTTATGGTGGTCCATAGAATCCCACACAAGAATTTTTTATCGTAGAAATTAACACTCGTCGCTAACCTCATATTTTCTATAAATTGGGATTTTCAAGACAGAAAAAGAATACCACCTCGAAAATGACTTGAACAATCGTTAAAAATATAGAGTTGTTGTTGTTAAAAGCGAAAATGGTCGAGAGAGGAAACCTGGACAAGTATAAAGACGGGGTGGGAATCGAAATGGTTAACCTGGTATTTACGCAAATCGATGTCTTAAAAAAACTCAAGTGGAAAAATGAAAAATACGAAAAATGTCAAAGACGAAAAAGAAAACTCGACAGTATAAGGAGAGCACGAGTAAGTGTAACTCTATCAGAAACTTACGTCGGAAATTGTAAAGCACCCCAAGCAAAAGAACTTAAGCCTTGGGGAGGGCTGGGTAACTTTCTACCCCTCCCTCGAACAAGTCGAATTACGTCCGGGAAACAGCAAAAATGGCAGGGCTTTTGTCACCACAAATAGTGTTTTCATATGACGTCCTGGTAGTTATGTTGGTTTGCCATGCTAATCGTCTGGGAAATAAACTCTGGTTTAATACTAAATATTTTGTTTTGTGCCGTCACCGCCGACCGCTTAGCTCAGTTCAGGTAGAGCACCAGACTGATGTGCGGGAGGTCGCAGGTTCAAACCATGACCGGACCAAAACCCGGGGCCTTTAAATAACTGAGGAGAAAGTGATGGCTTTGTGATGACTTCTGCAAATGGTTAGACTTTCTAGCTTTCTCGGATAACGACGTACGATAAACCGGAGGTCCCGTCTTACAGTGCTGGGACGTTAAAGAAAACAAACAATGTTCGGAAAAAGTAGGGAACGTAGTCCCCGGTGTGATCGTCTATAACTTATCCTGTTCTGGGGGCACCTGTGTATCTTACCATTCAATAAGATTGTAAACTGCGAGGCTGCAACTTGCCCCTAAAAAGCAGTCTGGCAAAGTCCCCCATAAAGTCTTGTAAAGCGCTTTGGGATAAAGTGTGATATAAATCTCTCAATATTAATTATTCAATCAGTATCGCCGTGGACCCTATGAGAGAAAACATTGAATAACAAAAAAGAGGAAGTCGCATTCCAAAACCTCTTTAAGGAAAAAATTGTTGGTGTTCTTTCAATCCACATATGCCAATTCAAACCTTGATGGTGAGAAAGCAGAACAAGAGTAGCTCAGTCAAACAAGGAAAGCTCCTTACTGCATACATAATAGCAACAGCTCTTACAGAAAGAGCACAGGATTTATGTCTATATGTAAATCTTTAAAAGAAAAAGTCGAGAAATCAATAAAAGCCAGGGTTCCAATTCCTTCCAAATATAAAAACAAATCAGTCTTTTTTCTTGAATACACTACTTGCACAAATCCCATTATACATTCATCATTCATCTTGGGGGGTCATTTGCATTAAAACAATGGGTATCCTGTTTATAAGAGCATGACACAGTCCCCAAAAAAGATAACTTCGCTTGTTTTTATGTAAACAACCCCCAAAACAGATTGCATTATGGTATTGTCCAAGTTGTGAATATATTAAAAACTTAGCTATTCTAACTCATTAATTCGCCAAATGTCTATAAGCTAAATATGTAAATGAAATAGCACCTAATTAAAGTGAGTGAATTAATGACCACCCAGCAGGGCAGTGGGTGGGACTCCGTCCCACCCACTCCACCTCACCCCCTCCGGTTGGTCCTGTAGGAGAGGGCAGTGGGTGGGACTCCGTCCCACCCACTCCACCTCACCCCCTCCGGTTGGTCCTGTAGGAGAGGGCAGTGGGTGGGACTCCGTCCCACCCACTCCACCTCACCCCCTCCGGTTGGTCCTGTAGGAGAGGGCAGTGGGTGGGACTCCGTCCCACCCACTCCACCTCACCCCCTCCGGTTGGTCCTGTAGGAGAGGGCAGTGGGTGGGACTCCGTCCCACCCACTCCACCTCACCCCCTCCGGTTGGTCCTGTAGGAGAGGGCAGTGGGTGGGACTCCGTCCCACCCACTCCACCTCACCCCCTCCGGTTGGTCCTGTAGGAGAGGGCAGTGGGTGGGACTCCGTCCCACCCACTCCACCTCACCCCCTCCGGTTGGTCCTGTAGGAGAGGGCAGTGGGTGGGACTCCGTCCCACCCACTCCACCTCACCCCCTCCGGTTGGTCCTGTAGGAGAGGGCAGTGGGTGGGACTCCGTCCCACCCACTCCACCTCACCCCCTCCGGTTGGTCCTGTAGGAGAGGGCAGTGGGTGGGACTCCGTCCCACCCACTCCACCTCACCCCCTCCGGTTGGTCCTGTAGGAGAGGGCAGTGGGTGGGACTCCGTCCCACCCACTCCACCTCACCCCCTCCGGTTGGTCCTGTAGGAGAGGGCAGTGGGTGGGACTCCGTCCCACCCACTCCACCTCACCCCCTCCGGTTGGTCCTGTAGGAGAGGGCAGTGGGTGGGACTCCGTCCCACCCACTCCACCTCACCCCCTCCGGTTGGTCCTGTAGGAGAGGGCAGTGGGTGGGACTCCGTCCCACCCACTCCACCTCACCCCCTCCGGTTGGTCCTGTAGGAGAGGGCAGTGGGTGGGACTCCGTCCCACCCACTCCACCTCACCCCCTCCGGTTGGTCCTGTAGGAGAGGGCAGTGGGTGGGACTCCGTCCCACCCACTCCACCTCACCCCCTCCGGTTGGTCCTGTAGGAGAGGGCAGTGGGTGGGACTCCGTCCCACCCACTCCACCTCACCCCCTCCGGTTGGTCCTGTAGGAGAGGGCAGTGGGTGGGACTCCGTCCCACCCACTCCACCTCACCCCCTCCGGTTGGTCCTGTAGGAGAGGGCAGTGGGTGGGACTCCGTCCCACCCACTCCACCTCACCCCCTCCGGTTGGTCCTGTAGGAGAGGGCAGTGGGTGGGACTCCGTCCCACCCACTCCACCTCACCCCCTCCGGTTGGTCCTGTAGGAGAGGGCAGTGGGTGGGACTCCGTCCCACCCACTCCACCTCACCCCCTCCGGTTGGTCCTGTAGGAGAGGGCAGTGGGTGGGACTCCGTCCCACCCACTCCACCTCACCCCCTCCGGTTGGTCCTGTAGGAGAGGGCAGTGGGTGGGACTCCGTCCCACCCACTCCACCTCACCCCCTCCGGTTGGTCCTGTAGGAGAGGGCAGTGGGTGGGACTCCGTCCCACCCACTCCACCTCACCCCCTCCGGTTGGTCCTGTAGGAGAGGGCAGTGGGTGGGACTCCGTCCCACCCACTCCACCTCACCCCCTCCGGTTGGTCCTGTAGGAGAGGGCAGTGGGTGGGACTCCGTCCCACCCACTCCACCTCACCCCCTCCGGTTGGTCCTGTAGGAGAGGGCAGTGGGTGGGACTCCGTCCCACCCACTCCACCTCACCCCCTCCGGTTGGTCCTGTAGGAGAGGGCAGTGGGTGGGACTCCGTCCCACCCACTCCACCTCACCCCCTCCGGTTGGTCCTGTAGGAGAGGGCAGTGGGTGGGACTCCGTCCCACCCACTCCACCTCACCCCCTCCGGTTGGTCCTGTAGGAGAGGGCAGTGGGTGGGACTCCGTCCCACCCACTCCACCTCACCCCCTCCGGTTGGTCCTGTAGGAGAGGGCAGTGGGTGGGACTCCGTCCCACCCACTCCACCTCACCCCCTCCGGTTGGTCCTGTAGGAGAGGGCAGTGGGTGGGACTCCGTCCCACCCACTCCACCTCACCCCCTCCGGTTGGTCCTGTAGGAGAGGGCAGTGGGTGGGACTCCGTCCCACCCACTCCACCTCACCCCCTCCGGTTGGTCCTGTAGGAGAGGGCAGTGGGTGGGACTCCGTCCCACCCACTCCACCTCACCCCCTCCGGTTGGTCCTGTAGGAGAGGGCAGTGGGTGGGACTCCGTCCCACCCACTCCACCTCACCCCCTCCGGTTGGTCCTGTAGGAGAGGGCAGTGGGTGGGACTCCGTCCCACCCACTCCACCTCACCCCCTCCGGTTGGTCCTGTAGGAGAGGGCAGTGGGTGGGACTCCGTCCCACCCACTCCACCTCACCCCCTCCGGTTGGTCCTGTAGGAGAGGGCAGTGGGTGGGACTCCGTCCCACCCACTCCACCTCACCCCCTCCGGTTGGTCCTGTAGGAGAGGGCAGTGGGTGGGACTCCGTCCCACCCACTCCACCTCACCCCCTCCGGTTGGTCCTGTAGGAGAGGGCAGTGGGTGGGACTCCGTCCCACCCACTCCACCTCACCCCCTCCGGTTGGTCCTGTAGGAGAGGGCAGTGGGTGGGACTCCGTCCCACCCACTCCACCTCACCCCCTCCGGTTGGTCCTGTAGGAGAGGGCAGTGGGTGGGACTCCGTCCCACCCACTCCACCTCACCCCCTCCGGTTGGTCCTGTAGGAGAGGGCAGTGGGTGGGACTCCGTCCCACCCACTCCACCTCACCCCCTCCGGTTGGTCCTGTAGGAGAGGGCAGTGGGTGGGACTCCGTCCCACCCACTCCACCTCACCCCCTCCGGTTGGTCCTGTAGGAGAGGGCAGTGGGTGGGACTCCGTCCCACCCACTCCACCTCACCCCCTCCGGTTGGTCCTGTAGGAGAGGGCAGTGGGTGGGACTCCGTCCCACCCACTCCACCTCACCCCCTCCGGTTGGTCCTGTAGGAGAGGGCAGTGGGTGGGACTCCGTCCCACCCACTCCACCTCACCCCCTCCGGTTGGTCCTGTAGGAGAGGGCAGTGGGTGGGACTCCGTCCCACCCACTCCACCTCACCCCCTCCGGTTGGTCCTGTAGGAGAGGGCAGTGGGTGGGACTCCGTCCCACCCACTCCACCTCACCCCCTCCGGTTGGTCCTGTAGGAGAGGGCAGTGGGTGGGACTCCGTCCCACCCACTCCACCTCACCCCCTCCGGTTGGTCCTGTAGGAGAGGGCAGTGGGTGGGACTCCGTCCCACCCACTCCACCTCACCCCCTCCGGTTGGTCCTGTAGGAGAGGGCAGTGGGTGGGACTCCGTCCCACCCACTCCACCTCACCCCCTCCGGTTGGTCCTGTAGGAGAGGGCAGTGGGTGGGACTCCGTCCCACCCACTCCACCTCACCCCCTCCGGTTGGTCCTGTAGGAGAGGGCAGTGGGTGGGACTCCGTCCCACCCACTCCACCTCACCCCCTCCGGTTGGTCCTGTAGGAGAGGGCAGTGGGTGGGACTCCGTCCCACCCACTCCACCTCACCCCCTCCGGTTGGTCCTGTAGGAGAGGGCAGTGGGTGGGACTCCGTCCCACCCACTCCACCTCACCCCCTCCGGTTGGTCCTGTAGGAGAGGGCAGTGGGTGGGACTCCGTCCCACCCACTCCACCTCACCCCCTCCGGTTGGTCCTGTAGGAGAGGGCAGTGGGTGGGACTCCGTCCCACCCACTCCACCTCACCCCCTCCGGTTGGTCCTGTAGGAGAGGGCAGTGGGTGGGACTCCGTCCCACCCACTCCACCTCACCCCCTCCGGTTGGTCCTGTAGGAGAGGGCAGTGGGTGGGACTCCGTCCCACCCACTCCACCTCACCCCCTCCGGTTGGTCCTGTAGGAGAGGGCAGTGGGTGGGACTCCGTCCCACCCACTCCACCTCACCCCCTCCGGTTGGTCCTGTAGGAGAGGGCAGTGGGTGGGACTCCGTCCCACCCACTCCACCTCACCCCCTCCGGTTGGTCCTGTAGGAGAGGGCAGTGGGTGGGACTCCGTCCCACCCACTCCACCTCACCCCCTCCGGTTGGTCCTGTAGGAGAGGGCAGTGGGTGGGACTCCGTCCCACCCACTCCACCTCACCCCCTCCGGTTGGTCCTGTAGGAGAGGGCAGTGGGTGGGACTCCGTCCCACCCACTCCACCTCACCCCCTCCGGTTGGTCCTGTAGGAGAGGGCAGTGGGTGGGACTCCGTCCCACCCACTCCACCTCACCCCCTCCGGTTGGTCCTGTAGGAGAGGGCAGTGGGTGGGACTCCGTCCCACCCACTCCACCTCACCCCCTCCGGTTGGTCCTGTAGGAGAGGGCAGTGGGTGGGACTCCGTCCCACCCACTCCACCTCACCCCCTCCGGTTGGTCCTGTAGGAGAGGGCAGTGGGTGGGACTCCGTCCCACCCACTCCACCTCACCCCCTCCGGTTGGTCCTGTAGGAGAGGGCAGTGGGTGGGACTCCGTCCCACCCACTCCACCTCACCCCCTCCGGTTGGTCCTGTAGGAGAGGGCAGTGGGTGGGACTCCGTCCCACCCACTCCACCTCACCCCCTCCGGTTGGTCCTGTAGGAGAGGGCAGTGGGTGGGACTCCGTCCCACCCACTCCACCTCACCCCCTCCGGTTGGTCCTGTAGGAGAGGGCAGTGGGTGGGACTCCGTCCCACCCACTCCACCTCACCCCCTCTGGTTGGTCCTGTAGGAGAGGGCAGTGGGTGGGAATGGGACTCTTGGAGTGGGAGGAGAATGAAGTGTTTGGAAGTGGGAGGCAGTCTTTTCTTGCCAGAGGGGTTGGGAGAGAGTCTTACAGAACCAACCGGAGGGGTGAGGTTGAGGAGTGCCGGTAGACTGGAGGGGGTGGGATTTCTGGTTTGAGTGGGTTGTGTTGGAGAGGGGAGGTCATGGTACTAAGTTGTATTTTTTGATAGAAGTCATGGAGACAGAAGACAGGTTGGCCGCATTGTTGGATGCGGTTGTTTTATTTGTTGTGTTTTTTTTTCTTGGTTTTTATTTTGAATGTCTTTCGTTTTAATTGTAGTAGTTGTAGTAGTTGTATTATCATATGTTGTCTTTGTGTTGACATTTTGTACTTGCAAATATGCGGCGAGTGTGTTTAAGAGTCTATTTTTTAAAATGATTTTAAGTTAAGCTGCACGATATATAAGATGGATGTATTGGCTCTTTGAGCAGTTAATATTTTTATTTTTTCTGTTTTACAATACGGTGATACTGTAAAATGTTTGAATCTGTTTCTTGGTATGAACAGCAACTGTACCTTGAAATTGAATTTGGCCGAAACAAAGGAAGCATCGCAGTTTTAACTATCTTTTTTTGCGGTGATATTAGTTTTTTTGTAGGCTATCGAGCGTGTTTTACAACACATTAATCGCTTGTCTTTCAGAAAACGTAAGTTTTCTTTTATTACCTCAATTTTGTAAAATTTTGTTTTTACAATGCGATGAAATTGTACCTAACTAATCTTTTCTAGTTCTCAGTATTAAAATCAAACCTTGACTGAATAGAATTTGGTCATACAGTAGTCATTTTTTCGGCATCGTTTTATATTAAATCAGTCATTTTAAAGGCTATCGAGTGTTTCACAATCCCAAGACTCTTGTTCTAAAATGTCTTTCTTGAAAACAATTTAGCTTAGCTTTTGCTTAGTAAAACGGAAGAAAATGAAGCCAAAAATTGCTGTCTTAACTTAGTTCATTTGAATCTATCTTTTCCTGTCGAGACGAATTTTTTTCGTTCGTCTTAGAAATAATTTATTCAGTCCGCTAGTATTTGTGCAGCTTGAGAAGTGTAACGCACTGCGCATTATAAAAATTGACGACAAAAGTTATCTAAAATGTGCTTTCCCGACGAAAACTAACGATGTTATTTGAAAGCTACTACGCATTCAAATTGAAAATGTCCACTTACCGTAATTTGATCTTCAAGAAACTCCATCATAAACATCGCTCGGCAGCACTACAAATTAAAAGTTATCTGTTGCAGTACTATTCATTCCTAGTCTCTCTCTGCGGTCTCTTTCCCCCCTCCTCTATCCAGACAAGCAAAGCGAAGAATAAGGTAACGGTAACCTTCATTGAATTGTTCTCTTCAGGCTGAAGACGCAAAACTGATTATCGCAAAAATTACTCGCTATAGCAGAAGTTGAAAGTAAATCGCCTGAAACTCTATTTTGTATGTATTATTGCTGTCTTCAATGTATTTTACACAACTATGACTTACAAGGACGGTAAGAAATAAATCTTTGCAATTTTAAC
The DNA here is from genome assembly GCA_948470475.1 of Galaxea fascicularis. Classification (NCBI taxonomy): domain Eukaryota; kingdom Metazoa; phylum Cnidaria; class Anthozoa; order Scleractinia; family Euphylliidae; genus Galaxea; species Galaxea fascicularis. The sequence goes on along the minus strand of OX419340.1, from coordinate 3,072,445 downwards.
ACAGCGAAAGAAGAAACTAATCGCAAAATAAAGACTTTTGCCAAAAAAATTCTCTTTTTTGTTTTAACCGAGTCTAGATTGCAAAAGCAGAACTCGATAGTAACGCACAACTGAGTAAAACCAAACAAATAACACTATAATTGGTAAACTATTTGCACCAAAAAAAACTGATGCGAAATTCTAAGTTCGGTTGGTATCCGTGAAAGGAAATAGCTTTCAGCATAAGTGACAATAAATCCTAATTTCAAATTTCAAATTAAAAGAAAATAAAACGCGCCTTCTACAAACGATGCAGTAGAGTGCCTCTATTTCAATTTCGATTCTTTTCCGATTTTGGCATTTTTCGACTTGGAGGTATGGATTTGGAAGCAAAGTAATTACACTTACAGTTTTACCCTAAGAACATTCCAAGTTGTTTTTTAATTTAGCTGAGTCTAGCGGATTGTGAAAACAGAACTCGATAGCAACGCAAGCCAAGCAGATTAAATGTGAAAATAAAATGGATTCGAAGAATTGTTCTCAATTTCATTTTCAAATTTTAAGTTTCGTTGCTGTTCATGCAAAAGAAATAGATTCAAAATTCTTCTACTTAAGATAATATGGAGTGCCTCTATACCAATTTCTTGTCTGATTTCCGCCATTTTTCGGCTTTGGGTATGAATTTGGTGGCACAAATAAATATACTGTACTTCCAGCGTACTTGGCCATATATCAAGTGTTTCTTAATTCATCAGGGCGGCTGCAGACTCTTAATGGTAAGAGCTCTTCAATCAAAGCAGAAATCGGGCTTAAATGCTTGTAGCCAGCCATGTCTAAATTATATGCACTTTCTTCAACATCTTGGCTTTGCGTAAAATGCATTGTCTTTTGTCAGCCAGGAAACAGCTTGAGTACAACACAGCAACTCCATTGTATCTTGACAAGGGGTGGCACTGGCGTCCTCGGCTTAATCACTCTTTCCCAGTCAACCTGAAAACAGAACGTGAGCCTTTCAGTTAACTGAACAGTTTATGCTATACCTGTTATATAGATGATAAGCTCCAAAAGGTCAATCAATCGGTCAAATCAGTCACAAATAAACAAATTGAAGGGAGTCTTTTCTAACACCTGTAATACGTCCAATTGTGCTTAAAGAAATAAGAATTTTGTAATTATGAGGTCCTGTCTTATTGGGAAAACAAAAGAGTTCTTCAATTAATAACAAATCAAACTGTAGATGGTCGTTTCATTTTCCTTTTTCCAGAATCTCAGTAGTTGATTCTAGTTTAGTTAGAACTGATAATTCTCTTTTGAATTCTTTTAGATTTATGACAATATGCAGAAACGCATTTTTTAAAGCGAGTAACAACGGAAGCTCGTTTCCTTAGAACTGAACACAATTCCATGTGACCACGCTATCGATTTTCTCGCGTTTACTGTTTGTATATCAAAGCGAGCACCAATTTGCTTTGGCCGGTAAAGTGAGAATTTTTAGACAGGTTTTTTGTAGATACTTTCAGAGAAAGTACTAATTGCGATTTTGTAACAATTAAAAGTGATGTGCACGCTTTATCAAAACAGTGTTTGATAAACAGAACAACAACAACAGCAACGTGACAAACGTGACACAGCGCAAACATCCCCACAAGAATACATGGGCAGGCGCTCAAGTTCCAGCCACAGCCTTGAAACGGTAATTAAAGGTAAGCTTAAGTGTCGAAGTTAGTTTTGCCTGTTGATTTAAGTGCAAATTGTCATTCTTGTTATATCAATGGAAATGTTTGGTCATTTTATTATTTTTTTTAGTAAAACATTGCTAAATAGCCAAGAGATGTTGTCGCCTATATTTGCTTAGAGACAATGTACTAACGTCATGCGAAGAGGTAAAATTTCGTTTCCGCAAAGTTCGGTTCCTAAACGTAGACTTTTTAAATCTCTTCGAAAGTTTCAGAAAACCAGCTCAAACAAAAGTGACACTATCGAATTTAAGCAATACAAAAATTAAGTTATCAGTGCCGGAAAGTGAAAGAACGCATTTTGTAGTTCTGCAGTTTACTCTTGGTTGGTTTGTCAACAAATTACCAAGCTTAAGCGGCTTAAATTAAAGTTTCAAATGGCTGCGGGAACGTCAGAGTGCAAGATTAACTCAAAATTGAAACGTTTTGCGAAAACAACTAAACGATTTCATCTTGTTTTGATACGTCTCGAGGTATTTTGGTCTAGGACGAATGTTTTCAAATTCTGTATTATAAAGCAGCATGATTTATTCCATGAATATTCGTGAGGGTACCAGTATATGTAAATTTTTTACAAACATTTTAAAAACTCTCTTGCATCGGACCGGCTACGTTACTGACCAAATTTCAAAGTGTTGTTCTTGCAAAGAAAAGCAACGCTTTTGCAAGAATTGTTCTGACAGGCAGGTGAAAAGGAAAAAAATTGAAGTGTGACAATATTAAATAAATCGTACCTTGCCAAAGTTTAGATGTTTTACCAAACGTTATCCTTGCTTGCTTTATCTGCCACTTGGTCCATCATCTCGGTTCTGTGACTAAAACAAATAAACCAGCATTAGCATGGGTGGGGTGCATCAGAGTGGAAAAACTAATGAAGTCCAAACTGTAATTCTCTTTAGATTATTTAAGGTCAAAGTAAATGATCAAAATGAGACTCTTCTCGTTCTGTTTGCTTTTATGAAAAAATTTAAGTAATTTTCTAGAATTTTCGTATAATCATTTCCATGCCAAGTAGCACATAAGGCCTCCTAAGAATTAAGTTTCCAAGGATGTTTCTGTGACCCAGCAAAGACTCTTAGGGACAGGTGGTCAGCCCATCACCCGGCCTCCACCCAACCGTGATGTGTGGGAGTGCAACCACAGCACCGGGTACTACGTCCCCTTCTCTTCGATCAGGTTGTGGGTTCTTCTATGTCCCCCAGCAGTTTTACGTATGGAGATGAGGGCGACAAGGCCAGCCGCTTAAACGTCACTGCCCAATAACGCGCCTCTAAACTGAGGCAGATGTTGAGCACAGCTAGCATGCCCTTACCCAAGACCGTGGTTATAGTGATCCGGACAAGAGTTAGACCCGTGACCTTATAAATTGGTGTCGAGAAAAACGCGTGAATTGAATCTAGATCGATAATGGCACACCTAACACGTGATAATCCTATGGTGCCATGTTAAAATAAACCTTTGAAAGTGATGAAAGGAACAATCAATAGGAAGAATTTGTGTACATTCAAAGAATCTTCAGCCGTCTTAATAGATAAATGTACTTGTTCCTTTGGTTTGATAATCGCTATTTTCAGGTGTGTTTTTCATTTCGGCCTGCAACTTAGCAGTAAAGCGTCGTCCATTGAGTTTCCGTCCCAATCGAATTAGGCGTTGCATTTTCTTGACGATGAATTGGTCCTTTTACCGAAATTTCCATTATACTGTTATGAAAATGTTCTAACGTTAAGAGAGGAATATAGGAATATTCCAGGTAAACATCAACCTAAATTCCACAATTACCAATGCATGAACAATTTATTCAGAAATTTTTCTCAGTTTTGGGAATAAAATTCACTTTACCGCGCCCGGCAAACCAATTCATACAAATACCAAATCCGAAAGCTTCCCATCATAGTAATTTACTGTTCTCTACCGGTAAACGTTTTATAAAAAAATAAATGTTTTTCAAAAGGTTTTCGTTCATCTTGTCCCGATAATACAATAAGCTCACAAGAAAGCAAGGTATTACTTTAATCTTGAAAGTTAGACCTTAGTTTTGCCCTAGCTAGTAGCTAGTAACCATTTCCGAAAACATTTTTTTCTTTGTATATTTTGAGAGGACTTGTTGCGAAAGTGAAACTCTGCAGCAGTTTCCTAAACAAAGAAATGTGAACTAAGCGGATATGCGCTTTGTCCACTTCCAGGAAACGAGACAACTCCGGCCGCAAAAAAGTTATAGTAGTTAGACCACATGTGATTCATTGGAATCGAATATCGGAACTTGATTGTCATGTTCCGAAGAATAACGGAAAATAGTGATCGAGCGAGAGGTGAAGTGTCCGGGAAATAGAACGATATACCTTTTGGTCAAGAGTTTACGATTGTTATCGACTGCCATCGCCGAATTCCATCGGAAAAGCTTGGTCATTCGTACACTGGTAAGATTTGTCCGTAGACAGTGATCCCGTTTCTCCGTAAAAGCAGCGTTTTACAATTAATTCCACTACTGCAAAACATACGGAGGTTACACCATTGCTTATAAGCCATATATGGTCAGCAATATTCTTATTGTTATCTACTTTGCTCTTAGATAACAATTCAAATATTTTTATTCAAGGTTTGTTATCTGTTTTCTACTTTTGGTAACAATAATGATTCAGTTCAACTTCAATTTGTTTTGGATCATCCAATCGATTTTCTATTTCTATGAAAAAAAAAAAAAATCAAAACGATTCTAACGTTAAGAATAATTCTTTTTAAGCGCCCTCCTTCCTTCCCCCCACAGGTTGCTTTGGCGGTATGTTGTCGGAAAAGATTTTTATGTAGTGATCACCCCAGAGCCCAGTTACAAATTCAGGGGGAAATTTCAAACGTATGAGAAATGTTCGAGGCACCTTCCCTCCTTACCCTCAGTGGCAAATCGCCCTCGATCCTTTTTACTGGTATATTCAGTTTTATATCGATTTTACGGATCAGCTACATTAATATGAGGTGTTAAAAATCAATTCATTGACATTCAAAACGTTGGGGACAAATTATCTTAGAGACCTAACAGCCTTCCCCTGACTGGAACATCTCCTTAAAGTTATATCAGGCCAAAGAAGAAAGCGAGGCAGTTACAAAGAACTATTTTTTTGATGTTATTGTAATAATAATAATAATTATTATTATTATTAATTATCATTATTACTATCAGTAAGAGATAAGTTTCGCGATGCTGTTAAGCTACGTTACGATTGGCCGATCGATGACATTCCATCAGTATGTGCGTGTGGAGAAAACTTCACAGTAGATCACGCAATGATTTGCAAACGAGGAGGTTTCGTAATCCAACGTCATAACGAGTTGAGAGACCTCGAGGCCGATCTCTTGAGTATGGTGTGTGGTGACGTCGAGGTCGAGCCAGTTCTCCAAGACATCACTGAAAAACAGTTCAGTAGAGGGTCCAATCGGAGCACAAGACGCAATATTGGACATTCGGGCGCGTGGCTTCTGGGATCCCCAGAGCTCGACATCCTTTGATGTGAAGCTTTGCCACCCTAATGCCGAGTTTTACAGGGACCAGGAGCCGCAGCAGATCTATCACATCCATGAAAACGACAAGAAGCGGTTGTATTCGAGGAGAGTGTTGGATGTTGGGCATGGCTCGTTCACGCCGCTTGTATTTACAACTACTGGAGGGATGGGGAAGGAATGTATAAAGTACCATAGTCGACTGGCTGAGCTGATAGCCGCCAAGAAAGGAGAACAATACTCGCAAACAATTTCCTGGACTCGAGCAAGGACATGCTTTGCACTCCTTCGGTCGGCCCTGGTGAAGCGCCGTACTGCGTTTGACTACAACAATTGTGATATTGAAATCGCAGCTGCCGAAGGAGCCATTGACGTTGTTTAGTGTTTGTTTTCTTTTTTTTTTAGCAGCCTTGTATAGGGTTTTAGTTTTGCTATTCGCCTTTCGCTTTTCTAGTTTTGTGTCTCGAGAATAAAATAATCTAAATAATCGAATTCCAAGAAACAAAGGGACTTGTAATTTTGCATATATCAGTAACAACGTTTTTTTAAAAAGTATAATGCATGAACACTTTTTAACATGAAGTGCAGAATTTGAAAGCGTTTATTGAATTTTTATCTGAAACTTTTCTGTATTTGTTTTCGAAGAATTGTAAATAAAGTTTGCTATTATTATTTGTAAGCATAATTTAACTGCCGCCCGGTTGGCTTAGTTGGTAGAGCACCAGACTGCTGGGCGAGAGAGGTTGGGTCCAAACCCCAGGCTGGATCACAAACCAGGCTTAGGTAGGATCGTGCTGGCTGTTTGCTTAACATCTGCTCTTCAGTTCGGATGATCACGTCACTAGGCAGGTAAGCCGTTAGCGTTGTCTCCTTTACCCCCACACGTGAAACTGGAAGGAGACGTGAAAGAACCCACACACCGAACGAAACTGGAGTAGGGCACGTAGTCCCATGTTGTGGTCTGTCCCGACGTACATCGGGGCTGGGATAGAGGCGATGAGCTGGACGGCACCCGTCCCCAAGGGCCTCTTTTGGGTCACAGAAACTAGTCCAAGGCGAAATTCAAAACATTTTGTCTATTTGCAAATTTGGCGGAAAAAAGAAAAAACCAAACAGCTTGAAGCACTGCGGGGAGATGCTTGTCTCCACCCTCCAACCGATATAAATTTCAGAAAAACTTCCTAATTCAAATAAATGGAAATTAAACAACTATCTGCTGAATATCACTCATTGAATTGGTTACCAAAGGTTCACCCTTGTTTTTCAATTAAATTTGAAACCAAAACTTATGTTCTTGTAACCACGTAAGATTTTCGTGGACGCGCAACTTTAGTTTTCTTTCCTGTGACTCAAAATTATATGCCTCCATTTTGTGGTAATTCTAATTACATTACTCCTAACTGAATTGAATAACACGTGTTGGACTTATCTGAATAAGTTGCGCTTGAGTGGCAGAGTGATGGAACATTCTTGGCTTGCGTTCCCCAATCGTAGGTTTATCATAACCGTTCATATTTTGACCTAAAAGATGAAAACCAATTGATTAGACAATAAGACTGCAGTGCCCAAGGTAAACTCAGACCAGACTATATAAACGGGCCCTAGGGCATCTTAACCGCTCCTGATTCAATGGAATTTCCGATGATAGTAGTAAATTTGACGCCGTGTGTTTGTAGCAGGATAACAGCACAACGTTGCTGGAATACGGTGCATGTTTCATGCCAGGGAGAGACAGAGGAACAGACAAATAAAAACAATTCTGGTCAAGTCTTACCTTAATTCTGGAACCTAAGGTTTGTAACAAGTGTGTCTTCAGGTTCCACTCATCGTGTAAGTTCTTTCACGGTCATCTAACGAGAAAGAGAGAAAGAAATTTACTAACATATACTGTGATGCGGATGCGAAATGTTCGCCAGTTTTGCGAAAGAAAATCTTACGTCGTTGACATTATTTAATTTAGATCTCGGAGCTGAACGAAACCAGGTGGAGATCACCTGCATCCTAACAAGATTTAGTGACGATTCAGCCGTACGTAGAAATAAGTGTCATGTTCATAAACGAAACTAAAGTCAGTTCCTAACGAGTTCACTCGATGTTGCTTGCAATACCTCGAAAGCGAAATATTTTGGAAACGAAATACTCATAGTAAGACCAAATACAACTAATTTCTAGGAGAACTAACCTGCAGACGCCTCTGATCTTTGACGCAGTGCACATCAAGAAGACCTCAAAATGAACTTCAACAGCACATGGCGGACACCGCCAGAAGTAATGGGTGCGCCTTTTGACTCATCTGTTTTTATACCGTATTAAAAATTCATAACGTAAAAGTGTAAAATACTTGGATCGACCAGGAAACACTGAGCGATTACTTAACACGTTAGCGCAACTCCCTTGTTGGAATTTGTCTCATGTTGCTTCTGGTATCTTTTGTCAGTTGGGAATTCATAGTTTGCATGGCAGTGACAAGACCAACACAGGCTAGTGAATTACATCCTTTTAGAGAGTGAAAAGTCGTTTCTTTATGAATAAATCAATATAAATAGCGAATGCGTCTTCAGCTTAAAATTAATAATTGACTCTTTCGTTTACGTCGCGTTTTTGCTCCAACTACGGGACAGGCGCTTAATCAGTGAAGAATGGAATTAAGGGAGAAATTTAAAGTTTGGCATGGATTGCAACAAGTTCAGGCACCTTGAATCTGACTTGAGGTGTGTATGGTGATCCACACAAAGAAACAAATGAAAATTAGTTTTAACTTTAGCGCCAGTTCCTTCGATCGTCTTTAGAAGGTCATTGCCTGGTTTTATGAAATCTCTCCTTTCCTCATTTTCTTGCTCAGGTACCAGACGCTGTCTTTCTTCTTCTTCTCTCAGCTTATGTGGGTAAATAGTCTTCAAGTCTGTGAAGCAATTTATCTTGAAAAAAGGGCGAAGGAAGCAAAGAACTGAAGAAGAGAAAAAAAGAAAGGAAAAAATCTGACACATAGATAAGTCACGATTCAACAATGCCTTGGCCTTCGGTGTTTTAGAATGCTTTGATTCTTCTCACGGTCTTACGATACGATTTGTCTTACGATACAGTTTTTGACCAATTACATTGTCATCTGGCTGAGAATGATTTGTATCCCCTACTACAATCCGCTTACAGAAAGCGACACAGCACGGAAACGGCACTTCTAAAAGTTGTAAATGATATCAAACGAAGAAAAAACGGAATTCTTAGTAATTGAGACTCGACAACAACTAGACAAAGTATCCCTTGATGAAATGAATATTGGACATACTAAAGTTAAAACAACTACTTCAGCGAGGAGCCTTGGAGTATGGTTTGATTGTAACATGCAATTTCACACCAATATAACGAAAATGTGCGCTATGGGACATTTCTATCTATACAACATAAGGAGAATAAGGAAGCATCTCACATATGAGTCAACTCGTGCACTAACACAGGCAACAATAATAGCCCGATTGGATTACTGCAACAGTCTTCTTTATGGATGCTCTGATGGTCAAATTAAAATACTTCAGCGTTTGCAAAATATGGCTGCTAGACTTATATGTAACTCTACACGTTTTTGTTCGTATCACGCCGTCGCTTTTCAAGTTGCACTGGCTACCAGTCAAACTCAGAATTAAATACAAAATTTTATTGGTGACTTCAGTACAAGGCAATACATGGGCTATCATGCCACCTGTTTACATACAAAGTCTAGGTAAGTTCAAGTCAAAAAGAAATCACGATACAATCTCCGAACTAATGATGAACTTTTATTGGCTCCACCAACTTTTAAATCAAACAAGACAACAGGAGATAGAGCTTTTCAAGTGGCTGCACCCTCTGAATGGAACAAACTTCCAAAATCACTCAGATTAGAGAATGATTTAACTTCTTACCACTGTAAATATTATCATAATCTTGATTAGTTATAATTTAAATATTGTAAATAATCTTATTGTTAATTTTAAGCGCCTGAGATCATCTATTTATGGATCATGCGCTATATAAGTACTTTATTATTATTATTATTATTAGTTTTATTTTTTTAATTAACTATTTGATGCTTTTTATAATTGTCATTAGTAATTTATAAAAAAATTATTTGAAAAAAATTATTATTATTTTTATTATTATTATTATTATCATTATTATTATTATTGGGGTCTTCTTTGAGAGCAATCTGGCTTCGAAGGTTCATGTCTTTGGTAGGGTCTGAAAAAAACTGAATTCTGTCTTAAACGGGATAGGGAAATTAGAGATTTGTGCCTTAAACAGGTGCGAGTAACAAGAACACCACACAAATTAATACCTTTGGTAAGCTGAAAGCCACTCATTGGGCACTATGGCCACATGGTAGCGGGCATTACCTCTTAAATCTACCAAATAAAGTTTGAGCCAGAGCATTAACGATGAAAATGTGAAGCTTGTGGGATGTTGCTTAGAGTGAGCTATGCCATGCTGATGAGGCCTAAAAAGGCCGAAGCAGCTGTCCACGGCCGCTAATGCTCGGGCTCAAACTTTACTTGGTAGCGGTGGCCATAGTGCCCAATGACTGGAATGGGTTTCAGCTTACCTAAATTCATTAATTTGTTGTTAAGCAAGAGAGAGAGAGAGAGAGAGAGAGAGAGAGAGAGAGAGAGAGAGAGAGAGAGAGAGAGAGAGAGAGAGAGAGAGAATGCTATCATTGTACCTGAAATGATTCGAGTCTCGGAGGATCTGTAAGTACTTGTTAACGGATTTTCTCCAACAGGCAACAGTTAAATCGTTTTCAATGCAGAGAGTATCCTCAAAAACCCACTCTACTGGGGTTTTACTAATAGCGGGCCTGCAGCCCAGCGACCACGGCCCTCGGCACACGGCTCACGCCATGGTCCGCACGCTGCAGCCTGCGACCCAGGGTTGGGGATGCTCTCGAAAATTGGGTTTTAGCAACGGAGTTGATCATTTAAATTGACCAACGTACCGGGATTCTAAAAGCTGACGTTCCAAGCGTTAGCCCTTCGTCAGAGTGAATCAGAGGGAATTGTTTAAATGAAAAGCCTTGAATGCGCGAGAAATAGTTTCAGCGTGAGAGAGTAAGATTGCATTCGTTTGCATGAGTCTCAATGCGTGAGACTTGAGAGCTCTGGTGTTAACTTTGTCAAGACAGGATGAGGCACCTCATCCTCTTGACTTTGTTTATTATTCTCCCGGTTTTGTCTGATCATAGACTTCACTGAGACTTTATCAGGGATTCAACATGATTGATAAAAGACGTAGTTTGAACCATTAGTGTAGAACTAGTTATTTGATCTATTTTACCGCTAATTCCCTGATGACGTCTGTGTTGTCAGACAAAACCAGTCGGATCATAAAGTATTAACAAAGTTGACAAGATCCGTTGCTGTGTGCTACCCACTAGTTTTTAGAAAAAAAATGCAAACGAAAATATTAAAAAATTGAACAAAATGTCTAAGTTCCACGATTCGTACTTCAAAAGAAACAAAATCCGTCAATCCGCCAATCCGTAAAATGTCTCCTCAAAATCCGAAACTGAACCGAATAACTTTTTTAGCCAAATCCGTCGATCCGCGAACCAAGTATTCACCCCCGTCATTTTGACATCATGGTAACACGTTTAAAGTGCAAGCAGAAACTATCAGTAGCTTTCCAAGAGGCTGTCACAATTTTTTTGCTTGACCATCTATACACGGCATTCTTGTAAAGGAGGTTTATTAATTTCCTGGGGGTGGGGATAATTTATACATATTTTAATATTTTAGCTTTTTATTACAAGGAATTTGATACTCTTACATAGATTTGACTGAGCTTGTAGTGTTGTCATACCTGACGAATACGCCATATCTAAATAAAGTTATTACTTACTTCCTCACTTACTCACGCTTCGCGTCTTCGCCCTCAACGTCTTGCGCTTCGCGTTCGGCTAAGTAAACGCCGGGTATGCAGGCTAAGAACGCGCATACTGTTTGGAACAACTCCAGCCATGTTAACTCCAGAAAACAGAGGCTGTGCTTGTAAGGATCCCATCCAATGCAGTAATACGTGTCTCGTGTGGATCCGTGTGGAGTACATGAACTTAGTTATTTTACGGCTGCTGGGCCGATAGATGCAGCATCAGGAATATCACCCAGAGCTAGCTTTACGCGCCTTTCCTCAAACGTTAGCCGCTGTTATTTGAGCTTCGACTGCTCTTTAAGATTGAGCTTCACCATCTCGTTTTCCAGGGCCTGCATTTGCTGATCAACAGCAGCTTAACGCCGGTATGACGCTAGTTGGTACAAAGGTACCGGAGAAGAGGATGGAGTTTGCTGGACAGCACGTTCATCGTCCAGACATTGCAGCAAGTCCTTGAGTATAGTGAGAGTGTTTAATCTTTAACAATGTCATTTGTTGTGATGCTGTGAAGAGGCTAACCTAAAACAGAATAACCTAACTTTGTAAAGCTTCTGCCAGGGTATGCAACAATAATTAATTTGTTTGTCAAAACCCTTACAACCTCTGGCTGCATGTTCAGTTGTTGTCCGGCTTCATTGGGTCACAGTCACCCCAAAACATGTAAACCATTTTGAGGTTTGATTTATCTTATTGACAGTCTGCACTGCACTAATGGCTTTGATTGGATTTATGCCACTCCTGGTGCAGGGGCGATAGGCTCTTTGGACTACACTCCTCAGGAAAGAAAAGTTTTGGCTAAAAAGTGAGTTTACATGCACCAGACCATGCTGCAATATCTGTCCACTCTATACTTGCTTGGTGTAAGTGTAGTTTTCCATTTAGTTTGAATGTTCAGGATATGGCCATTTGTCTTTTGAGTGGCTGATACAGTGGTACAGAGAAACTTATTCACATTCATCATAATTTTTTCCTCCGAATTTAATTTAATGTGATTTTAGGTCACTTGACTGGACATGCAATGGCTGTGATGTGTGTATGGCAGACCGTGTTACTGGAGACCACTGGTATGTGAAATTGCTGCTATGGTAATTAACTACTGACCGACTGGACTTAAGGCTGCCGCACACTAGCCTATTTTTTGTCGCAGAGCTGAAGATTTTTTGTCGGGGTTAAATCGGGTTAAAATTTGTCGAGACGTGAGCTTGCCGCACACTAGCCGATTTTTTGTCCCGACTAACCGCGTTTAGTCTTGGGGTCGAGTCGATCTCCGCCATGTTGGAAAAGACGCTTATTCACGTGACTCTCATGACAATTCCTCATTAGTTTAGGTACGCGTGAGCCCCGACAAATTATCTTGGCCCACCGCACACTAGCCGACAAGGCCCGACAAGACGTTTTGAGATCTAGCACTGTCAGATATCGCCCGACAAGCCCCGATCTTGTCGCAGACTTGTCTGAATTCACCGCACACTAGCTGACAAGTGAAGATTTTTTGTCGGCCAACAAAAAATCGGCTAGTGTGCGGTAGCCTTTAGTTTTCAGCTTGTCAGTGAATTTAATAGCTGCTATAACTCTTCAGTTGCTTTTCAATTAAAGTTGTTCAGTTGCAGGACGTTTTACATGTACATTTGAGGTGTACATTTTAAGTGCATGGGGATCCTCTCTTGTTGTGTTTTGTAGGTCAATCATCCCAAGAGGCAGAGAATGAAGCTGCGGAATTAGCTGCACAGATCACATTTAAACTCACACTCATACTAGTTTATATTCTTGGACAATGCTGCCCATCTGCATATCAATCAGCATATCCTTACTATGCCACAGGGTACCCAATGTATAACACAGCAAATTCATATCCCTTGACTGAACAAGGTTATGCCTCATTTCCAGCAGCAGCAAGAAATCAAAATGCTGCATTACCAAATCAATCCGAGACTGTTTCAACACAGCCTAATCAGATTATTGGAAATCATAGTGGCACAAACAATGTTTGACAGAGGAATGTTGACAGTCAGTCAACTGTGAGTCCAAATGGTACTCAATCTGCACCTGTTGTGGGAAATACATCTCCAAGTAACTCTGTTGTGGTTGATACTCAACCTTGCATAACACAGAGCAGCATGTTGATTGTGTTGTGGGTGATAGCTGTGTCTATTATTGCATTGGTTTGTCGAAGACTCTTTGTGGTGTCCTGAGATTGTGTTGTGGGTGTTAGCTGTGTCCATTATTGTATTGAATAAAGGGGGATGTAGTTTCTAAAGAAACGGTGGTGGTGTGTTAATGGGGGAGAATTCTCATGAATTTGAACTTCAATTGCAAGCAATTTGATGTCTGTTCCTGTGTATAAACGTGCCTTCTCAGAAAATTAAAAAAAAAAGAACAGGATGGATAAGTTTAACACTTGTTTGGATAGGGACATTGAAAGGTTTTTGTATCAAATATAGATTTCCAACCTTGTGGAAATTTGTCTAGAATTTAAGGGAAAGGGATACGAAAAAATTATAATATTTCTGTTTTCATAATAAATTTCTCATAGTTGGAGGATAAGAAGATCTAGTAACATTAAGAACCACCTAAACAGTCAGCTCTTGAATTTTTTAACTGCAAGCTTAAAATGTTACATTGGTTTCAAATAAAAGTTGATGAATTGTTTGAGACTGTAATAGGTCATATGATGTTACTGGAAGTATACCTCTCAAATGGCGTGGAAACTTTGGAGAAAGACAGAAAAACAACCTTAGTTTGTTCTTAATACACTGCAGTCAACTCAGTCGTATGACCAACCTTGGTACACAACAAAGTAGTCGCTTACAGGAGGTGGTCGCTAGCAAGAAAAATCAAAATTAATCCAAAACTGAATAATTTGATTAACCAATTACATAAAGATATTACCTTTTTAGCACAACTACCATAAAAGACCCTAATTTCAGGCCTCATTAACAGGGGGCTTATTAGAGTGGGGGGCTTATTTCAAATCGTAAACACGCCGTTTTTGTCTAAAAATAGTTTTTTGTGCAAAAGTCAAGCAACTGCATTTAAACTTAAAATGGAACAGATTGTTTTGTAAGAATGTGTGCAATTAAGACATCATTGAATATGCATTGAGTATACCATATACCATTTTTGTTAAAAATATATTTTATTTGGCTAACCTGAAGCGGATTTTTGTATTAAGGAATAGGAGGGAAACTCTCAAACTCTCATGGCTTACTGGAGAGGGGAAGGGGGGGCTTAATAGAGCTTTTACGGTAGAAGTAGCGAAAAGATCGAAACCACTGGCATAGTTCACATCGAATAACGTCGGGAAAATGTTTTTTTTTATTTTTAGAAAAAAAATCAGTGTTTGATTTATTTAATTTCTCAAACGATCCACTAAAATTACATAAAAGAACCAACTACTCGTTACAATCTACTTACTGCAATACAATCTAACCAACAAATCTACAGAACACTACTTACAGCTTTAAGTTAAGTTAAGTTACATTGATATGCCATGTTTACATACATTTCTTACGTTGTTTAAAATTTTCTATTGTTACTGAATGCTGTTCCATATTATTTACTAACACAATACAAAATCCGATCACGTATTTGAACAAGCATAGATAGGCCACTATGTCGGTAATATCGCTAATAATAATAAGGTCACGCGATTTGAGTTTTGCAAATTGTTGCACTCTTGACCCCTTAAAGGTGGCAAACGAGAGGTTTCCATTTTTCAGGCTGGAGGTTGAGTCCGTTTGTTTTGATTTCATAAGTTTTTTTCAAAAGGCGCAGAAATTGTGAAAGGTTGGGAATTTCATCTCTCAACTTACACTTCCAAATATAGTATGAGACAGGAGAAATTTATTTGCAGTTTTGTATTTGAATTGTCTGGTTTCAGGCCCAAAGCAGTGGCCATGGAAAGATGATTACCCTTCTGAATTAAAGAGGATGACTGTAGCCATTGAAAAAAGGTTTCCCAGAAATGAGAGGTCACCTTGCATTGCCAGAAAAGGTGGAGCAAAGTGTCTGTTTCTTCATTACAAAAGGTGCAAAGATCATTATCTTTAATTCCAATCTTATACAAAAAAGAATTTGTAGGCAGGCGTCTATGGAGAAATTTCAATTGAAAAATAATTATTTGGGTACTTTTTGTGTATGTTCTCGTAAGCTGAAATGTTTCAGTTTTCCAATCTATTTCTTCCTCATTAAGGTCGCAATCTCTGTACCATTTTGTTTGGGAGGCTCTCGGAGATTTCTATACGTTAAATTGCTGGGTTTCTTCGTTTTTTGGAAAGCTCTAGTGAAAGATTCAAACTCAGCAGTTTCCAGTCTGTCGATATTTTCCTTGAATCCCTTCTTCATTGTCTTTAATGCGATAATCCCACTGAAAGCAAGTGGGCAGCTTTTGCAGTGATATTTGTTTAAAAACTCTGTATAGGAGAGGAAACAGGTCTCGTCTTTTATAAAAGACTCGACTGTCAGAATTCCTTTGGCAAGCCATTCTCGAAAATATACAGGTTTGCGGTCAATTCTTATTAGAGAATTATTCCAGAGACGCTGTATTTTATACTGCTCTAAGGAAGAGATGTTGCTATTAAATTTACCTCGGCCCAAATCAGCAGTATTTCGTTAACGAATAATTATCAGAAGTTTGAAAGTGGTTTTTCGTATCTTTTTTGTCTAGGTTACCCAAAAACACAGCTCCCCCCCGTATCTGCCGAGTTCTAGGTAAAAAAAAGCTTCCATTTTCCCATGTTTGTTTTGTCAAGATATTTTTTGATCCAGATAGTTTTTAAAGATTTACTGAATGAGAAAAGATCAATCATTTTTAGCCCACCATCGCTGTACTCGCTAATTATAACGTTTCTTTTAATCTTGTCGGGTTTCCCGTCCCATAGGAAACGGCAAAAAGCTTCGTTCAATTCTTTGATAGCTTGGTGGTTTGTTTGCAAAGGAGAAACGACATTAACCAGCTGGGAGGCGAGTAGGCTTTTTAATATAGTGATTTTTCCAAGTAAGCTTAATCTTCGATACTGCCAATTTTTAAGTACGTTCTGAACTTTTTCGTTTTTTTCTTCGAAATTCAGAATCATGGTTAGTTCAGGGTCTATTGAAAGCCAAACTCCTATAGTGTTTTAATTTTGAGCTCTTGCCATTTGAATTCTTTTTCTGGACACAAGAGTTCTGAGCTTCTCGCCTTTGAACCTATCCATAACGCTTCGGTTTTTTTGTTGTTAACTCTGAGGCCAAACAATCGCTCATCCACCCGTTATTTATTATGCAGCTTTCAATATCACAATAAAGAGTTCGTATCCATTTTTGGATCGAGAGGCCGAAGCCATAGTGTTGTAAGGTTTTTTCAATAAATGGCCATTCGAGGGTATCGAAGGCTTTTCGAAGTCTGGAAAATGTTCTTGTACTACTGTCGAACTCATTGTATAACACTCTGCAACAGATCACTGAAACAATTCATGTTTACCGACAGATCTAATTTTTTTTGTATGTAAACTGTTGTCTGTCAACACTTTGGGTCTGCACTATTAAAAACGAACTTTCTGACATTTGAGATACTATGCGCTTTTTGATTAGTCAGTTGTACTGGTAAACTCGTACTTTCTCGTGAAACTCCTTGTTAGTACTACTTACAAATATTTTGTACCCCGCAATAGACCGCATTTTCTATGGGATTCCTAGCCTGCGTGTCCGTTTCCTCTTGAGCCAAGGGGAAGTAACGCGAAGGCATGGGGCGAGAGTCACTTATTTTGCCCCGTGCCCTCGCGACTCCCGCTTGGCTATGGAATTTGTTTTCCACTTCGCCTTGTGTATCACCGATGACAAGCTTAATCCGTTTTACAGCATTTTCGTAACACACGGAAGTAATTTTTGCTCATAACGATGGCTTCAATCTGGTACCATTTGCCACAAATATAGTTGAGGGAACTGAGAATCAGGTAGATGAGTGTAAGCGACTGAAAGGAAACCGTCTTTTTATCAATCACAGGAAGTATTTAAGCTGTATGGATGTAAAATGCCTGCTTTAGTTGCTTTTAATCGTCGGTGGCGTATTGGTAGCGATGATCTGTTTTTTCCAGCTGCTATTGGTTTGATAACCAGATTCCTCTGGTAAGTTTTACTGAAACCAATGTTGAACTTTGAGTTGTAATCTAGCTACAGTTCAGTTTATTATATAATTATTTTTTTCACATATTTTTTTTTATTCATTTTCACTTAAGCTTAAGCTTATATGGTTATCTATGTTCAAACCACACTGAACTGAAATGTCCGTGCTGGCAAATTAACTATTCCAGGGCACACTTGTTCAATTGTTAAAAAACTCAAACAATAAATGTGTAAATATTTGTTTTGTTTCAACCGGGGACTTGCTCAACAGTTCGAACACCACAACCTCTCAAACATCTGAACGCAGTGTGGTTGACAACTACAGGGCCAATATCTCCTCTTATTACAAGTTTAATTTGTCAATCACTCACCTAAACATCAAAAGTCTTCAAAATAAAAGGACGAAATAAGGACTCTGTTGAATCAAGAACTATTTGACATTTTACTACTGACTGAAACAAAGATTGATTCTAGTTACAACAACTCACTCTTCCAACATCCTTTGTACAGGATCATTAGACACGACAGGAAAAAGGGCAGTGGGGGCATAATGGTTTACATTAAACACAGTGTCTCATGCTCAATAGCCCTTCTCAAGACATGTGAGGATATCAGAGGAAATTTAGACTCTAACGAACACTCTGCGGCAATTACCATAGACCTTTCTAAAGTACCGGTATTTGACTCAGTGTTAACCATAACTTGCTCCTTGCAAAGCTGTCAACTCATGGTGCAACTAAAGACGTCCTACAACTTTTACGATCTTACCTGACTGAAAGAAAACAACACATTAAGATAGATGGTAATTTATCAGATAGGAAAACTCTGATGCATGGAGTTCCTTTGAAGCAGGGTTCCATCCTGGGCCCCCATCTTTTCAATATATATTTGAATGATGTGAACTTCTTACTAGATACCTCTTGCTCCTTGAGATTTTATGCTGATGATACTACGGGGTATTCCTCAAGCCCTTGCCCATCGACATTACAAATCAACCTACAAAACAGTCTTGATCTTCTCGCCTCTTAGGTTGGCCATTATATCCATGATCTATGGCTTTGAAAATGATGAGATCAGGAACTGTGAAGCTTGGCAGCAGCTTCAGGTGTTTTTCATTGGAGTGATTGTTCTAACAAGTTTGGTAATCATCAATGAAATAGCCATCATGTATGTCAGCATGCAGGGAACTTTGATGGATGTGAGACCACGTCAGCACATGTCAAAGCTCCTATATGTCCAGCTGGTGTTATATCTGCCAGAACTTCTTTGGACCATTCTTGGTACTTACTGGGCAGTCAAACACATCAGCCTTGAGTGTGAAGTGGGTTTAATAATTGCTGTGTGTGTTTCAATTGCTCTGGAATGGTCAATCCTGTTGACTGTTTTTATTGGTGCTTTGGTGCTGTTTGATCCCTTGGGAAAAGTAAGAAAGGAACCCTCGGAACAGGAGTTTAGTTTGACCATGCAAGAGTCAGCAAAACAGGTTTGTCAGTCAAGTTTAGTTCATCGCTGTCATTAAATTGAATGATGAACAACCTAAAAGCCATCAATTCTACCAGATTATGCAGTCAGGAAAATTGAGAGATCCAATATTAGTATTGTACATACACATAATTTGATTTCAGTCACCCATTATTTCTCTGCCCACCACTTATACTGGTGGTATGTGAGGTGTGTGTGACAGGGGTTTCGTTAAGGTTTTGAGCATAAAGGCAATAAATTTTTACAGGTGGGCTTATTCATCACAAAAAATTGCCATGATGTGCTCATGGTGGGTGGGCAAAACTATGTTTACAGGAAGCCAATTTGCCATGTGCCCTGCCCTTAATATATAGAAGGTTATGGCTTGGGTTCCTTTCCAATCACATAAAATATCCAAACATGTACACAATTCTTTTGGTGGCAGAGTCACTGTGTATCAAATGGCTTTGTTAGCTCCCTGAACAATCCAGTCTAATTACTGGTCCAGTACTACAGATGAGTTCACAGAATTTCTATCAGTTATTAACATACCAGAAAATTAATACTAATATTCATTGTCCGTTTACTGGCTTGACGTTCTTAATTTTCAGCTCTGGGAGATGAGATGTCGCTGGCTCTGCTGTTTTTTCGCTGGAAGAGATGACCACTACCTCAACGCGGTGTCTGATATTGCAGATATTTTAGCATCTGGACTCCATGATGTTGATGTTGTTCCATCAGATGTAGCTGTTGGACTCATTCTTCTTCAAGAAGAACAAGAAAGAGAACAAGCTGAAAAGAGGTTGAAGGGAGAGGTGAGAGAATCTACATACAGGTGTACATTGTGCATTTTGTAAATTTTCTGCAATGAAATTGCCTGATCTTGATGTTCGTACTGAAGAGTTGGCCTGTTAAACTCCATATGAGAATTTGGCATCTTTTCGGCCCTGTTTTTCTATATTATTTCTTTGTTTTTTTTTTTCACAGGTAATTAAAAAAGGGATGCCTGTTAACCTGGATGAACCTGTAAGTTCTCACAACCTGTTCATTATTGCGTGTTCAGTGCTTTCCATAAGCACCGATGGCCGACGAAAAGCGTCGGCTACTTCACTTACAGAAGCTGGCTACTTTTCCCCCTAAATTTAAGTAATCAAAGAAAGATTCTTTGTATTAAATTAAAGTAAAGTCGGTTACTTTTCTTTAACCAGCTGCCTACTTCAAATTTTATTGAACCCCTGCATGTTATTTTATTATTAACTTTGAAGGTGCATTGTTTTTTGAAAGTATGCTACTATGTTGCACTGTTTGTAATGGTTTAACAATCAGCTTGTGACAACATCTTTGCTCTTCCATACATTTTAAAGAGTAATACTGAACATGTTTCATTTCCAATTTACCATAGTTCAGTTCAGCTTTGTAACATTGGCATTTGTCATTTTATTCCAGAAAGAGAAGTCTTTAGTGGAAGAGGCAGCTTATTTCATGAAGTTTGCCGTTGGTGCATATGGCTGGGCCCTCTATGTTTTCATGAACCCATGCACCGGACCCTGGAATCTCTGTGGAGGAATAAAGTACTTGCTGAAGTTAAATTATAATATAGTTATGTTCAGTTTTTAGATGAATTTCATCAGCAGTTAATGTGCAAACTTTCAATTCAAATTCGAAAACAATTGAGGGAGTCCTATGCTCTAATGGTGCCCAGTCACCCCGAAGGGCAACCAGGAAGTATTAGTTTTTGTACCAAACCTGGATGCCCTGGTTTTCAAGGGTTTAAGGGTTTGAAGATATTTGGCACCCTCCTACTTTTTTTAGAGCAGAGCCTTGCAATCAGGTTGACTTGCCATGTTCAAATGTGGTCCAGGTTCGATTCCCGGAGTCGATGTCATAATAATTATGTAGGTTGGGTTTGTTGTTGGTTCTCTTCTCTGCCCCGAGAGGTTTTTCTCCGGGTATTCCGGTTTTCCCCTCTAAAAAACCAACACTGCTAAATTCCAATTCGATCCGGAATGCGCGAACGTTTAATACATGAGCCTCTGGCTCGGGAGATTGGGCAACCACTCCTCACGCTATCGAGCTCAAATAAATTACAAATTCCAAAAAAAAATTTACTCTTATCATCATTTTTCAAATTGTCTCTTATTAGTACGTCCGTATCTTGCTAGAAAATAACAGCTCGCACACGCATATGTACGAACCTTGCTTACATGTGTGCGAGAAGAGATAGATTGTTAAGAGATACAATATACCACAGTATGGTTTTACACTTCCTCAGTTGGTCTCTTTTGAATGCTCATCCAATTAGACTGTCTCTCATATAATAGTAATAAAGAGGAAAGTCAGAGTATTATGACAATTACATGCAAGATGCTTGAAAATGAAGCCAAGAACCATAACACATTAGCATAAGAAACTGTAATGAACATGGTACTATGTCTATTTCATAGGTGTTGTGGCTGTTGTCGTCCAACCCCACCGCACATCTCCAAAGACAACTGTTGCCACTGTAACTCTGCTGGCCTTAAACTGCAGACTCACTTGGAGGATATTGATTTGATTCACTGCAGCTACCATAACAAGGTCAACATATACCTCTTACAAACCGAGTTCGAGGTCCTTACTGTAAGTTACGGACCGAGTTTTTTCCCGTTCACTTATGGCCCAAGCGCGAAGCGCGCGGGCCATAAATCAACGGGAAAAAACAAGGATCCGTAACTTGCAGTACGGACCGAGAAAACGAGGTTAGTTAGATATTTATTATATCTCTGAGGTTAATCAGGCACGCGAAAAAGGAAACTTTCCAATTTAGCGGGCCGTACAGTAGAGTACGGTCCGCAAAACTGACCAATCATAGCGCGCGTACTAACTGAGAGATATAATAAAAATGGTTATGCATACAGTAAAATGGATTATAGCCAGGGATTACATCATGACTGGGTGAAGTATGACTGTCTGAAGAGAATGTACCTTTAGTTAGTTATTAAAACAAACTCATTGGTTAAAGTGGACATTTTACGTTAACAGCAACATCTTTTAACTTTACTTATTTTGCTTTAAGTTTCGGCTACGTTCCTGTAGTGATCGTTTACTTCACCAGTTTTAGATGCTTGTATCTAGTTTTTGCCATTAGGTGATTTTTTTTTCATGTCATAATTGGTCCAACTTTACAAAGTAGCACCAAAATCGCCTTAAAAAACAATATACTGAATTCATCTCACACTCTTATAATCAACAGAGCTTTCTTTTTGTTGGTAAATTTTATTGTACCTATGTAGTTTGGTGGGTCAGCTGTGAGGCTGTTAATACAAGAGCCTGTCTCTTTGACCTCCATGAGGGTAGTGAAGGGAAACTCTAGATCACGTTTCACGCAAAAGAAAACGGTCCTTTCGCAATTCACGAAAAACAAAGACGTAATGAAAATCACGGTTCACGGCGATTTAAATATATATTTCTAGTTTCATGGAAAATGATTTTGCAAAATCACGCTTCACGGCTACTATGGAAATCACGATTCACGAGGAAAAATGAGTCATTTCACATTTCACGGAAAGTACCCTTTTCCACGCTCTTCGATATTGAGTCCGTTTCTAAACGTTTCGCTAAACAGTAATTTATTTTTAGTTACGCTTTCTTTCCTTTTAAGGCATTCTTTACTTATCATTATCAAATGCATTATAAATCGTGCTTTTCATTTGACTTTCCTTGCCAATCTCTTGGTTCTTAAGAATTCGTTCCTTTCTTGTTCGCAGACAATTTACTTGCGGAATTTGCCGCTCTTCCTTCATCGAGTGCTCGCTCTCCGACTGTCATCGTAGTTTTCCTAAAGTATCCATTCTTTATGTCGGCCCTACGTTGTCTGAAATTTTTTTTCTCATCTACCTTTGGTTTTGAGCGTCGCTTTGCGCACACAGCATTTATAAATGGATCTTCCTCTCGGAAAACCAATATCTTCTGTAACTCGAAAAGGATTTCATCCGATCTTGGAACGATGTAGCTGCCAGTGCTATCTGTAGTTTGTTGAGTGTTTTGGTGTTGTTGCGCTGCTGAATTTAGAGCGTCCGGTCTGATTGTTTTGACAATGTAACAACGGTCCCGTTCAAGTGCTAGAGCTACTCGTGCTGTATGTTTCGTTTCTTTTTTCTGCGATAGTTGTGGCCTTCCCCGACAAAGCTTGCCTTCCTGCGTTCTGGTTTGTTGTTGATTCCAAGTCTTTCTTGTTATTATAATGTGCTCACAAATTTTGTCCTCCTGATTTGCCTCTGTTGTCACTGTTTTCCTGGCTTTGACACGTTCTACGGACTTTTCCATGAAGATTTTTCTGCTTCAAATGAAAATTGCTTTCTTTGTACGATAACAGATACTACCTCTTTGCACTGAACGCTCCCAATACTTACGGTTCCTTAAATTCTTTTGCGTCGTGGAGTTAAAAGTTCGTGTACTCTTTTATCTTCTCTATCTTGCCAACAAGTGTACATGTGGTTAATTGCTTGTACATTTTTTAGTTCCATGCTAATTGAGTTAATTAGCATCGTCTGACGAACAACCACTGCTTTAGCGAG
>OX419340.1:3011721-3044221 GCA_948470475.1 Galaxea fascicularis | reverse complement strand
TCGCAGCAGTGGCTTTTTAAGAACAAGATTGTTCGCAAAACAGCGCTTTATGTGCGAAGTAAAGGCCAGCTGTCGCCGATGTTGTTTCCTTGGCAACACCAAAGCTAATCAGGGTAGTGCCAATGTAGCCCGAAAAAGAGGAGAACATGTACACTCCATAGTTTTCGTTCGTGTGATTGTTTGAAAGTAATTGCTTATTCAGTAAAACCCGCTATCTCGAACTCTGAGGGGAAACTAAAAATGGTTCGAGACAGCTGGGGGTCGAGATAGCGAGGACGATTGAACTTTATTAGTGCTTCCTGACTCTGGTTTAAGATCTCTATTCAGTGAACAAGCGTGCTTTTTTATTATAAAGATGAAAAGGGCTTTTGTCAATGTCTATGTGTACGTGACTACGATATACACTTAAGGAAGTTTATTTACAATGTTTGTCGTCTTAATAGCGAAACAGTGAACGGATAAGTAGATGTTGTTAAGTGTTTAATTAAACTCGTGTTTTTATTGTTAATCGGTGAAGTTCGAGATAAAAGGTGTCAATTCAGGCCACGGGAGCCAAAGTTACTTTAAGATAGCAGGGTCTTCGAGATAACAGAGTGCGAGATAGCCAGTAGTAAATGACTGAAAAACAATAAAACCAAGGGAAATGGGACACAGTTCGAGATAGCGGGGAGTTCGAGTCAGCCGCGGTTCTCCTGTATTCATAAACCTGCAGCTGTTGCCTCTTCTCTGTTAATGAAGGTATAACATCATTCCTCCGCTCTCTCGCAGTGCCCCAGCCACGCCTTACTGTGAAGACTTCATCGTATCTGTTGTGCTCGGAAAAGATCTAGTGCCAAGGTGAGCAGATTGTATCATGAGGTGTTTCCATGGGTTACGGCATCATTGCTTGAGCAAACAATTCTATTGTTTTGGTTTTGCTTGTGATAGCTTTTTGCTCACGGATTGTTTCATCGTCAATTCTAGTATTCCTAGCCGTTTTCTCTCTTCATTCGCATGCAGGGTTAGTTTAAACATCACTTCTGTCTTGCAGAATTGGAGTTAAAACTGGTGACGAGTTACGTCATGATCTTGCATCTGTCATCAGAAGGTGCTCTGTGCCCAAGGTAATCTGGGAATGTTGTATTCTTTTTCTGTACTTTCAGAACCTTGCACTTTGTTGTAACTTGTTTTCTACACAGAGACTATCTAAGTTAACACGGGATGGTGCTATAGCAGAGTTACCTTGTATGTCAGGCTTATCTTGTGCATTTCTTGTTTCGGTTCGGGTGCAAGTCTCTAACTGTCTGCTTTGACTCTCGAGCTTGAATCTACGACTGCTGTCCTCCTGGCATCACAATCATGTCCCAATTACTCGAGAGAATTACCGAAAATAATCTCCATACATTGCCAGACGTATGTTTTTTTAACCTGACAGAATCTATTACCTCGATTCAGCCTTGATGTTTTTGAATTGAGTACCGCAGTAAAGTGAGGATTAGTGGCAAAAAACATTTGTTGTTTACAATTACAGGAATATTTCAGGACAATCAAAGTTATTCAGACAGCAAACAGCAACGTACGATCACTAGAGATAGGAAAATCATGTCCACTATGTTAAACAAATGTTAGTGTAACTGTTTTGTTTCTTTTCTTGTGTTCCCAGTACCGTGTGTTGATGAGCGGCTGTTGGCAGGCCTTGTGCTTTTTTCTTGGTCCCAGTCGTCCACCTGGCCAAGGTGACAAGCGGCCTTTTTTGTCTCGCTCTCGCCAGTACAGATCCACTCATATCCGTCATACGTGGGAATATAATTTAACGCAACCTCTTCTTGAAGGCATGGAAGGTACACAAACTAACCTTAAGTCTTTCTCACACGCACTGCCTTCCCCCTTCTATCTAAGAACAGTTTGGCATCTTTTGTATATGGGTAACTTCTTGAACCACTCGTGATTTGTCGGTTCTGACACCTGTTATACGTCTCGGCAAATTTGTGCTTCAACTTACGCAGAAAACAATTACTTGTGTTACAATGAAAGATTGTTATCCAACCCACAGGCCACTTGTCAATGCCATGTAGTGAATACCTTCAATGCCTTCGTTTGCGTTCTTTTTTCACCCTACTCCTCTGAATCTTAGTTTGAACCCGCCCATGCCCTCCCCATGTTCAATATCTTTCCACTGTTCTGGTTCTGGAACATAAGAAAACTGTCGATCTTCCTTTAACGTTAAGGAGAGGTTGCCTCACTTTGGGAATTTCTCCACCTTTTCTCACTTTTCCCTACCCCACAGTTGTTTTCCTTTCTTCCTGGGTACAAAGTCACTTTAAAAGTTATAATAAGCCAAGTAAAGTTCACGAGCTTTACGTGCTGCTTTATGTGTCTGACATATTCATTGTGCTTTGCAGATGACACGGCGCGTCTGACCAACGAAGAGCCCACTCGTAGATACCTGGCCGAGAATGAACTGGAATCAGTGCCGATTTCCCTGCCCCCAGTCTCCGCTGAACAGCTCTTCCCGGCCGGAAAGATTTTACAAATAGACGAGAAAACTTCGTGCAGGTCAGAATTTAATCAGTTTATGGGTGCCTTGTGAAAACGTAAATGCCACAGGAAGGTGGAGTGGACTTTGGAAAATGGAGAACTTTCCTGGGAGCATAGTCAGGTCCCGTGAAAAAAGACAAATTCCGATTTCCCCTCCCCCCCCTACCGTCCCCCCGAAAGAAACGATATTATCTCTTGGTTGCCAAAAATATATACCAAAAAGATGATTGACGTAATTGTTGTGTCTGTCGGTATTTTGTTGTTATTGTTGTTTAGTTGTTTGTTGGGTTGCTTGTATTTTTCTAGATAGCCCCAAAAAGCCGGCTCAGGTTTGCCAATGTTTTCGTTACGAATATTGTTCAAGGTTTTCCCAACTTTGTTATCGATAAATTTTGCCAAAGCATTAGGAAGGTATTGCCAAATTTATTAATTACAGCATAGACGCCGTCAAGACTACTTCTCGTATTTGTTGTTTTCTCTCCACAGAATCGAAGCACCGCACTTTGACCTCACGTGGGCGGATAAGGAGAATTACACCAAGATCATCATCCATCCCAGCATGCTTACCAATCATTTGCCTGACCGCGTCATGAGGGCCCTGGAGAGAGTGTCCTTAGGCTTGAAAGAACATCACAGAGTACAAGAAGTGTAGGATGTAAATACACCGGAGTACTGGCATTTCACTTGACAAATACCAGCAGAGAAGGACCCGTGTGTAAAACCACTGCTCAACAGCTTTTAATTGAACAGTCTCTCTTTTAGAATTTTTTTCCATGGACGCTGGTGACAGCTAGAATTGAGGTGCGCAAATTATGAATACTTCCAAATGAAACACTGCTCCGTAGCTTTCCTTTCAGTGGTTTCATTAACAAGGTTTGAACGTCTTAGAGTCCAGCGGATATTATTCTTAGGCTCAAAGAGTGCGAACCACACGATAACTCTACTGTTGGAACGAAGGCTCCTCACATGGCCTTTGTTGGTAGCAGTTAAAATCACAACCATTTTTGTTTACATGTGGCATGACAGCTAGAACATCTTGAACAAAAAGTGTTCTTGATGGCGCGCTTAGTCTCTTTTGACAGAAGTTCAGACCGGTTTGACCTAGTGCGTGCAATTTGCAAAAATTCCTGTTACCAAAATATGCTCCAATAGAAGAGCGGATTTTCATCCAGATACTTAGAGGCGATTTAGTGGAATGCCACCTTGATTTTTTGGAAGAATGGGATGAGAACGTATCTTAGGAGTTTTTTTATAACAGAACGGTGAGTAAACTGACACAATAACGTCAGAGTACGAAAAGTAAAAACGTAGATTTATGTCCTTCGAAATAGATGGACTCAAATGACATTTAGGACAGAGGAAGGAGCCTGCAAAATAAGTTAAAATTTATTTGGTCATTTAATAGTTAATTTATTTCCTTTTGACTCGTGCTCCTCTAAATAAACGCCTGTTAAGCAGGCTACTAATTAATTAAAAAGTAAATCTAGAGATACAAGACAAAATAGAAATGTCTCCAAAATCCTGGAGATAGTTTATAGAGATGTTTGTGGAGATTTTTCAGGGATACTTGACCATACAACCTTCGTTTTAGAAAGAGTTAATCCCAGGCTCCTGTTATGTATGCATTTATGAATAAAATATGTAAAGTAGATCTCATTGTTTAGCGTATGTAATTTCTGTACGACTTTGGACTTCAGCCGACTTGCTGACAGGCGTACAGTTGAACTGTCAGCTGCTAATCATACTTTCCAGCCTTAAACAGGTTTAAACTGAAAATCGATTTTAAGATCCTATCCAGAGGAAATCGGAGGAAGAACTCGAAGCGCTCTGCTGCTATAAATTCAAGTCAGCGGTTTCTGCGTCAGCGTACTGAAGAAGTAATATGTTAAATTCGTTTAGTTTGGCATAAGCAAGAAACCCGCCAGTCACATTGACCTGATGCATGCCCGGGGGGATACTTGGGTCAATTTTTGCTGGGTATGTGCCGCTGGCCTCTCAGAACCCCTACCCCATTATAGTCTATTCTGTGGCCAATTATAGACCCCATCTTGGTCACTTTTGGGAAAATGTAATTTTCGCGATCCCAGCTTAGTCACTTTCTGTTTATGCCTCTACCTTACAGGGAAGTAGGTCATCCTAAAATGAACCTACAGATCAGAAGATTCATACTCCCAATAAAAATATTGGCAAGACCGTTTTATCGGTACCTGTACAACAGTCACGTTGAAAGCTACTAAGTCCCGAGAACAAACGCTTTCTAATCCAAAAGAAGATCCAAGTTGTGTTAACTTCGATGGACGATAACAACGCAGAATAGCCGGAAAATAAATACTGTAGTACGGATGATTTGTTGGACTTTGTCCTGGACCCAGGGGTTCTGCCCTATTGTGCAAGTCGTTGATGTTTAAGTTGTGATTTGACGGAAGTCAATGCGAGCCAACTGTTAAATATTAAAACAACAGCACGAACCATTTTTAAACCGCGAATCTTCCAACTTTTAAATCCCTGCTTGCCAAAATTTTTTTATCCCAGAAATCCCGAAAATGCGCGACCCCATTCTAGTAACTCTGCAAAAAATGTAACCCCATTATAGTCACTCCAGTCGTGAAAATGCGACCCCATCCAGCGGCACATCCCCGTTAGCCTCTTATAAGAAAGTACCCCCCCCCCCCCCCAGGGATGCATGCTTTTCTTTTCTATGCAACGTTGTGTTCCATCAGAAGTACTTTTCGTGAGTGTGGCTGTAGCTCACTGAACCAGGCGTCATGATTGTCACTTCAAAGCAACGTGAACAGTCAACAACTTTCATTACCTTCTAGAATACTCAACAAAATTACTCAATTTTGATTGGTCGAGAGCAGTACAATTTATCTCAAACAATGTTTCGCAGGAGAATCTATGACGTTTTCATGACAACAGTGCGTGAGAACAGCCAAACGTTTCAGATTTGAACGTTTTGATGGACAAAACTGGACGAAAAGGCACGTGAACTGAAGTTGCCATTCTCTGGAATGATTTGTTGGACTAATTTATTAGGATATGCCATAATTTACAAGTTGCCCGACCTCATACAATTCGTAGTTTTGTTGAGCGAACTGTAAATAAAAAAAGGCTCGTGCAATTTTGAGAACTTTCAAAATCACTCCTACCTATCAATCATGAATTGTACGAGAAGGTGGTGCGATTTCCTTTACAATTTAAATGACACGTGGCAACATTCGCTGGCTCAAACAGAAGCGGTGAGTGAATCATTTATCAAGCAATAACTTTCTTTTTTTCTGGAAGCTCTTAAGATGGCGAAAGCCTTATTTTATTCTGTTTATTCTATTTTTCCACGTTTTTGTGGACGCTTCAGGTTATCAGACGTTGACGCTTTGATTTTAGGCTGTTAGAACGAAACTCCCAACCCCCTCCCCCACGCTGTATTAATGTCAGGCTTTTCTTTGGCGGGGGTGGAATACCTAAATACTTTTTTTCACTAATGACGTCATAAATCTTTTAGAATTTGTCACGGTATTGCAATGCATGGTCATCAAGCCGAAGTGTTCAGGTATTTTCTGCGTTTTAAATACTTTTAATCTTCACCAGGCTAGACTAGACGTTGTGTTTGTTACATTAAGGCATGAGACAGCGACGCGCTAGCTAAAAACATGGCATATTCTGATCGGAACACAGCTGCTGTTTGGCTTTCATGCAAGTAGTACGGAGCCCGCGAAGAGGCATGACAAATTATAATTATTTGACGAGATATGTGACGAATGATGCAGTGTGACGAGATATTTGACAAGTTTTTAATGTGGCGAGTTATTTGACGAGTTATTTGACGAGTTATGTGACGAGTTATTTGACGAGTTATGTGACGAGTAATGTGACGACGTATTTGACGTGTTAGGTGACGAGTTGTTTGACGATTTATGTGATGAGTGACGACTTATTTTCCGAGTTATCAAATAAGAAAAGAGCCCAGGTATTGGTGTTGGACGGGGCAAAGATGGGAGTAACTGTTGAATACCCCACCACTATTGTCTTCTTGTAGCGGCATCGTTTTAAGAACAAGACAGATAACAATGCACACTATTCACATGCAAATAAGTGGTGGGGTATTTAGCTCAAAGATGGCGGAACGTTCGTGATGAACGAATTGAGCAATACTTAATCTTAACAATAATCTGTTAAAGTTTCAGGGCCATACGATATCCCGTACTTGAGTTATTCGGCAAAATGTATCACTCGATATTACAGAGAACAGTATGGAGGCGCCATGTTGGTTGGCTCCGGTTGACCTCCAATATGGTCGCCGGGTACCATTGGAAACATCTGGAGTTTACTTTGGCTACGTCAAAACCTTTCGTCTCTCTGTTGAACTTGCAAACATTAGCATAGACACTTCTCTTAACATATTTGTTGTTCAGACTTCCAAAACATGTGGTGAATCGACGTTTTCATGTACGTGATGTTTTTCTCAGTAGTCATCTTTATGCACCTATCAATGTTTAGACGGAGAGTGGGGGGGGGGGGGGGGGTACGGGCAAAGATGCGGCATTTGAACACTTCTGTTGTCCCCTCTCTGGGGAATTTGACCACTTGTGCTAATTAAAGTTCAAATATTATAAAGGATTGTTAAACTATTTCCAGTCCCAAGGGTCGGGAATTTGACCAAAAAATTGCAAGAAAATTCAAATGACGCACCTTTGCCCGTACCCCCCCCCTCTCCGTCTAAACATTGATAGGTGCATTATGTCACACACTCTGAAAAATCTGAAATTCAAACTGTTCTATTTTCAAAACAAAGCGCGCTACCGAGCTGAAAACATGCGAGCAGATACATTTCTAAAATGTCTTTTATGAGATGAAGCTAAAAATGGAAAAGTCTCTTTACTTTTGAATTTTAGTTTTGTATGACGTCACGTGAAAACCACCTATTCTCGTTATCGAGCGAGACTCTGATGATGACTTCCGCTCAGGTTGTCGAAACGTCAGTCAATGTCACCACAAACAGTCCTTACTGTATGACGTTACACAGATCACTTAACTCTGATGATGACTTCCGCTCAAGTTGTCGAAACGTCAGTCAATGTTACCACAAACAGTCCTTCTCAGGACCGACTACACTCAAACGGACGATCGTACTCCAGTTAATTATGATATGACTCTTGGGTTCAAACCATTTACGATAGTACGTTTAAAAATTCCGGAAATGCCCATCACGTCATAAAGTTCTAAAGTGATGACGTCACAAAAATAAAATTTTGGAAATTATTGGACATGAAGCCATATTAGTAACGCCCTGTCACCAAGTAACGTTTCTTTTCAGTAATCCTCGGTACGTTACAGAAACGAGATACTCGCTGATCCGTCAAACAAGACAGCCGATCAACAGTATCAGCAAAGTAAAACTGGTTCTGTTACAGCATCTACTGAACTCTGCTCTCTTATATACAATCGAAACCCTACGTTACATCATCATCCAGAAGTTTCTAAATGACAAATATTCTATAAAAATCTGAAGGTCGTCAGGCCTATAAATGATCAAGGTAAAACAGAAGGTTCCAGAATGTTCTTATGAGAAAGCAGTTATCAGACAATGCAATGTTCGTACATCTAGAAAGTTCGATTGTTGTCACGCAATATCGTTACAATATTCTTATAGAGCATCTTTAAAGACGCCCTCATCCCAACACTCAGGGGCGTAGCCAGGATTTTTCCACTGGTAGGCACAATTTTCCAAATCTCTTCTCCCACCCCCGTCGCAATTTGGTGTGGAAAAACACCGTCTGTTGATTTATCAACATCACTGGGTTAAAGAAAAAAACCATCAAAGTTAAATGAATAAAAGCAAATAGTTATCTTTAATTTATTTGCTTTTTTATGCATTTTTTAACTTTTTGTTTCTTTCATTTTTTTTATTTTCGAATTTTTCAGGTATGCACGTGCGTACCGTGCGTATAGGTAGCCACGTCCCTGAAAATTAGCTCTCAATTGCAATTCCTGGTAGAGATGTAAGGGGTCAAAGTTTGATGACATCCCATACAAACCCTTGAAAATTTGTTTCAGTTTCTTCAACTGGGAATTACAATTAACAGCTAATTTTTGCAAGGACCGTTTTTTAAAGGATGCTTTATCCGAAATTGGCGCCAAATCCCATAATTTCACAAATTAAATTTTTTGTGACGTCACACTTTAAAACTCTATACCAAAGGTCAAACCGGTATGACGTGTTCTCGTGTCACCCCTGACGTTAGCCTACGTAACATGGCGGTTTTGTCGAGCCGGGCGAACGAGCGGCGAAGCCGCGAGAAAAATAAAAACCGCCTGCCCGGATTCGAGGGGTTTTTGACTGCCGCCCCCTTCACCTCATTTTGACACCCGGGGTGACACTTGTCTGGTTTCAATTTCCCCAGCCAATTATAGGCTTGATAGTAATATGAAACTTCGCGCAAGGGAAATTACTAAAATATTTGATTGACGGGCGAGCATTCTGAATCAATCGGAACGATCCGCACGCTGGCATACGGACCGACTCAAAAAAGCCCCCCCGTCCGTGCAGGCGGTTTTGCAGTTGCTCCCGCCCCAATCTCCTCGCGGTTTTTCTGCCCTCGCCCGCCTTTATTTCTTAGCAACCAAAACCGCCATGCTACGCAGGCTACCCTGACGTTGGAAAATTGTCACGCACATCTGTTTACAGAGTCTCAGGGCCCGATTACATGGCGAATTTCAGCCCGGGCTGAAATTTTGTTGCGATTACATGACGAACTTCAGCCCGGGCTGAAATATTCCACTGGAATCGCTTTTCCTTCCTACTAGCAGCAGCCATCTTGTTTCCTGGAAAACAAAATCACTGAGCATGTCCAAGCTCATTATTCAGCCCGGGCTGAAATTCCGTTTCGATTACATGAGATTTTTTCAGATTTTCTGGCTCGTTTGCCCGGGCTGAAAATCCTAGCCCGGTTTGAACAAACCGGGCTAGGATTTTCAGCCCGGGCTGAATCCCTCTCCATGTAACCGACAATTTGATTTTAAGAGGATTTGTTTCAGAAGCCGGGCTGAAATTCGCATTGTAATCGGGCCCTCATTTAGAAATTATTCAAAACTTACTGGTCTCGCGTGCCCAAAGATCTAATGGACATAGAGCCACAGCGACAGCGTAACATAAAATGTCGAAACTTGTTCAGGAACAAGGAAACTGGTCTTGAAATGTTGTTGTTCCGGTTTCTGATTAGCCCACGCAGCGTAGCGTAACAAGGCCGAGTGAGACCAGTTCCGCGAAGTGGTGTTACACGGTGAAACTCTTGTTTTTATCACCACTGCGATCGTTGCGACCGTTGCAGTTGAAAGCGGTTCTACTTTTCGTGAAACCTGTCTCGCAACGGAAGCTCGAAAAAGTTTCACGAAACCGATCGTGTTACACGGTGCAACACCTGCTGAAACATGTTTTGCAGCGCCGTTGCATATAACTTTCAGCTAAAAGTTTCAAAGTGTAACAGTCGCTTTACAAAATACGTGGACAAGTCAAGCTATGTCACGCATCCCACGCATTCAAAGTAATTATATGTCACGCGATGCAAGACAAGTAAGTCACGCGAATCAGACTCCTGGATCTTTGCTTTTGATCATTACTTTACATACAATATACCATTCACTTCGTTGAAATTATTTCATGACCAGTACTCACAAATCAGTTCCCACATTTGATACAGTCACGTATGTCACTCTCCTGAATCATGTATAACAATTTCCCTTATTACACAATAGCTCTCTGTCTTCAGTCAGATTCGCGTGTGTTTTGCTTGCTTTTGTGTTCTGTGTGTTATCTTGTTCTCCGGTGCAATGCCGTTTTCGTTTCACCAAGAAATTTTATTGTCAATAAAACCGGTGACATTTATGATGAAGGACTTAATCACTAAAGGATCGAGGTCTGATGGATCAGAACAGTTTTGTTTCATCCATGCAATCATTTGTTCAAACTGATAGAACATCACACAGACGACTGCGAAATGTTTCAGAGCCTTCGACCTTCGTTCCCGCCCTCATCACACCCCTGGCACACCTTACCTACCCCAGGTCTTTCCTTGCATGATGCAAATTTAGTGCAAGCGGTTGAATGCACTTTGGCCATTTCTCTTGTCCTCATAGTCATTACAGGTTACTTATTTCTCTCACAAGACTCACCCCAAAGACGATTTCTTCCCCATAACTGCATTTTTTTTACCTGTATTGTTAATTTTATTAGTTGTGGATTTTGAAGAAGACTGTCATGGACCAGCCCCACAAAACTATTCAAGCCGCTTACATCTTTGCTGTCCGTATTGGCTCCGTTGTTGCCACTTTCCTGCTCAATACTAGCCGTGTTTCAAAAGCCTTGGATTTATTTAAGGAATGTCTGATTCTTCTCAGCGACACAGCTTTGATGCAAGAACAACAATTGGTCAGATTATTTAGCATATACATGTACAACAAAATGCTTAATGGTTACGTCCTTATCCATGATTATACAAGAGCGATAGAATACGGTGAAAAGCTTCTGATCTTACTCCTAGGAAGTGGGGAAAATCTTGAAATAGAAGTAACTGTCCAAATGGCTAGTTTACATTACCATAAGCGGAAATATGAAGAAGCAAGCAAGTATTACGAGAGAGCGCTTAAGTTTATGAAGAAAGCTAAGTTAAGACAAAGAGAGGGAATGTGTTACGCAAACCTAGGATGTGTGTTTCACTCTCTTGGTGAACATGAGAAGGCTAAACATTTTCTGGAAAAGGCTCTTTTTGTCACCAAAGCGATTGGCGACCGACATAGCACAGCACTTATTTACGGACTGACCAAGGCATTGTGTATAGCTCCCTTGGTGAAAATGACAAGGCTAAAGAGTACCATGAGAAATCACTTGAGATGTGGAAAGAAACTGGCGAAAAACATGGAGAAGCGATGTCGTACTCCAATCTGGGAAGATTGTTGTGCGAGCTCGGCGAATATGTCGATGCTAAAGAATATCTCCAGAGAGCACTTGCACTCAGTATCGAGATTGGAAACAGAAAAATCGAAGCAACTTGCTACAGCGGTTTAGGAGACGTGTTTCATTGTCTTGGTGAATATGTTAAAGCTAAGGAATATCTTGTGAAATCACTTGACATCAGTACTGAAATTGATGACGAAGAGGAGATAGCGTCCTCCTGCCGAATGCTGGGAGTGGTTTATCGTTCTCTTGAGAATTATGTCGGCGCCGAAAAATCTCTACAAAGAGCCCTTGCTATCTGTACGAGTCTTGGTGATGAAAAACGAAAAGCAGCAAATTACAGAAACCTAGGATCACTTTTTCATTTTCTTGGTGACTACGTTACAGGTGCAGAATATTATCAGAAATCAGTTGCGATCAGTAAAGAAATTGGTGATAGACAAGGAGAGGCAGCTGATTATGCTGATTATGGGGTTGCATTTCAGTTTTCTCTTGACTTCGTCAAAGCTGAGGAATATCTTCAGAAAGCACTTCAGATCAGTCAAGAAATTGGCGACAGAAGAGGTGAGGCAGAAGTTTACAAAAACCTTGGAATTTTAAATTTGTATCACAAAGGCTGAAAAATGTTTTCAGGCAGCACTGGCAATTAGTAAAGAAATTAACGACAGAAGCAGGGAGGCGTCATGTTACGCTAATCTGGGGGTTGTGTTTCAGTTTGTTCGTAAACACGTCGAAGCAGAAGAATTTCTTCAGAAGGCACTAGTAAGTGAGTAACGAAATTGGTTACAGAGCATTAGAGGCCTCATCTTACGCTAACCTCGAAGTTGTGTTTCGTTCTCTTCATGATTATGCCAGGGCAGAGGAGTGTCTCGTGAAAGCACTTGAGATCAGTAAAGAGGTTGACAACAAAATTATGCAAGCAAACGTATACGAAAAGTTAGGAAGTCTGTGTCAGTCTAGTTGTGACTATGTCAAAGCTGAAGAATATTATGAGAAAGCACTTGCAATCAGGAAAGAAACTGGAGCCTCAAAAGAACAAGCTTTGTCATACTCTTACCTTGGAATTGTTGCTCAGTTGACCAACAATTTCGTGAAAGCTGAAGATTTCCATAAGAAAGCTCTTTCAATTAGCAACGAAATTGGTGACTTAGAAGGAGAGGCAAGAGATTACCAAAACTTGGGAGATCTGTGTATTTATTTTGGCGACTACGTCAAGGCTAAAGAACATTTTGAAAAAGGGCTTGCTATCAGTAAAGAAGTTGGTGACACTAGTGAAGAAGCGTCATATTACGTATTAAGTGACGTCCTCACGTCTCTTGGAAAATACGATACGGCTAAGGATTGCCTTGAAAAATCGATTGCTACGAGAAAGCAATTTACTTGAGAAGAGAACTGAATGGCGACAAGGCTGGGGAAGCCAATGACTACGAGTATCGTGGAACTGTGTTTCGATCACTTGGTCAGTTTGTCGAGGCTAAAGAATATCACGAGAAAGCACTTTCGATCAGAAAGGAAATTGGTGAGAAAGAAGGGCAGGCATCGTCTTATCGAAGTTTAGGAGCTGTGTTTACTTCTCTGGGTCAATATGGGAAGGCTGAAAAGTATTTTCAGGAAGCACTGACTATCGAAAAAGAAGTAGGCAACAGAAAAGGAGAAGCCAATTGCTACGAAATTCTTGGATCTGTATTCGTCTATCTGAAGGAATATTTGAAGGCTGAAGATTACCTTCGGTTAGCTCTTGCGATAAGAAGAGAACAAGGTGATAAAATAGGAGAATCAGCATGTTATCGAATCTTAGGAACTGTGTTTCAAGGTCTTGGTGAATACGACGTGGGAAAGGAGTATTTAGAGAAGGCTATCTCGATCTCAGAGGAAATCGGTGACAAACATGGAGAAGCAGCAGCACTCAGTAACCTGGGAAATGTGTTTCAATCTCTTGGTGAATTTGCCGAGGCAAAGGAATATCACGAGAAAGGGTTTTTCAAGAGCAAAGAGATTGGATACCCAAACCTGCAGTTTCGTAGCCTCGTTAATCTTGCTTTAGACACTTTCGGGCTTAAGGGAAAGTGGTCAGTAGAAACTCAAATATATTTCCTGGAAAGTATTCTGGTGTGCGAGAAAATGCGAAAGCATTTAAACGACAATGATCAATTTAAGATCTCTTTTTTGACACTAACAGCCTTCCTTACGAAGTAAACAGCTTTATGTATACACAGCTTTGTGCTCATTGTGATCCCCATGGATCTCTTCGGTTTTTGGAGCTTGGAAGGGCTCGTTCTCTGGCAGAATTGGTTTTAGCTCAGTACTCTTTGCAAGAAATTCAGGCCCCATTCAACACACTGTCACAACTTGATATTGAGCGGATTGCTGAGAAAGAAGACAATTGTACTTTTCTGTACATCTCTTTTTTCCATTCAATTTTGAATTTTTTTATTATCAAGCCAGGCGAAAAGATCCTTTTCCGCCGGGTGGATGTGAATGATTGTTTTGGCTACAAAAAAATTGAAAAATCGGTGGAAGACATTTTTGGTTGGTCATCCTCCAAGAGGTTTTACTGTTTATCAAAAGAGATCGAAGATCGATCGCTGTTTTCTTCCAACATTGGTCACCTCACGGAATCAACTCACAAGGATAGCGCAGCAACGATTCGCCTGGTGGAGGTGGAAGAAAACCAACACCCAGATCCGAGTCTTTCTCAGTGTCACAAAATGCTCATCGCCCCGGTGATTGACTTGCTTGATGAACCCGAACTCGTCATTGTTCCTGATCGCGTCTTGTACACGGTTCCATTTGCAGCGTTAAAGAATGAAGATGGTAAATATTTATCAGAGACCTTCAGGATTCGTATCGTCCCTTCCTTGACAATTCTACAGCTCATTGATGAGAGTCCAGTAGATTATCACAGTCAGACTGGTGCACTGATTGTTGGAGAGCCGGACGTTGGTGTCGTGTATTACAAGGGAAAAGAGGAGAAATTATGTCCATTGCCTTTCGCCAGGAGAGAAGCGCAGATGATAGGCCGTCTGCTGGGTGCTCAACCTTTGTTAGGAGAGCATGCAACTAAAGGGAAAGTTCTTCAAAGCATACACTCAGTGAGTCTAGTCCATTTCGCTGCTCATGGTGATGCCGATAGAGGAGAAATAGCTCTTGCCCCTTCATGTCATACTAACGGGATCCCACATGAAGACAACTATCTACTGACTATGGCTGAAATTGCAAACGTTAGACTGAGGGCCAAATTAGTTGTCCTAAGCTGCTGTCACGGTGCGCGTGGAAAGATCAGTGCCGAAGGGGTAGTTGGAATCGCTCGAGCTTTCTTAGAATCCGGTGCACGCTCGGTGTTGGTGGCCCTGTGGGCGTTAGAAGACAAAGCAACAGAACAGTTTATGAGTCGCTTCTACGAGCGCCTTGTTGGTGGTGAAAGTGCCAGTGAATCTCTTCACCATGCTATGAAGTGGATGAGAGTTAATGGCTTTTCTGACGTGGAACAGTGGGCGCCATTTATGCTGATTGGAGATAACATGACATTTGAGTTTGGACAGTAAAGGTTAGTAGAAATTTGAGGGGCAATGTTTGGCATAAATGGTTTACGAAAAACGTACGATAATTGTTAATAGATATGATTTCTTTGGCAGTATAGACATGCGTAGGGGGAGCCTTCGGAGCCAAAGGGATTTTGTTCATAACATTCCAACATCACTTATCTACCCGTCGTGATTTACGGGCTGATTTCAAGTGCTATTGAAAGGCGAACTGCTCCGTTGTGGCATCATACCGAAAGATATGCCTTACCTTTTTTACTCTACTGAAATAGATTAGTTCTGTTGATTCTAATCAACGAAATAGAAGACTTTGAGTATTCTGCTAAGGAAATCATGGTGTCTTAAATACTCCAAAAGAGTTCTTATACCACAACATTGTAATTGGTATGAGATTCGGTATGTTCTCTGACACATTGTTAAAAATTTTGGGGATCGATGGACTTGACTAAATACAATTAGTCTCGAACCCCCCGTTAACGATTTTTGCTGATTGTTCTTCCGCTTGTTCTTTTAAGGCAGAGGATGTTTTAGCAAGACCAGAGTTGGGTCAGTCAGTACTTACCTTTAACTCAGAAACCTGATAAATTGCCTGGGCTGAAAGCGTCAAGGAATAAAGATTTTAGAACCGCCCATGAAAGAGTGCAAATTTGGCTCCTGTTCTTGCTTCATCCCTGCAAGGATCTAATTCTTCACGTGGCTTTGGTAACATCCTTCTGAATGTACTCGTTTTAATGGCAGCTCGTGGGGTGAATAATGAGGAAGCGATTGCCATTGCAAGCGAAGCCTTTGTTTCTATTTTTGTTTCTGTTTTTAGAACTCAGTGAAACCTAACCTGCCAGAACCCGCGGACTACTCCCAATGGGTTTGTAACCCCTTTAGAATAGCATTTCCGCAGTGGATGTAAAACATGCAATAGGACGGCATGCCGTCCATTTTAGAAATAATTAATTAGACCTCGTTTCCACGCACAACAGACCTTGCAGTAAGAAAAGACACTATCATCTCAGACGTTTTCGTATACCCTGCGTGGCAGACGGTAGAACAGGAAACGAAGAATGTGACGCGCGTGAAAACAAGAGGAGCACATGCGATGGGAGGGAAAAGCAAACCACTCCTTCTATACGTACTTTGCGATATCCATGTAAGCCTCGCGCGCGCGCGCGCGCGCTAAATTCTCTTCTTCTCTTGTCCATTCTGGTGCCCTCCACTTTGGCTGCTGTTATACATGTGTGCCTCGAAATACCTGCTCTCCCACGCAGTGCGGTTTTAAATGATATGCCACGAAAAAATTACATGATTACTTTTTACTTAAAAATGTAAAGTGAAGACGGACAGCGTTGACCTAAAATATTCTAGCTCTTCAGATAGTGAAGAGGCCTTCAGCGAAAACCTGCACGCAAACGTGTTCCTCAATGTTTGAATATCCTGGAACACCAATCGGGCGGAACATCCTCTCACTGGTCGTCCGCAATGAGGGAATATTTATATATCGAGATTAACAACAAATGGTAGTTCAAAGCATAAAATAATTTTTCCTGTATTATTCTTATCTTTGCACAAACTATTTTACCGTGAGGAGCCACAGGAAGCGCAAGCTCCTTTGGGAAGCGTCAACATGACATTGCGTAACAGTAACAGAGAAAGGATAAAATCCTTACCGTTGCCATGGATATTATCCCTTCTCCCACCGGGTTCTCAGGTAATTTGAACCAAAAGGCCGGGTTGGTAAGCTAATTTCAAACGGTCGGTCCGCACGGAACACACGGTCAACGCAACTTTCGACGGCTATCGATGGAAAAAGCCTTGAGAAATCTACACGCTAAAATTGTTCTTTGGTGGACGTTTTGATCCCATGAAGAGAATCAATGGTTAGACCATCTATTAGCGTTGGTCTGGGCGGAATCTTGAGGCGATCGGATTCTTTGGGGCGAATTTATGGAATCGGGTGATCTGCTGGGCTCCGTCACTCGAGTGCCTTACCTTTAGGAATTATATATGGGAGGAATACAGAGACGCAAAAACTCGCTAGAATCGCTCTGAAACGTCTCCAAACGCCATAAAAACACAAGTTATACTCACAACAAGAAAAGGAGGGTCGATTTAATTATTTTTCCCCTTATTTTGAACGTACTATTCTGTTCAATCGTTATATTCCCATACAAACTCTTATAATAACGGTGTTACGCAATGTCATGTTGACGGTTCCCAAGGGAGCTTGGGCTACCTGGGGAGGAGCTTCAAAATAAACTTTTTCTGCTTTTGTGATGTTTTTATCAAAATCTGTCAAAATCTTTCGATGATGAAATCTTTCAGAATAATTATGAACTGCTTCGTAAACATCACGTACGCTGGCTGAAAAAGCATCTATCAGGCTAACAACACATCGTTTGAAAAATTCAGTTTTTTGTATGCAAAGGCTTTCAGCTACAGTCCGAATTCTTAAAGTGACTTTAATTTGAGGAAATAATTTTTAAGTCCTTAGGTTTCTAAAAATTTCAGAAATGAACATTCAAATAAAAATTGTTCATTAGTAATTTCCTGTCATGCTAATTTTATGATCACCAGTTTCTTGACGTTTTGAGAGTAAAGCAAAGAAAAGATTCGGGCCTTTTGCGTTTGTTTTTACTCTGTAAAGAAACACCTTCCGGCCCTTGAAAGACGTCAACATATTGTAGAAACATTAGTGCCATATGCCACACTCGCCTGGGACTCGAGTGCAACATTATGTTCTTGCGCGCTATACTTTGACGGCCATCTGTGCTATTTTGCTGGCATGAAATCAAAATGAATCTTTGTATTTTTCCTGAAAAGTCCACTGGGTAGTTTAATAAACTATGTATATGTGTGTCTGTGAGTATGTAATGGGTACCATTAAAATAATACCAA
This sequence comes from Galaxea fascicularis, assembly GCA_948470475.1. Taxonomy (NCBI): domain Eukaryota; kingdom Metazoa; phylum Cnidaria; class Anthozoa; order Scleractinia; family Euphylliidae; genus Galaxea; species Galaxea fascicularis. Next base: position 3,026,326 of record OX419340.1, on the reverse strand, counting down.
GAAATACTTCTGAAAACCACTATTTCATGTGAATAGCAACACGTTCACTGACTTAATGAAACGAAGCACTTGAAACACCATAAAAACATCAGTCAACACAGACAGGTGAAGTTCCGCTCGTACTGTTTGCAAGCTTTATTTGATCGGAATTGTCGTGAGCCAGGCGAAACTCTTTTTTTTCGGCATTTATATAGATACTAAATCATGGAAATGCTGGCTCCGCTAGCCCCTACGGTTATTCCAGGCAGTCTGTACTCTAATTTTACCTCTGTTATTTTGCCATTGTCAAATTATTTTTTCAGCTAGGAGTGCAAATAAAGATTGTTGTTGTTGTTGTTGTAGTTGCACCGATGCCGATTTTAGCTCGAAGCTTGACAACGGAAACAGGTACTTTTCGGTTTCTGCGTGTAAAAAGAGCAATTTGTTGCCATAAACAAATATACGTATGCGTATTTTTATACTTGAAGGTATCTTCTCGAACGGATTTCAGTTTTAAGTTAGATTGTTATCAACAAATAATTGTTAGACATAACTGTCTATGACTACATGCTATTCAAGCTATTTAGTAGACAAAGCTATCCGCTCTCGATTACTTTTTTTCCACAACAAACAAATTTGAAACAGGTAATTGGTAACTCAGGTTTTAGCGGTTCCGCAGTTTGTTGGAATAGGCTTTGTGTGTTTAAGACACGATACTATAAATTATTCCGTGTTTTTTGTCTTGTTTGTGTTCACCTCGTCCTTCAGAATATAATCACAGCTGTAGCATTTTGATCCTTCCAATAGCGGGCCAGACATCGTTTTGATAGCCATGGAGCAGAATTGATGCCATTTTTAATAACTTACCGTAATTAGTGCAGTTGCGTCATTACGTCGCTATGGTAACATAGGCCTCAGGCAAACTTCACAGCAACCTCTGGTAATAAAAACTGAAAATGTTTTGCCGATTTCATAAGCCTTCAACGGATTATCAAAGCTGGAAAGAGTAAATTTGATCGCTTTTTTGACGAAGTGCGTAATGTTCGTTCTGTAACAGGCCTTGTAGGCTAAGTGAGATCAAAAAAGTGAGATCGGTCATTTGCATGTGAAAAGAAGTCTTATTTTGGACGTTTATTCCAGATAATTGAAGAACGGCCTTAAAATTAAAAAAGTTTTCAGAAACGTGAAATTCACAACTCGCATTTATGTTGGTACTTTTTTTTTATTTTTGGAAAGCTTAATAATTGAGAAATATTTCGACTTTTCCTCCCCTTCCCAAACTTACTTCTTTTCTATCATTCCCTTTGTGATTTAGACGTTACCCGAGTCAAAAGTATTTGCGTCAGGCAACCCTAAGCGTGATATTTCAATTTTGGATGCCCGAGTATAAAATAGTCACCGAAAATTTGAAATTTTGAAACGTAGTTTAAAACTTGCCCAGATCAGTTTTGTTGATTTTGTTTCAAGAAAGATTCAAATCACCGGAAACTGGTGTCAAGTTACTTACAAGGCTACAGTCAACCCACGCTGTTAGAATAAAATTAATTAATAACTGGATCGGGATTTGTCACCTTATTCTGCGAAGTAATTCCATCAGCCAATGAGAGAGCGATTAGTTCAAGACGTTTTGATGGTTAACACACACCTCTCCTCCGATAGGTCGCTCATTTTATGCAAATTTATTAAGAAATATATTGTTTTCTTGCCATTGCAAACATTGAAACGTCATGATGTTAGTCCAACAGCTGGCACAGTTGATTGTTGTCTATGCATGTCATAGGAAACTGCAGATCCTCAGATCCTATTCAAGGCTTTACCATGAGATATAACTACAGGAATTGATCAGGAAAAATAATAAGTGATTTTCCTAGATAGAAATCTACCGTCTTTGCAGCAGAAAGTTAGCGGTCCTGTCATGTGCGAAACGTTTTGCCACCAGCGTAAAATATTGTGGTCCCTTTTGTTAACGGTAGGTCCAATTTAGCTTATGCATGCGTGTCAAAATAAAAGCAAAAAAAGTCGCACTTGAGGTAGTGGCTATTTTGGTTCTTAATCTCTCCTCTGTTTAAAAAGTGAATGTCTTTTTTGTGCTTTAATCATTTTATTAGGTCATTGTGTTTCTACTCGGAAGCCAACAGGGAAATGCAGGTAAGTTCGTATAAGCGCTTATATTTTTACCTTGCGTTTGAAAATTGCTGTTGACACATTTCACCCCGGTGGTTTATTAGAAGACAAATTTTTGCGCACATTTGTTAACAATGAATATTCAGTCCTTTAGGGCTTGCCTTATTCCTAGATAGTCTCTGTTTAGTATACATGTAATTCTATCAGCAGGCTGGAAAATTCGATAGGAATCAGTGAAAAAAATTCCCCTCGATTTGTCGACAATATTGTTGACACAGCCGGCCTCCTCTGACGGATAGTATGGTCTCTAGCATTAGTATTTCATTTCGCAGATGAATTTTCTTCCCAAAAGAAAATAAAACTGAATTTGAAATTTAAAAATCTGAAACTTATAGTGTTTTGCACAGTGTCGGGATTTAAAGAACTGAACCGTTCAGTCTTAATTTTTATCTTGTAATTAATAATTTTCGCGGCAAAGATGTGTTCAGTTTTAAATGCAATTGTACCTTCATAATCCCGCTCGGATTGTTCGTTTGTACTTTGCAGTCAACACAATGGCGTAGAACGGAGCAGCGCTACAATTTTGGGGCAGTTTAACGTTGCACAGTTCTAACTAGCGTAGGCCACAAGTTACCCACACTTCAAATTACCTGATTTCGAAGGCCTCGAAGTCCCACGTTTTCGCAACTTTCTTGCTACAAACTGGCATCATGACCAAGCATAGACGAAAACCACTCTCGGAGTGAGCGACATCCATGCTGGCAAAGATGTTGTTTAATTGATTTTGCTCGAGTCTCAGAATTTGGTCCCACCGAGCAGGTAACAAAACAAACGAACTGTAACGCTTCGTTTTCTTGTTTCCCTTGGAGCGCGAGAAGGTTTTTAGAATTTGTTATGATTCTTGGAGACAAGCCAGAAAGTTTTATTCATCGCCCACCTATAATTTCTAACTAACGCAGGCTTTCATCACTAGTAGCCGGTAGTCTTTCGTCTACCAGTTTTCTGGATTTGTAGATAGCATTTCTTTAACAAAACCGACGGGGAACAGGTCTTGACAGTATGGATTAAATTTCCTAAAGTGCGCCGGCCATAAGTGACTTCTTCCATAGAACTCTTTCAATGGACGGGTTGTTCGTAATATTGATTTTTACAACTTAACAAGGGTAAAAGCAATCAATGATATCAGCATAACTTCCCCCACAATTAATACCTATTTGTGTTGAACCTCTGAGGAGAGCGAAGTTAATCGATGGAAATATGGAAGTTTCTACTATCAGCTTTAAAGGTGTTTGTTTTTAGAAGCCCGCAAGCCTGTTTTTGATATGTAACTTCCATTCAATCTACGAAGTATAAGATCTATCGCTTTTAATTAGTAACGTTTCAATTCAGTTGTTTTTTTCCCAGTGAAAGAAAAAGGGGAAGTCGCAAAGATTGACCATATGCGTAGCAACAACAGAATACCGTTTACTGTCTCACGAGCGATATATGCTTCTGTTAGCGGTTTAAATCTTTGCCCCAACTTGCACAATGGCATATTAAATTGTAGCGATATCAAAATTTTTCGGTTATTTCCTCATCATTTTCTTTTCTTCTGCAGCTTAACTTTTGAAAGGTTACGTTTTTTCCGGTTTTTTTTTATATCTGTAAACAACAGCTCGCCTGCGTAAAACGTCTCTCCAGCTAGAGTGTATGTGAGGGTTATGACGCAAAATCTGTTCAGTAATCTCCTGTCCGTTTTCGTTTTTCTTTGCTCTGTCAACTATTTCGCCATAGACATTGTCAAATGGAGCTATGATGAAAGTAAAAAAGATGCTTCTGAAAGCACGGCAACCGAGAAGTGCTGAACTGTTCTTTTAACCGCTCTGAGATTATTGGTTTTTAATTCTCTGATTTTATATCTCTACCATCTCATTGCAGAGAACAGGGTTACGTTTTCTTAGCTTACAAATCATGATCTAGCTATTTCTGATTGCGAATCCGCTACTATTTATTCGAAATTTGAAACAGCGAAAAAGAAAATAATCGAAAATTTTAAATCGATCACTATTGGTTTGGCCGTTACACATTCGATCATTAAAACTACGCCTCTTTTTTTTTTCAATTCTGCTGCTTTAGTCCGCCCGTCATTTCTAGATGTGATTTTCCTGTAATTTAAGCAAGGAAACTTGTGCAAACAATATACTGGATCTCTTTGTTTTCTATATGTGTTTTACAACAGTTGTTTACTTTTGTTATGTCAAGGACACGTTTTGTACCCGGACAATCAAACGAAATAAAATAAAAGAATAATAGGTCTTCCCTATTGCTAGGAGTCTTTTGACACCTTTGAGAAGTTTCATGCCTCCTAAACCGTAGAAATAGTGAATCAAAAATTGTCATCAACTCTTGAACGAGCTTTTTATCGGTTTTCGTTTCCTCTCCCTTTCTACTTTAGCAATAGCCTGCAAACAGGCTCTCCATTTGGGTATTCCGAGAGATGGTCGTGTCGATTTGCTCTTTAAATGGCACGCGGTCTCTCTCACCCGCCCCAATCCCCTAGCTTTTGACCGCGCGCCATTAGAAAGCAAATCTCGGAATAACCCATACGGAGAGCCTGTTTGCAGGCTACTTTAGCAATTCCGATCAAATTTTGTACCCCACAAAATTACGCTAAGAAACGAAGAAAGAAAGGTAAAAAAAAAGGAATTTATTAAAAAAATATATATCTAAACAGCAAAACTATAATAGTTATGCTGAGGTCTCTATAAATTTTCCGCGTACTACGGTGTACCCTGGACGCTGGCTCATCTAAATCCGCCAGGAAAGATTATACTTTTAAGTGAGAGTACCAAACGCACAGTTGGAAAAGACTAAAACGTTTCCACGTTTCCGCTTTACCTTGCCGCTTTGACATCGTTCAAAGGAATATTTGTTGAAAAGCAACCGAGACTTGGTCTATTCTAACAGACAGACAGATTCCCCGCTGTTCAGTTGTTCAAGTGACTGATGCACCCGAATCGCCCCGGACAGCCTGACAAATTCGGGTTAAATTGTGGTGAAAACACAGTTTTTTTTAATAAAATGTCATCACCCTTCCTAGTTACGGAGACGAGATCTTGTCGTTTAAATCGAGGCTATTTAATGTTTTTAGAAAAACCGACATCTGATAAATAATCCGTAGAACAAGTATTTGTTCCCTAAAGAATACTGCGGCTTTGTAAGCAAAAGTACTAATATCGTGTATTATTCCTTATTCCCGTTTTTAATGTGCCACATATCGACTTGAAAGGAAAGTAAACAACGTATCACTTGCTACGGATCAGGAGGAAGAAATAGATCAAAGTTGAAAATGTTAAAGAGGGTCCCCTATACTTTTTTCGTGAAACGTGATTGGGACTATTTTTTTCTCGTGAAACGTGATTTAGGTTTTTTTATTTATTCGTGATTCGTGATTACCCTTATGTTTGATTTTTGCGTGTACGTGAACGAATTTTGGGAATTATCCGTGACGCGTGAACAGTCTCAATATTTTTACGTGAATGCATTTTGCAAAGTGGTATAGGACGTCCCCGACACGAAAGCCCGAAAATAATTGTGGCAAACACCGTTACGTGATGATATGTAGTTCTGGCTTGTCGCCGATAATTTATTGTCAAGTTATGGCAGGCCATATAGACACCAACTAAGACAACACAGTAAGCCTAAAAAAAGGCCGAACAGTATAAAACCTAATGGAGACTTGGGTTTTGATGAGACTTCTTCTAGAAAAAATATCCCTACACTACAAACTCTTTTTGGCATCCTAAGGCCCTGGCTTAACTCTTCCTCACTGAGCGGCCGTGATCTGCGAAACATATGTCTTGGTAACAACAAAGGGGACCCTCGTTAAACTATTCGTGTCTTGCAAAAATCGTCACACAATGTGGACAAATTTATAACACGCTAGAAGAGTGTGACTAGTACATTATCTGCAGGCTGAGCCTGTTTGATTCCATAATTAGTACAGTTAAAGGTATAATTTTTCGCCCAGTTATTCATGTTGTTCAGGTGCTTTTTATTGTTCAGATTAGGAATTAGCTGACCTTTTCGGGTCGATACTCTATGGCTCCAGTGGCTTGCATTTTGAATCAGACTTAATTTAACTTCACGGCTCACTTCCTTTGACGCAATGCGAAAAGCTTTTTTGTCTTCAGTACTACGTCAATTTTGTTGTTACCAAGACACATGTTTCGCAGATCACGGCCGCTCAGTGAGGAAGAGTTAAGCCAGGGCCTTAGGATGCCAAAAAGAGTTTGTAATGTAGGGATATTTTTTCTAGAAGAAGTCTCATCAAAACCCAAGTCTCCATTAGGTTTTATACTGTTCGGCCTTTTTTTAGGCTTACTGTGTTGTCTTAGTTGGTGTCTATATGGCCTGCCATAACTTGACAATAAATTATCGGTGACAAGCCAGAACTACATATCATCACGTAACGGTGTTTGCCATAATTATTTTCGGACTTTTGTGTCGGGGCTTTTTCTATGGCGGCGTTTTTCGGGAGAGACATTTCTTAAACGTTTTTGTTAGTTAGTCCATTTAAAAATATAAGAGGGGATGAGCTTCATCCTCGAATAAGATCATCTCCGCAGAGACTGACATCTGGAACTTAGTTGCCTTTGTGCTTGACTTGAGGACTACAACCGGAGCTTATTGATAGATTCTTCACCGTAAAAATATGAAAACCTTTGCAGTTGCTTTAATCTTTGCCAGGGGTGACAGTATCGGCAACCAAAAGTTCAGAAAACAGCAGGTTTATTGAGAGAACAAAAACAAAACAACATTCGTTCGACACGTACTTTGTTTTTTTTAATGGTTCCTCGCTACTCCCACAAAACAACAACGTAGTCTGCTGAAAGGCAATAGGTATGTACGTGGGCTCATAACAGTAAATTCTTTCTTTCTCTGCCAGCTCTTTGTACTCCAACGCCTATCCTACAGATTGCCGCCAGCACGGGGTAAAACACCACATTTCTAGTACCTTAAACCAAATTTTGTTCTTCCTGTACCCGAAACGCTTGTGGGAACGTCCGGTGCAGTGTAGTCTGCACTATTGCAGGCGATTTTGTTTCTGCGGCTAGTGCCGTTCGTTAAATACGCCGCCATCTTGACGTCTAAACCGTCGAGAAAGCACACGATTCGGTTCTTTCGCTTTCGAGAGCCTGAAATACGCCTGTTTTGCAGTCTAAATTGAATTTATCTTTTCCTTTGAAAAAGATTTTGTCATTTTTAAGCGCTTTTAAATGTAAATTAAAATAGCCCCATTTATCACTTGATGATTAACCAGTTTGACATCTTCCCCAGATAAGTTGCATTACCCACCCACGTCTTTAACTTATGCTTGAAGAAAAAAATTGTTAATACGGCTGGCAAGGATACGGCTTTGGTCCCCGGTTTAAACAATTGGAATACATAGTACAGTTACGCGATCATGACTGTTGCTGCTCTTAAGATTAATTTCCGGATGTATTACAAAATTTCTAATTTGACAACCTTTGGCGGGGGAATCCATTTTAATCCAAACGTTTGCGGTTGCTAATAACAGTTTTGTAATTTGGAGCAGGAAATTGTATTTTAATTACTTTTGACAGATTCAGACAAAAACGAGCTCGCTAAAACATTATGTGGCATTTGGCGCTTGATCAAGTCTTAAGACTAATTTCCAAGGGAAACAACTGGTTTCTGCCAATTCTTTTTTTTTTTTGCGACAATTCGAGTACATCGAAAAGGGCAGTAACGAAAGAAGGCGGCGCTCTGAAAATTGTCTTTCTTAAAAAAGCAGATGGTTTAAACCAGGAGGTAGCCAATGTTTGTGCGGGCCTTTAACGAAAATAAGATAATTGTAATGAATATATGAATTGGTAAGATCAGCAACAGATCAAGAAGGCATTTGACGGACACTACATTCGATCGATGCCACATCGCAAATTAAGGAAGGAAACCTTTGACATAATTACAGATGAGATCCCTACTTTGTTTTTACTTTCCTTGGTTATAGCGATAATTGAAGAAGACTTTTCATTTACGAACTCTGTTTTAAACTTGATAGTTTTCTTAATATGCCAAGTTCCTGATACCCCACTTTTGTTGCCTTCTTTGGTTCAAAACTTAAATGCCCTTTTGCAAAGATTTTATACTCGCTTTATCAGTATATATAAACGAAACTCGTTACTTTCGCTTCACTTTTTCTTATTTTTTTCCACCAGTTCCGGCTTCTTCGTATTTTTCATTACTGAGTCACGTGCATAAGTATGTAACAAGAATAATCTTTTGTCGCTTTACATTTGCTGTGAATCAATTTATGTTCTTATTTCTTCGCTTTCGGTGACAATTGATCGAACTACCCCAACCCCTCCCCCGCTATCAACGCCATAGTTTTCACCACAACCCAAACGTATGAATATCTGGCGATATTCATAACGCTGCGCTAAGATGCGAACATAGTAAAAGGACAAAGAAAGAACATAGAAAAACGCTACACTAAACCAAACTGGACGGGTTTAGTAAAGGTTCCAGCTGCCCGTAACAATACGTCGTGCACGAAACCACCTTAGATAGGACATTTTACAGATCTTCAGTGGGCGTTTTGTGTAACAACATGTATTAGTGAGAATAGGTTAGTGGTGTCAATGATTCATGTAATATCCATCCAGATAAAGTGTTGTTCGGAGCTTGGTATTCCTGTGGCGCATGCTAGTGTAACTGCACCCTAATCTCATACCCAGAAAATGTGAGATCTCGTAAAATTCGATACAAGGCCATTTCTGGTTGGTTACGAGAAGAAAGAGTGCCTCATTCTAATCTGTTTTGCGATTGGCTCTTTCCATAACGGTTCAGCTTTCAAGAATGGAATCAAAAGCCAGCTCTTTGGTCCTGATAAATTTTCCGACCATTCTCAAGGCGAGGTAACATCAAAACATGTCGAGAAAATCCCGAGTGTAATTAGTTACGCCGTGACAGTCACAATGTTTTTTAGCGATTCGAGCGCACAAGTTCATTTTACGAACAGCAGTCAGCTCCAAACTTTTGCTTTGCAAGGGGAGATAGTTAATCCATCTATATATGTTTTGGGCTGAAATTAACTTGATTTTCGAAATATGATTTTTTTTTTGGTCCGAACAGATTAGCTTGCTTGTAAACTTTCTTCAATACAACCATATAAAACGCAAAGTGGTACAGCTTATTCCAACTGACTTAAGTTTATTTAATTAAGAACGATACGAAGAGCACCCTCGAAATCTATTATTCGCCAACAACTTTACCACAAATAATCACGAGATAATCAGAAGAACGCTATTTCAGCACGGTGGACAAAGGACGATGGGTAGTCCGGTATTCCGGACCTCAAATCGAACTTCACCAGATCTCCCTTCTGCCCGACCATAGGTACGAGATTAACTACACCCACCACTTGTTTTCTTCTGTAGAAATTGTATATCTATTTTCAGGCTGGTACCTTGGTTGCTTCAACGAAAACCGTCGAGATAGGGCATTCAACATTTCCGCTGGAAACTACTTAGTCTCGGATACTTCTGCTCGGGAATGCACTTCCGCCTGTGCTTTTTTGAACCAATCCTATGCAGCCAGAGATGGCGACTTGTGTTTTTGCAGCAATGGCCCTTACAACAAATATGGCTTAGCCTCAAGTGATAACCTATGCGATGCCGTGTGTTCAAATCCCTGTAATGACACGTCACATGTCCGGGTGTACTCTACCCGGGATGCTATTGGGGGACTGAAATTACAAGGTTCACTTATTGGCTGGTTATTCCAGGAGGTCAATTTCACGGCTTTTGTTGGAAAAGGTATAATCGAAAATCGCTGTTTTTCCTTCTCTCTTTATACTCTTTAATGGTCCATTCCTATTCAGTTTTGAGGATAGGTTTTAGGATTTGTTCGAAGAGCTGAGCTACATATCTAAGGATATTTCACGTATTTTCTTTGCCAGTTTTTTTCATAAAGATTTCGTTAGTGTGATTTCTACAAGAAATGGTATTTTATCGGCTACAGCGTCCTTAACATGACTCACTTAATTTCAGGGGATATCAATACTTCATACACGTATGATTTCGGTGATGGGTCTTACCTTCTGACCACGTGTCCAAACGTTACTCACTTGTACTCCCGCCTGGGTCTATTCCAAGTGAAGGTGTCCGCAAGAAACAACATGTCCGGTCCAATAATGGCTTCCATGTGGGTGTTTATTCAGAGCTTTACTGGTAGCGTTACCATGGATTATCCACCCGGGATTGTTGAAGCTGAAAATGCGATACAAATTACCTTGAGTGTTAGTCAAGGAACTGCGATGGACGTCAGATGGATGACGTCATCAACCCGGGAAAAGGTGTTCAATCTATCTGGTGGGTGACTGCCTCAGTTTTTGAAATGGCCTCTCTTCAGTGACTGATTGGCTAAAAATCGTGTCTCTGAAAAGATCTGTCGACGTCTGGGAGATTAAAAACCAGAGCGAACTCTTATTTTACTAACACTGTGGCGATATTTTCCTTTCGGCCCTAACAGTGATTAGAGTCTAAAATTTTTTCGCTCAGTGCCACCATGTGACCGAACATACAGGGAATGAAGTTAAAGGAAATGACCCACGACAGAGAGCAGTTAGGAGAATATGCACGTTGATGCCAGTGGCTCCATTCTCGTCCCCAGAGCTCACGATCCTTCTGGCCTGCGGCAGAGATCGAGAGCTCTGGCCAGTTCCGAAATATGCGCAGTCGCAGTGAAGGTGCATTTTTGTAGCCGTTGGCAACCACTATTGTTTCAAACTTCTGGGTTTGCGTAGAAGAGCCAGAAGTCCGTGATCTCTGCCGCAGGCCAGAAGGAACCTGGGCTCAACACTTTCCAGTGCGCATGCTTTGGTGAATTTCCTTGTTATTTGATACCACAACATTGATATCAGACCATATGCAACCATAGCAACCGTATGAAAAACACCCATATTCTTATTTTTAGTGAATATAACTCAAGAGCATGCTCAGTGACTCCATTTTTTTGCTAAACTCAGGGCCCACTAGAATTTTCGAAAACTGAAACAAAACTTTGTAACATTGTTTTAAACATCGTGGAAATAAGACAGACTAACACGAAATACATAACTTGCCCTGATTTCCTTTCAGACGCTGTAGTGTATGATGTTGGCTCATCAGCAACTCGTGGAAACCGCAGTAGCCCTCCAGATACAGACGGAGCTTATGTAATTCCCACTGCCATGATAAGAAAAAATGGACACATACTGGCATGGGAATTCGAGGCCTCTAAAGTCGGACCAATCCGTGTTCAGGTGAAAGTCTTTAAAAGCAAGATTCCTGTGACGCTATCCGGCAAAAGATACCTTCAGTTAAATCCTTAAAAGAGCAATGGAAGTACCTTCCAACATTGCTTTATAATTCGGCCTTATTAACACTAATCAAGCTCAATGAAATCTAATTACCATAAATGACCAATGAGAGTTAATAAGACTTAAGGCTTAATTAATTTGAATCAGGCTAATGGGATTAAAAAAGCTTAATTAGCTGAGGCAATTTGCTAAATAAATCCGTATGTGAGTGCGAATGAAGATCTTGCGGATCCTGTTAATGGTATGACGCATCATTAGTCGTTTGACTGTTTCTCCATTTCGTCATTCCATCATTCTACCATTATACCTCGAACGGGAATGATTGTTTTCTCATACTTGGTTCTGGCAAGAACCAAGTATGAGCCTCGGTTAGAAGTATTCAAAGTATTCCTCGAGCGGGAATGATTGTTTTCTCATACTTGGTTCTGGCACCATCATTACGGTATTAATTATTCTTATCCACATATAGATCGCTACCATTGCCTTCACACCACTCTGTAGCATTCTACATTTACTCACACAAATTCAGTCGCGTCGTTCACACCTGTACCCCAGTTTGCCCTTAAGAATCTCTCTGAGTGTAATCTTAAAATAAGATTAAATAAAGATCGTTGAACTCAGGCAACTGACGCCGGCAGTGCAGGCAGAATCATTATTCCGTGACTTTTAATAGGCCATATTCGTATTCTCGGTATTGAACTGGATCTAGCATGAAGTGGAGGCTCTTGCGGGGAAACTTTTCATATGTAAATGTATTCTCCCGCAAGAGCCTCCACTTCACGCAAGATCCAGTTCAATACCGAGAATACGAATATGGCCTATTGAATTACAAAATCATGTCGATTTTCCGTTTTGTTTTCAGGTTTACCGCCCCAGCTGCTCATCAGTAAGCGATCAGTTTTGTCTCAAAAATCATTCCTGTATACCAAAGGCAGATACTTGCTTCAGTTTAGATCTCTTTACATGTCCGAGTCACAACATCTGCATAAGTTCCGGGCGCTGCTTGTTTAATTGTCAAAAGGAGAATCTTTCTTTCTCGTCATGTTCGACTCCTCTGGCAAATTACACCATAATTGCAGGTATTTAACGATAATTTTCACAAAAAGGGGTTATTGGATACCGTGTTGATCACTGGGTATGTGTGTGTTTTCTTACCCGGGTTATAGGGTAGAGGTAGGATCCGTTTTAGTCCTCTGCTTAACCAAACTGCCACCAACTTTACCCAAAGACAGCCCACAGGGGTCTTACACGAACTTAATTCCCTTTGATCTTTCACTTTTTTTAGGGCTGAATCGGCTGAAAGAAATCATTCCTCCGTTTTGACCAATTATCAACAAGGGAAACTTGAATTTTAGACGATACATAGCATGCACGCACCCCTCTGGGTACAGTATCATCTAAATCATAGTACTGTTTATGCAATGCTCTGAACCGGTATACCATGGACTATCCTAAGAGTCAGTTGTATTTTCTTGGTGTACACACTCGGGTGTATACCAAGAAAATAGAAGAAACTCCTGGGATATCCCATGGTATGTTTATACTGGAAAGTTTTGCATAACTACTCTACACGAACAGACAGCAGTGCTCCTTCATTTTGATTGGCTGCAGTTTCTATAGCGCGCCGTAATACTCTATAGGCGTGAGTGGAATAAGTGTTTTATGAAACCTGACAACGAAAGATCGATAAATCTTGCTGATTTATATTTACACGAAATACAAGGAGAAAGTTTGATGACTGCTACCAGACACTGGGTGATACGTTTCCACCGCTGCCTATCCGACGTGATTAATGGTTGTCGGTTGATATGGGTGATATGCTCTTGCCATTGAGCCAATGAAACTATTAATTTGCATTCAATGATCTACGTTAAAAGATTACAGATTGCGCTGCAAATCACAGCAAACTCGCAATTCAAATTTTCACTCCACTTCAACAAATTGTAGCTAACTTAATTATGCTTTATTGTTTTTAGAATCACTGATTAGCATCGCTAAGGTCGGAACAAACCTCATAACCATTGAACCTGCAAAAGCCATTCAAGTGCAAGCTGGTGACGTCATCGGTTGGGTGAGCAACAGATCTTCAGGGTCACTTGCATTCGAACGAACAACCAACGACCCATCGTTCTTTTATCCGAGAACGAAATTCAGCATAACTATCCAAGCATTTCTAACTGCTTCGGCAAATGTCCGCCGACACGAGATCAAGCACATACTGAGAGCTCATGTATCCCAGCCTTCCTTAGCAGCGATGAATATCAATTTTATCGGAGCTGGAATCCAAACCGTTACGGCTGTAGTTTCTAACACCGCTGAATCTGAATTAAAGACCTGTGAAGTCTCCGTACAGGTATGGCGCTGATCACATCACATTGTATCCAAGACTCACTTTGTATATTTAGGGTTGATTATATGTACCGGCCGGTTGACCTGGTTTTCCGCACCCGGTTTGGTTTGCCGAGATTATTTTTCCCCGGTATTCCCTGAAACGAGGTTCGGTATTACATGAGCCACGCATGGGTAGTGCGTTACCCGCTGTCCTCTTGCTGGTTTGGTTAATAAACGTGATTACATCAAAATTTCCAGCCAGGTTGTTGCCTGGATCCCAGTATCGCGATGCGGTATCGTTCGGTTGTCACGAAATCCCGGCTAACCGGGCCAGTCAGGCTCATGTGGACAGCCCTTTACTAACAACTAGTGCCAAACCTAAGAGTCCTCCTGGTTCGTATTGTAACGCAGCAGCTACCTGAGGCTATGACATCTCTAGATTTCAATAGTGTTAAAAACGTTTTTTGTGTTATCTGATTTCGTTGTGAGTTAAAAAAATGAAAAGAAAAGATGAAATTATTTCAGCAACAACAAGTAGAGGGTTTCCCAACTGGACAGCTCAGAGAGGGAAAGTGGTCAGAGCATACTGTTCTTCTTTTATCACGGCGACAATCAATAATGTCGGGCTTGTACATTGCAAGTGGTCATAGTTTTCCTCACATAACAAACTATTAAGAGAAGGTAAATCAGCTGCCACGCAGGTCACGCAAGGATTACAGCCACCCTTCATCTCAACAGCGCTATCACAAAAAAACAATGACTTGCGCTCTTTCGCCACCTTGCCGCCACAGTTTTTATTCCTGTAAC
>OX419340.1:2916721-3006721 GCA_948470475.1 Galaxea fascicularis | reverse complement strand
TCTCATCCAATAAAAAAGTTGTAAAATTGGTCCTGAAAAGCCCCAAGGGGAGTGTCCAATTACGTCCAATTACAATTACAAGTATGACTGGCAGTCTTACGCGGTGTTCGATACACTACCGCACCTGTTGTGTGTTTAGCCCGTTAACGTCTTTTTTTATCTTTTCTTCTCTTGATCTCGTTGCAGACCAAAATCCGGTGTCGCACTAGAAACATTCTTTGACATGAAGTGTTTGGACTGGGTGACCAGTGATAACCCGATCACATACACCTTTTTTTACAAGGTGAAGCTCAAGGATCTGGCCAAGATAAACTCGTTGTCTAGCGAGTCGCAGCCGGGCCAAAAATGGTACTCTGGTGATAGGTACACTCCGGCAAACTACTTTCCACTCGGAGATGAGGATAATGACTTTATTTTGGGTCTTCACGTGCACATCTGCAACAAGTATGACTGCTGTGCAGACTTTCCGCTCAACGTCACGGTAAAATAACAATAAAACCAGTCAGTGGTTTCCTATTTAGTGAATTATCTCACTATTACGTTCGGGAACAGCCATTAACCAGAAGATAAGAAATTGATTGGTTTTTTTACTCTTCAAAGAACTCAAAGTTTATAGCGAGCTGACACATTTCTTTTTTGCTGGTTTAGTGCGATCAAAAGTGGCAAATATAACTGTAGTGTTAATGAAATTGTAATATCTTGATATTGTCACAAAGATGGTTGCGTTAACTGTGCGGTATGCATAGCTAGCTTAATTTAGTTGTCTTTTTAATATATTTGTTATATATTTTTTTGGGGGGGGGAGAGAGGCATAAAAAAATTGACTGAGGGGGGCGCATGCAAATTCTTAGTGACAGTTCAAGAAATTCCACCAGCCCCTACTCACAACCTCCTAGAAAATGAACGGTCCGTTATGATCGGAGTTCTTCCTAGGACACTATTGGGTGATAGGACTCGTCCATGAAAATCGTTCCTATTTTTAACTTTAACTTATAGTCAAACAGGTTGTCATATCAGACATGGTTTGATGCTACTCTGGTTTGAAGTTTGATGAATGTAACTGTAGGGTCGTGAATTGTAACTTTTTAAGTTACATTCATCAAACTTCAAACCAGAGTAGCATCAAACCATGTCTGATTGTCCACCTGGTTGCAGTGTGAACTTGAACATACCTTAGGTTGTCATATAGTAAATAATATGTGAGTGTAGATTCGAATGCCTGCATGCTGTTTTAGTGGCGTTTGATGGGAGAGAAAATTCAGCTGTGGACATTGGACATTAAAAAAGCTGCCGTTTGAGGCTGTCGGGACACAAATTTTGTTTCCCATATATCATGTTGTTTGTCGCTAAGAAAACAAAATGGACGATCTAATTCTTGACTCACGTCAATGTCTTTTTCCTTTTCGTTTGACGTTGTCAGTGAAAATGAGGTTTCAAACTATTGTTTTGACTGATTTTGATCGACAAAGATCTGATGTTATCAGGACTGAGAAATTACTGCAGAAGAATTTCATAGGAATAAAGTATTGTTGTTGTTTGTTGTTGTTTTTTCCCTATTTGTCGGATTGCTATGTTCTCAGCTTCCGGCCTCCTTGATAATGATTTCATTTCGTTACGAGAAATTAGTTGTAAACAGCTTTGGTAATCCTTCTTTCACAGGTGACACCTAAAAAGCTGAGCGGGGCAGATGAGTATAGTCAACTTCAGAAAAACATCACTGAAGAACTGGATCAGTCAAATCCTGACGAGGTAGTCCGTGTGGTGATTTCTGCGGCATCGAGTTTAAACTATGGCAATACGACTGACCCTGAAACAGTGACCACGAAAACGGAGGTGACACTGAATTGATGCCTACTTCAGTTATTCATAATATCAAACTTTCGGTCATACGTTTCCCACTGGGTATTGTAAAACCACATACAAAGCGATTGCCTAGCCAATTACAAGAGCAGTGCAAACAATGTAATAGACTAATCGGAAGTCGAAGCAATTGCATTTAGGCTCTGTTTACAAGCAGGGAGGGTAACCCTAGTGCTACTGTTACCTAGCAGGCGGGTCAAAGATAGCCCCGGTTTACAAGCAAAATTTCACAGGTAGGGTTGCCCTACCACCCGGGACAACTTAATCGCAAGCAAAATGGCCGACAAGAGAAGGGTTCTGCTAAGAACTTCGATTCTCCTATCTGTGCAGCCTGTTATTGCTGTTTTTTGAGTGTTATGGAATGCTGTTATGTTAGCTTCTTATTCCTAGACAACGACAAGAATTTGCAACGTTAAACGCGACCCTAGAATAATACATCACTGGCTCGAATGAACATGTAAAAAGGGAGAGTGATTCGACGAGGGAGTTTACGAAGAAAACGTGGCCGCACAGATCAGTGGTGGAGAAAATTATTCGAAGGAAGGATGCTTACCT
This sequence comes from Galaxea fascicularis, assembly GCA_948470475.1. Taxonomy (NCBI): domain Eukaryota; kingdom Metazoa; phylum Cnidaria; class Anthozoa; order Scleractinia; family Euphylliidae; genus Galaxea; species Galaxea fascicularis. The sequence goes on along the minus strand of OX419340.1, from coordinate 3,004,306 downwards.
ACCTTGCACTAGAAATGTTTTTTGTTTCTGAGAGAAAAGGAAGATTATAACGCCTTGAACATCACGTTGTACTTGGTCAGCCATGATGGCCATTTGTTGTGAACATTCAAAGGTCTGGAAACAATTAAAAAGTTGTCCCGGGTAGGCGAGGTAGCCCTTGCAGAGCGTTTACAAGGCAACTAGGGTTATCCTGGCGCTACACTGCTACAGTAACCCTAGCTGCCTTGTAAGCATGTCAATGAAAAAAAGACTGAAGAAATGTGAGAGCGCTAGGGTAATCCTTCTGTTAGGGTAACCCTACCTTTTTATAAACAAGGCCTTACTCTGAAACTCAGAAAACCGTGAACACTGCAAATATTTCTGGAATGTCCTCACACATTTTCAAATAGTTACAAAGCTCAAAACGTTGTCGTCAATCTTGCCCTGCGGATTGTTTTGAAATCCTTGATTCTGCCCCCACTAAATTCCAGCTTAACTTAAGGAGGCTATGCATATGAATTGGGAAAAGCCCAATTTAAATCAACAAATGCATCACATCAACCTGACAGTTACGCTTTAGGCTTTATTTTCTTTCTTACATTTTATACTCACTCAATATGCAATCAATTTTTGTCACTTTATCATAACTAATTATTCATGAATATATAGTCCTAACGGTTTTTCCAAATATTCTGTAACTGACGGTGATGTTCGATACATCGAAACATGTCTTCGTATAAATAAAAAAATGTCGCAATCTTCTAAAAATGTCTGTTGTGTTGTAAAAGAAAACCAGTCAGATACAAGATGGCAAAACGCCTGGCTGTAACATCGATTACATTTGTGGTTTGTGTGGTTTCTCAGTCTTGCGGTTTCCTCACGCGCCTGATTGGTTGAAGAATGATGAAAACCCCAGGAATAATTGTTTAGTGTTCCGGCACGGTTTTGTTAGTTTTTGATAGTAAAGAGTTCCAAGCGCGAGAAATAGACGCGTTGTGCAAGTAACGATTGCTTCTGGGTTTCATCAACAGCAACAACAACGACACCAGAAACCAGTGACCGAAACATCACAACAGCAACATGATAAGTTCAATACAGAATACAGTTAAAGAGGAAGACGGACACTCAGCTTTAACGGTTGCTACGCCGTTGCTCAAATTTTAAACCGTACTAATTTGTGTGTAATCAACGTATTATTAAAGGCGACCAGTCCAAATTTCCACCTCTCAAAACAAATCGATTGTGCTAAATGATAATTTGGCAGAGCAGAACACTTACCTTTTAAAGACCAATTAATAAATCTTTTCCCTCCTTAAACCAATAACAGTTTCGAATGTATATCGATAAAAAGAATAATAAAGCGGCAAAGAATTAACTTGGAAATTCTATCACCAATTTTGACGGTAAAGAAGGGTTCATGATTGCTAGAAATAATGTGTACTTATCACTACAACGCTTCTCTTTTCTTTCGCCTTCCTTTCAGATCCGCTCAACATTGATTGATAAGCTTGCGTCGGTTACTAAGGACCAAAAACTAGATCAGACTGTGATGAGCGCTCTGATAGAAGTGACACGCAACAAGAAAGAACTGCCGCCCCAAACACAAGTAAGAGCATAAATAAGACTCAAGAGCAAAACAGGCAACTGCGCACCTATCCTTCCCCTAACCCAACGTCAACACTAACTCATTAACTTGTTGGATTAGGGGAGGAGTAGGTACGGAATAGACCTTTTTACCGTTACGGCGGCCACTTGAATTCCGAGGAAATTATGGGATACCCAGGGGGCAGACGGGAAATAATTATAACACTGTGGCGTTATAACTTTTAACAATAATTTTTCGCTAACCATAGAAACCACTGCCAAATACCGTGACAGAAAGATGTAACATTTGTAATATTTGTTTTGGAATATGAGAGACAAGCAGTAAAAATTTATCCTGAAAGCTGTGTATACGATACATTTTGCAGCGATTGCCCCCTCGGCAGCCCATAATGTCTCGGTCAAAACAATAGAATTCAAGATGGCCGCCGTATCGGTAAAAAGGTCTATTGCCTAGATGCTGACGGCATTGATCCAAAAAATCCGTACGTTTAACTCTGTTTTGAAATATATTGATGAGTGGCTTTCACACCATCTGAAGATGCCAAGAAGATAATAACAGTGTTAAAAATGTTAACAAAAAACGTTAACGTACTGCTTAACATGTGGTGCACTTAGCATTATATAGTTTTTATTTGTTTGTTATTGTCGCTGAAGAGCCTTATTTTGATGAGATTCAATAAAATGTATGTATGTATGTATGTGTATGTAATATTTCATCTACAGACTAAAAGTTGGAACCACTTTGTACAGTACTAATACTATAAACAGGGCCACTTTAGTGTCTCTCACCTAGTGTGTTGACTAGGTATCTTTTTACCTCCAGAATACTGCGGCAGATTTAGTCAATGCTGCTAGTTCTCAACTAAACAGCGACGCAAAAGATCCGAACTTTGGGCCTGTTAAAGTAGAGGAATACTCACGAAACATTTACACTGCGTCCTCAAACGTATTAGAAGCCTCCAAGGAAACGTCCTTCCCTTTCCTTGAAGAAGGTAAATTACCTGATAGTTTGTAGCTTGGCCGTCATCACAATTTTGAGATAGACAAACCTGTACGTACTTGAAAATTGAAATGCCTTTACAAATTTCTACTAGAAATTTCAACAAATTCTTCTTATGTTGTTGTTTTTCTCCTGGAAATATAAAAAAAAACGTTTTTAGAATACATAAAAATTGTCCAGTATATACAATGAATATAACTTGATGCGAATATATACAGTAGTAGATAACTTTGTTTGCTACTACTGTGCAGTGTATATATACTATACGACCAGGGTCCGAAATTAATTTTTGTTCGCCAGAGGGCAAATTGTGGTCGCCAAGAATCCCCACTCCCTTTTTTGAATAAACGTTTAAACACGGAAAAAATGCATTGTGTGGACATTTTTATGCTGAAAAATTGCACTACTCTCGCTCCCGATAAGAGAAAGCATCAGTACGACTACGTGTTTGAGTTAAGTATTCATTTTTCTTTTTCTCCCTCTTGTTGTTTTAAATGAAGCCTTGACACAACTCAGTGTTTCACTTTAAATTTCAGCCTTACAAGCCAGCATACCCACTTCAGCGCCTCCGTCACGTGACTGGGCTATTCGGAATCAGTTCTTGAAAAGTGAAGAGGTATAATAGTCAGCTGATAAACATGTTGGAAATTACACTGGAATTTGTATGGTCGGCTGCATGTTAACAAGACTCGATTCTGTTAGCAACTTGCATAACACATTAATTTGTTATCACACCATTGAATTTTGACCTCCTGGCTACTCTAGTTAGAATTTTAATGACATGTTTAAGTTTGGCTGTGGTATGATAAAGCCTTCGTATTCGGTTAGGCGTCCAAACATCATTCGACAGAAAATTGTTTTTAAAACAAATGATCTTTGTAGGTCGACGTATACAATTGAGGAAGCTCGAGAAGGTCTCGGCCAAATTCCATATGCTTGCTGTTGCAAACAGGCAAAACGAAGTTCATGTTTGTCAGAGCGTGCAATTATCATGGTACTGGTTTCAAACTGAAAGAGCTCAAAGAACTACATTTCTTTCTTAATTACCAAAGCTACGTTGATACTGACATTAATCCCGTTGTTTCATGCCTACTTTTAGGACGCCCTAGAGTCAAAGATGGTGCTAGATTCCATTATCTTTCAAGCTATTGAACTCGTCAATGAAGCGATTCAGAGAAAAAAACTTCCAGAAGAAAGTGAAACTAATGTGGAAACAACTGCTTTCTTCATGAAGCTGAAACGATCCACTGTAGCCACCCTTAACAGCACTGTCATGCAAGGCTCTTCTGTCCGTGTTAAAATACCGAATCCAACAGCCATCCTCAAAGGATACGATCGCAGTGAGTCCATAGATATCCAGGTATGAAGTTATGACTCGCTCTTCGACTTGTTGGATAGCTAGGTATTTTGCTTAAGGCGAGAAGGCTCGAAGTGCCCTCCCCCTGTACCTTCAAGACTGGTCTTTGAAAAACAGAGGCAGTTGCTAAGCACATGTAGGACTGTCCCCTTTAAGGTCCGCAAAGTACATCCGGCGGTGTTATATAATTCCCTGAGGAAGTAAGGCTGTGCCTAGCGAAAAAATTAGCAAAAGATACAATGACCTCAGCTGTAAAGTCATCGGTTTTGCTTGTTTTTAGTTGCCAAATAATTTTCTAATTTACCCTTTAGATCCAACATGATACGGCGCCTTTCCGCTTTTCATTAGTCCTTAAAAAACTTTTAAGAAGTTTTCTTAAAAGAGGAAGTTAATGTGATTGGAGGGGAAGAGGATAGAGGCCTAGGATGACCTCGAAGTGAGTGAAGGAAAATGTTCGATTTCATTAACCAAGTTGATAATCCAATCGGTCTTCCTGTACATCAAGGCCACGTGGAGAGCTGCAGAAAAGAACGGCCAAATTTCTTTATCAAACGGGCACTCTAAATACAAAATAAATAGCTTTGTTATTCAACTGACGATTGGCTAATTAACTTAGTAACCAAACATACGCCGCACAAAGGCTTGCGCCGAGACAGCATGCTGGGCGCTGTCGGTGTGAAAGTGCCACGGAAGGAATATTAATCTAAACAGCCATTGTAAGCTCGTTATTACTCTCTTTCTTGTATTTTTTTTGTCTAGTTCATCGCTATGAATAACCCTTTCCTCTCGGATTTTAAATGGTCTCCATACATTAACTCGGATATACAAGGATTCTCTCTCAGAAAGAACAGCAAAGAGATCAGACTTCAGAATCTCGAAGAGGACCTCGAAATTCGCATCCCTACTAATTTATCTCAAGCATCTGAAAGATTCAGCGCGAATTTCACAGTTGGAACCATTAAAAAGCACCGTTTCGAGATGATTCCAGATATGCCAAGCAAAAATATGATGTTTCGAGTAAAACCAGAAAATGGCGAAACGTTAAAAGTCAATTTCAGTCTTGAGTTTGAGGCAAGCACTTCTGTCTACAAGCTGATTTTCCCAGTTCCACTTAACCAAGAGGAGATACCGGCACCATTTCGGAGAGTCGACAGTTATTCCTACATCGCCCGTGAATTGCCTTCAAAACCCAGGTATTCAAATTTGAACGTCACGGTTACAGAACCAGTTGCAAGCCAAGGAGGAACTGGGAACAACGCGCCACGTACTGTGCACGTGAATTATACAGTAACCATGTACTATGTGCAGTGCATGTACGTGGACAGGAGGACGCAAGAGTGGCGTGATGAAGGTTGCCAGGTGGGAATATGATTGAGCTTAAATGGGTGATTAATGATTTACAATATAGCACTGCCGTTATTCCAGAATCATTGATCAGGTATTCATTTAGGAGAGCTTTTTTCCCAAGCGTATGGATATACAGAAGTAGGGTAAATATCGATCGATAGCATAGTATCGATGGTGTCTTCGATGGTATCATGTATTTGGCATCGGTATAGGCTAAACCATATCGGATCGATTGCTTTATTTCAGGTTGGCGATGATACTACGAGCGAATTCACGCAGTGCCTTTGTAACCATGCGACGTTTTTTGGTTCCCTTAACGTGAAGCCAAACCCCATTTCTCTACCAACACTCACAGCCTTAAAAAAAGGATATGCCATGTTGATATTTGTGAGCATCATCTTTATGTTCTATTTCATTGGCCTTATTTGGGTCAGAAGAAAGGACAAGGCTGACATTGTCAAGGTAACACCGTTTTTCACTTCAAGACGGACTAGGGGGGACCAACCGTTTAAACATACTAAGTCGTCTCGGATGAAAAAAATTATCTTAGTGAATAATTATGTAGTCAACCTCTTTTCCAGGCCCCCAAAAGCGAAGGTGAAGGTCCTCGGAACGAGGTTGATTATGTAGTGTGAAAAAGATATTTGGCATTGAAGTAATGTGGTGTCATTATCTCTTAACATATAGGCAAATTTCGTCGACTTTGGTTGCGTCCAATAACGTGACTGCCTCGAGACGACTTTCTCGAGTGTGAGAAAATTGTCATACAAGCTGATAGGCTCTTCTCTTAGTTGTCCGTCTTCTAGAGTCTTCTAAAAGGTCTAAAATTCAACGTGCATAATAGATTTGTGGTATTTTGCAATATTGTAACCTCGCTGCTTGCGTCATACTCGCAAAGAAATTAAAAGCCAGTTGGCAAGGATCAGTTTTGAAAGGCATTCCTTCCATTGCAAATTAAGCGTCTTATAATTAAACATCGTTGATTGATATAAACAGAACGCGGATGAAGCACAACCGGATTGAAAAAGTTAGCTTTGAAGGTGGTGTTTATACGAAAAACATCGTATCCTGTAAAGTTTAGACGTTTCATAAATCTTCTAGACCTCTGTTTATTAAAATTGCGGCGATTTCTCACATCGTCAGGTGGGAGTCTGTCCACTGCGGGACAATGACCCGTCAGACCCGTACCGTTACGAACTAACCTTATGGACGGGCATGCGCCGTAACGCTGGCACCAAGTCTAAAGTTAGTATCATTGTGTATGGTGACGAAAATGATAGTGAGCCTCGAGCTCTGGAAGACACTGGCAGGGATCCATTTCAGCGTGGAAGTCAAGACTCCTTCCTTCTGACCACGTCCTTTGATATGGGCAACATTCAGTACATTCGTGTTTGGCATGACAACACCGGCGGGTCTTGGTTTTTGAGTCGGATTATGGTGATAGATCTGCAGTCTGATGAACGGTATTACTTCATCTGCAATCGCTGGTTGGCTGTGGATGAAGAGGACGGCCAGGCAAGTGAATTTATGTTGAGGAAATAACAGGGAAAGAGAAGAAATATGAAAAGAGGGAAAAAGAAAAGAGCATAAGCTATAAATAATGGCCTGTAAGATACATAACCCCATTTGACAGGTTATTTTAATGTTCTTCTACGCAACTCTTAAAAAAATGTATACGCAATGCTGGGCGTAAGGGTTTTTGTATTAATAATGAAACTTTTTTGATGAATTATCGTCTAACCAATGGTTTATTGTTATCTTAGGTTGAACGCATCATACCGCTGGCCAGCAAGGAGGAACTCACGGAATTTGGTCACCTGTTCGTTGCTAGGACACGCCGTAACCTGAGTGATAGTCATTTGTGGTTCTCAGTCCTCGCTCGTCCTCCCAATAGTCGATTCACCCGCGTCCAGCGCTTGTCATGTTGTTTGTGCCTGCTACTTATGTCGATGATGGCCAGCGGTATGTACTATGATAGAGAAAACAATCCTGCTGATCTGCAGCGCGTGGGCGAGTTTGCGTTCACCTGGCAACAAGTAAGACAGTAGATATAATTCTTACCAACAAGAAATAGTTTCTTTAACTCAGGTTACATAATCAATTCTCTGAGGAACATTTTCCGCGTTCCATACCATCCCGAACGTTCGCATTTTTTTTAATCGACGTTATATAGAGAAACCCCGGGCTTCGTTTCGTTTTGGGATTTGGGGTTGGCATGTTGAATGGCGCAGCACAGTAATTTTCAGTACTGTCAGTAAGTTTGCAACGGTAGGGGATTTTAGCCTGGGTTAGGGAAGAGGATGAAACTTTCAAAAAAACCGAATGAGCTACCGGGGTCTTGGTAATAAAACTCCACACAGAATGAGAGCTTATATCGACCGTGACAAGTGTTTATTAAGATAATCTAAAAGATTTGAGTGGGAGAACTGGCTAGAAAATCTTAGGATTGTTTCAGCTCCAGGCTTTATTGGGTACAGCTAAATATTGTTTTCTTTCTCCTATTGTGTATGTATGTAGTTGAGTACAGGGAGAATAAAGGTGTTGTTGTTGTTGTTTGATGGGAGTCCTTCTGGAGAGCAGTAGTATGTTCTCATCCCCAAGCTAGAGGAAGACTTGAAAACGCTTTGTATGATTCTGATTATGTTGATAACTGTGTCACATAAGAAGACAATGTAAACTAGGCTGGTCTCCCTGTGACTTACTCCTTGGTTCATCCGAGCTATTTGCGCTTACATACTTTGCTTCACCCTTGTAACTTTGTGAATGTACTCTATCATTTAGCTTTGTCTATTATTTTGTTTTCTTTGCAGGTGCTGATAGGCATTATCTCCAGTCTTATCGTATTTCCAATCAACCTCATTGTGGTCCATATTTTTCGTAATGTCCGTCCTAAGCCCAAAGTTAGACCCAAGAAAGCGCCAGCCCCACCACCCAGTCTGTCTTTAACTGAAGAGAACCTAGAGAACTACAGCCAGCTTAAAGAGTCGTCTGACGAGTCAACTAAGGGCTCAAGCAATAGTCTGGATTCCTCGCGGGAAAAGAACAGCAAGACAAGGCTGTCAATCAACGACGTGCATACCGACATAGATCGCGCCAGCTTCACTGACAGTCCACTGCTTCTCGATCGCAGGCTCAGCACAACGTACGACATAAGTAAGTGTTTGGTACGTTGGTGTGGTGCTCAAGGATGAAGCATACCAACCACCGAAAAACAACCTTTTGCTTCTCTTGAACTTAAATCTAGAAAGCCAGAAAGTTAATCAAACACCTATTCCTTTCTAAAATTGTTCCGCAAGGAACTTTGTCTCGGTATCCTTTTAGCCTGCATTAACTTGCACGGCAGCCGCTACAAAAATGAAGGAAAGTCAGGAAACGGGCATGCTCATGGGCATTAGGTGGACTTCGAAGGAAGTGCGTGCCCTCGCTTCCTGCAAGTGCCATTTCTCTTTTCTTCTTTCAGGTGGACGCCTTCCACCCAGGTTAAGCGTAGATTAAACGTTGTACGTCTAAACTAACCTTGAATGCAAGAATTTAGTAGAAAACAATCGTTCACTAGACGTTTTCCGTGATTTAACTTGATCATTATAGTTCTACCCGACTTTTTATCTTTCAGCTCCTACGTCCCGTTTCCAACGCGCACTGTTGTTTTTCAAAAAGAAGAATTCTTTCCCGTATTACTTCGTGTATGTGGCCTGGGCTCTCTTGTTCATCTTCTCCATTGGTTCTGCTGTAGTTGTCGTGATTTATGGCATGCAGTTTGAAAATGTCAAGTCTCTTCAGTGGTTGTTTTCTTCATGTGTTTCATTTGTGCAGGATGTTCTTATCACACAGCCCCTGAAGGTATTATCGTTTATTTTGGCTATTAAAAAAAAAAAAGTTTATTTTGGCTATAGCTTTGCGTCGGAGCATGAGATTGAGTAAAAATACAACTTTTCATCATAAAATGTAGTGGGCGGCTGAAGGAAGTGAAGGGAAATGTTGAGAAGAGAGGATGAGGTTAAGAAAACGGGGGAAAAATAAGACACTGGTAAGGAAAGAAAGCCAGAAGATGTAAAGCAATGCGTAGCAAAATTAGAAAAGTTGAAGATAGGAACAGGAATAGTGGTTGGGGATAATTAGACTTCAGACAGTTAAGGTACCTAGGAAGATTTGACAAGGAAAGAAGAATATTGAGGGCTGATGGGATTTGAGTAGCCAGAGATTTATGGGCCATGTTATTACTTACTTATTTATTACTTATTTGTTTATTTTGCCTTTTTTCTTAATATATTTACAGGTTAAAAAAAAAAAGTAGAATGTGTGGCAAGGTGACCTCTAGAAACCACCAGGCTTTTAGTTGAGGCCACCTTGTACATACTGACAATATGTTTGCATAAATGGTGCTGCAAGTGAGCGGCCTAGTCAATTCAGTAATTATTTTATTAAAAACTCTAGTAGTTTTTTCTTAAAGTTAGGAAAACTTGATAGGGAAGTGATCGTAATTGGGAGGGAATTCCAGATCTTTGGACCTTGGTAAAGAATTGTAAATTTCTTCAGATTAGTTCGGCAATGGTGTGCGCGATAATTGTTGGCTGTTCTGGTGCTGTAGCGATGAATTTGACTATTTGTTTGAAACAAGTTGGCAAACAATGGAGGCAACAGGTTGTTGTGGAAATAGTACATAAATTTCGCTATTTGAAACGTATTTATTTGAAAAATGTCTAAAATTCCTAATTTGGAGAATAAGGGAGCAGAATGTGCTCTATAGTCTGAATTGGTAATAGCTCGCACAGCCCTCTTTTGCAAACAATAAATTCTGTTTAAGTTTGTTACGTATGTAGACGACCATGTAGAGTTACAATAGGTAATATAAGGATAAATTAACGAGTAGTACAGAGTAAGTTTAGTTTTTGAAGATAGATAGAAGCGGGATCTAAATAACATTCCAATTGATTTAGACATTTGTTTACATAAATAGCTGATATGATCTTTCCAAGTATAAAGTTTAAGGGAGTATCGGTTGAAAGGATTCTTAACCAATCAATCTCCTCCGCATGTGTCGTATACAAAGATATTTGAAACTCACAGGTCTGATTAAATATGAAGTTTTTTCATTCTAGGTACTTGGTTTGGCCGTCTTCTTTGCCCTTGTCATTAAGAAACCCGACAAAGGCGAGTTCGAAATCACAGATGAGGCCCTTAAACTAGCCGAGGACGAAGAGTTTCTCCAGCAGTCCAGCTCGAATCGAGGGGAACAAAGAAAAAAACCTATCCTTTTGCCGCCTGATCAAGCAAGGCTGATTGCCATGAGAGCAGCCAGGATGAAGGAACGTAAGATGTACTCCGTGATCCGGGAAGTCACCACATACTATGTGTTCCTTGCGTTACTTCTGACAATCGCGTACACTCATCGCAGCCCCGCCGCGTTCTTTCAGACCAGAAACTTGGTGGACACCATGGGAGAAAACTTTACCAAGGTGAGTTTCTTAAAAGGTAGTTTCTCTAGGGGTGGAGACCCAAGTCTGACAGGCGATAAAGAACTCACTTTTTGAAAAAGCGGAGTCGATATTTTTGTGCTTGTTAGCACAGTACATTCCCGTTATTTCCAACATGCAAAGGGACCAAAATTGTCTCGAAAGAATAGGTAATAATAGGTTACGCAAGAAAAAACCTGAAATAAAAAATAGAACAGTAGCGTATTCAATGTACCACCGTCAGTGATATGGGGGAGATTTCCTAGCCCTCAAGGGTTTGCTGAGAGTTCCTACCCAAGTGATATTTAATACAATGTATTTTTCGTAATTAATTACAAAGGGGCAAATAAAGGAATGAGTTCGAGACAGCCAATAATGACAAGGTGCAAAATCTAGCCAAGGAAAACTAATTTCAGTCTGAGAGAGCAGGGAATTAAACTGAAACGAGCAGAGTTCAAGATAACGGGAGTCTACTGTACGCAGTGCTACTGCACTGAGCGAGAAAAAGAGAAAGAGAGGGAAATAAAACATTTCCTCTTCAAGGTGACACTTTTAGTCGACTCCACAGGTCACAAGGAAATTGGTATCCTGCGAGAGAGCTCTCCCGGGGGTAGGGGTTGGGGAACGAAAGGGAGATAGAGCTTGCATGAGCAAGCTGCTTCTTCCCTTCTCTTCCCTACCCCATGCCCCCTGGGGGAGCTTGCTCGCAGGCAAAGAAATTGGATATGATGATGCTCGATAGATGACCAAATGTTACAAAACTATAGCGTGATCAGAGATATATCGAGGATACCAAGGAGGGCATGAATTTTGACAAAAAAGGCAATTTTACGAAAGGGTAACAAATACGCAAACTGTACCAACGGGTAAACGAGTTAGGTCATAAAATGTTCTGCGAACACTGAAAGTGCTCTTGTTGTGAGTCAGTCCCTGATAATAAAGTGGGTTAGGTCTCACTTGTATCTTGTTCCTGGCCGGACAGATAACGAACACAAAGGAGTTTTGGAACTGGACCCGTCATGAACTGTTGGAGGGTTTGTTTCCTACAAAATTGTACAATGGCGACCCAACAAAGCAAGACGGTTTCATGGCAGATGGCGTGAGTCAGATGGTGGGGGGAGCAAGAATGAGACTCATCAGGATTGAGAGAGGTTAGTTTTTGGCAGGGGAATATGTTAAGTGTCAAATGTGTTGGTTTTCCTCTTAACAGTAATTTTGATTCCGGTTCAGCTTGTGCACAGCGGTGAATGTGCTGGATGTCTCCAAACACTTCTCCCTCAACTGGTCGGACAGGTCCCTAATCCTGTCTACGTCTCTGGCACATGTTCCCCTTTTCTATAAAGTGACTTTTACTCTGATCATGGACTTGTTTATTGACCTTTACGTTCCTGAGGAGAGGGTGCGGGTCTAGATTGTTGCTGGGTAAACATTTAATGGAGGCGTCAATCCCGGACGATGAATTATGCTGTTCCCGCACCTCCCACTTGATCTTGCCTCAAATGACTGTCGCTGATTGCTGTCATTGCATGATTTTGCAGAATCCTGCAAAGTTCCAACCGAGGTATACGGCATCACCAGGGAGTGTTTCGGGGAGTATTTCATCGCTAAGGACGACAAGGAGGATTACACTGAGGGTTGGCGGAATATTACTACATACTACACTAAAATAACATGGGATGACATGATGTGGAGATACCAGAATGGCTCCCAGCTGGATGGATATCCTTTCTGGGCTACGTTTAACACGTACAGCGGCGGAGGGTACGTGTTTCAAACCTTCCATATCTGTTATTTAACGATTATCAGCTCACGATGGGCAACGAAAATCTTCCCAGGGGTTCATTCGTTCAACAAAATTTACCCCACAGACTGTAGAGCCTTGTAGTCTCCTTGTTATTTCGGTACTTGCACCATTCGCAGTTGTCACTGTCTAAGGTCACTTCCGGCTACATAAATGGATAGATGTGTATCGATGCCAGTATGAATTAGCCCATGAGAATTAGGACAAAACCGTTTCTTTAGAAACCTACTCCATTTTGTTATTAAGGAAGTGTATTTAACAGTTGTTTGGGATAGAAAGACCTTTACACTTTGGCGACAAATCTTCAGTAACAATTTATCAATCCTTGTTTTCTCAGATATACAATCGTCCTTGAACCAGGTATGGATAACCGCAACCGAATCAAAAACCTTGAGAAAAACCTGTGGATTGAGCGCCACACTCGAGCCATATTGACCGAGTTCACCATCTACAATGCGCAGAGCAACCTTTTTAGCGTCGTCACGCTTGTGGCAGAGTTTCCAGCAATCGGCGCCGTCATACCACACGCCAGTATTCAGACCATACGCCTTTACGACTTCACAGATTCTTACATGTTCTTCGTTATCACGATCAACGCGTTGTTTGTGTTATTCATCCTATTTTTCGCTTATCGTGAGGCCAAGAACATTTATAAGAACGGTATTCAAGCTTATATGAAGGAGTTTTGGAATTGCGTGGAGGCTGGCATCGTCGTGCTCACCTTCGCCGCCATAGCGCTGTATGTTTACCGTCTGCTGACCGTGCGCAATGTCTTGGATATTGTTCGACAGGCTCCGTTCAGGTTCAAGAGCTTTCAGTTTGCCAGCTACTGGGATGAGACTTACACTTTCATCTTGGCTTTCATAGTGCTGTTGGCGAACATTAAACTGAACAAACTGTTACGATTTAACAAGCGCTTCTCGCTTCTTTCATCCACACTGAAGTACGCATATTATCCGTTGGTCATGTTCAGTGTCATCTGGGGTATCATCTTCATCGCCTTTACTCTGGTCGCCTCTCTGGTGTTCGGTCCCGCCCTGTGGAACTATCGGAGTATCCCAGCATCGCTGACGTCCCTGTTGAGTCTTATGCTGGGCAGGACGGCCTTCTTTGAGATGCGCGACACAAACCGTATCCTTGGGCCCATGTTCTTCTTCATTTTCATGTTCATTATGTCATTTGTCTTGATCAACATGTTCTTGTCCATCGTGGTGGATTCCTTCATGGTCGTCAAACATGACAACGACAAACAGTCGAACGAGTACGAGATTGTCGACTTCATCATCGAGCGATTTAAGCTATGGTCGGGTATCGGAAAATCTCGGAGACCGAACAGTCGGAGTAGAGTGCTATGGGACACGGCTGCGTCCCGAGTCAAGGCCATCAACGCATTTAGAGACAGACCGCACTCAGTAACGATCGCGGGATTGCGGGTAGACACAGTATCCGAGCTCGAGAACCGACTGGAAAAGCTACTTAATCGAACTGATGTTCTGTGCGAAGAACTTTTCCCTGATCAGAGGAGTCATAAGATGACTCGAAAACAAGGGCCGCTTTCAAAGGGGAATCTCCTTGAGGGGCAATCGAAGTCCACATAAGGGGCTGTGAAAAGTTGTTCTATGAAACGAGGCAACCCGAAGCTTGATCATTGCAGAAGACTCTTTCGCAAAACTTGAAAAATCTAGGATTATTTTGAACTGGTTGGACCCTTTTTATTTTGGAGGCATTTGGCCACTGTTACTTTGATTTATCTGAACTGCTTCGATTTGAGTAATTTGCAACTCTGGATGTTCTTCCATGAGGCACTTAATCTTGACGTTGTTGTCAAACCTTCCTTTTGACCTTTTCTCGTTTTTTTACTCCATCATACAGCCAAACGTTGACATAATTTGCTAAAATTTCACGAGTTTCGTTGGAAGCCTCTTGCGCATCACCATTCGCACCTTCCCGGAGATGACGCTGTATAAGACATCAAGCCCCCGAGTTGCTCGAAGCATGGTTAGCGCTAACCCATGTTAAATACCATGACAACCTATATGTTTTAATACAGCTTAACCAATGGTTAGCGCTAACCATGCTTCGAGCAACTCAGCCCAGTTTGTAAAAAACGCAGAAGTTGTAACATTAAGTTGCTAGTCAATATGTTATCTTGTAGATAAAAGTCCAGGAGACGATTTGTAGTTGATTTTTTAAAGTACTTATGCGAAGAAAATAATGAACTTCTCAGTCAGATTAAAATAAAATGAGTCTTTGACAACGATAATGGGTTTGAAAGAATAACAACAACGAATAGATTTTGAGAGCTTTAGGACACAACTTATGTAAGCAGTAAATACTAGAACTTGTTAGACAAATCGACAATTTTCCACTGGGTATCGTGAAATCGAGACCAGAGTAATCAGTTGTGGCCAATCACAAGATAATCCAATGAGAACGCAAAGAAAGAGACCTGCAACCAATGGAATGTGGAAAGCACAAATTTGACTTCCTCGATCGTTAAATAAGGAAGAACCGGCCAATGAACCAACCACTTCGCCTTGGAAAGTGAAGTTTCTTCTGCTTTTTTGTAACTATAATTTTGTCACTGTTTAGTAAACATCCATTCTACCTTTTCAGTTTAGGATTAGTTTCAAATTAGGTGTCGATAGCAATCCAAGTTTGCTCTGGTTTTGCTGTCGTTCTGTGATTGGTTGGATCATGTAACACCAATCGTGAGTTTCTCGCACCAATTGTTCCTCACTTCACGCCGTCTAAATGTATATATTCCGAATTCTCATGGGTTCGTTGTGCTAATCAGTTTCGTCTCATAGTTTCGTAATTAGCCAGAATAATCACTTTGGATTTCGTCAATAGTGTGCAATCGTACACCGCTTTATACTGAAAAATCCGAGAACAGAACGGAGAAGGATTGGAGAGGGGGAGGAAAAAATCTTTCTCCTGTCAACCACGCCCACGTTTCAAGCACCTCCTTATGGCTCCCCGCTCGATAGATTTGCGTGCGCGTTACAAATAATAATAAATAATAATAATAATTAAAATTTATATAGCGCATTTTCATGCCGAACATGATCAAATGCGCTTTACAAATAATTAAAAATAAATGAAATTTACAAGCAGTTAAGATTGATAAAATTACAAAGTAAACAACGAATATTTGACTAATTAAAATATATAAGATTACAACTTAAAAGCTTGTTTAAAAAGAGAGGGAGAGTCAAGGCTAGATATTTTACATGGCAGATTGTTCCGGAGCTTCGGGGCCGCATAACAGAATGCTCTTCCTCCAAGTGTTGAGAGGATCGTGCCACTAGGAATCTCAAGTATAGTTCTTGGAAGGATCTGAGCGAATATCTAGTTGATGATTTTCGACTGATCAATTTGGAGATGTAATCAGCGCCATGCCGTGAATAGCTTTGAAAGCAATGAGGAGAATTTTGAATTTAATGCGGTACTTAATTGGAAGCCAGTGAAGCTGATATAATACTGGTGTGATATGGCTGAACTTAGCTTGCCTGAGAGTCTGGCAGCTGTATTCTGAACTCTGTGTATTTTATCAATTTGTGCCTGTGGCAATTCATAAAGTAAGCTGTTGCAGTAATCTAATCGGCTTGACACAAACGCATGAATTAAGGTCTTTGTGGAGTTACGCGATAAGTGTTTTCAATGTTATGAAGCTAATAACATGATGTATTACAAATTTTGTTTATGTGGGAGTTCATCGACAGCTTGTCGTCAATAAAAAACCCCAAGATTCTTCACAACTGGCGATCTCATCACATCAGAGTTATCCACGGTAATTGAAGAAATATTAACTTAAGATAACTGTTTTCGGGTTCCCATGATGAAAAATTCCGTTTTCTTATCATTGAGAAGGAGTTTGTCGTGTTCCATCCATAAGCGAATCTCCTTTATACAGTTTTGCATGGCCGTTATAGCGTCTTGTTGGCTAGACAACTCGTCAGGCCTGAAGAAGAGATGAATCGTCCGCATAGCAGTGAGAATCTGGAAGATGTCTTTCAGTAATGTTGAAAAGTTTTGAAGAGTAGATGATATACAATAGTGGACCGAGACAGGATCTTTGTGGAACACCCCAGTCAAGAGACAGACTGGCAGAGAGGGCGCCGGGAATGAAAATACGTTGTCTTCTGGCCATCAAGTAGGAGGTGAACCAATCTATTGGTGTTCCAGAAATTCCAAGGAGTACCCAAGAGTACACCGTGAACAACTGTATCGAAGGCTACGCTCAAGTCTAATAAGACAAGTAGAACAACATGTTGAGAATTTCCGTTTCTGTCCTATGGTTCTTTCTTTAGGCAGATTGTAGCGGCGGGTAAAGATCGTGTTTTTTCATATGGTTGTCAATTTGAATATACACAGCTCTTTCAGTTATTTTTGAAATAAAGGAAAGATTACTTACAGGCCGGTAATTCTTGAAAACAGTATCGAGACCGGACTTCTTAAGAATTAGCAGAACTAAGGCCTCTCTCCACTGATGCTGAAGGAAAGTGACCACTATCACGAAGTGAAATGTTTATCATTTTAGTTATGACTGGTAAGTGGACGTCAATGCACTTGACTACCAAAGCTGTGGGTATCGGACAAGTGCAGACGATTTCTCAGCCAAGTGTGCCCAAGTTCATGTGTTAGTTGGGTAACGTGCTGACAAAGACCCATTGAATCTAACAGGTCTAACAGTCTAGTTGCATCGGGATCTGTTGAGCCATCAACGCGAACGTTGAAATCACCAGTAACAACTAATGGTTCAGTTGAGAGAATTAAAGTTTCCAGGAAATCTGCAAAATCAGGAAAAAAGATGCTTGTGGTGACAGGGTGCGGAGGCAAATAGGGTGAGCGGTAAAGCATGACAAGTCGAACTTTGAAGGTGCCAGATGAAACAATGAGTTCTAAATATTCAAATGAACGAAGTTCCTTCGCTGCAATTTTTGGAACACTCAAATCTCCTCTAAATAAAAGTGCCGTTCCTCCTCCGAGGCAATTATTGCGCGAATGATTGATAAGCTTGAACCCAGTAGGTGTAATTTCTGCCCTGTGAGCATCGTCACTTTCGCTGAGCCATGTTTCTGTGAGAGCGCGGAATAAATCTACTTTGCAGCTCGTGACATAATCAACGAACTCGGCAGACTTGTTTTTACTGAGTTGATCGAACGTTTATAATACAAAGGTAGATATCTTAGAAAATGTTGAGGTTGAAGAGATATCGATGCAGTTGAGAGGGTTGTGGCCAAGTTGACGGTGATAATAAAGATGGTTCATATGGGCATACCTTAAGGCCTTCCGTTGTTGATACACACTGGAACAGTCGTGAGTTGTACACGAAGCGTTGACCATCTTAGGTGTGTCGGTTTGGTTCGACGTAGCATTAAGATACTTGTAATCCAGGATGTGAAGGATGGTCCTGGATTCAGTAGTTTCGATATTGAAATCAGCGTCGGTGTTTGGATAATAGCGAAATTTCGAGCTCAGGTACTTTCGCTTACATCGGTAAGGATTGCAAACCTTCGTAACCTTGAATCCAAAATGGTAGACGCTTCTGTTAATCATTGAAGTCATCGAACAAACCTTGATATATTGTGGTATCATGCCACATGTTGTCTCATTTGATGTTTGGGTTGCTGACATGCCATTTCGAAGTAAAGACAAACTACTGTGACCAGCAAATGATGTCAGAAGCAGAACCAACAGAAGCTTAAACACGGAGCTCGAGTTTACACGCCCATCCTCCATGATGCCTCTCCCTATAACCTAACCTGTTTAAACGAAGGGAAAGAGTCTGTTCTCAGTCTAAGACAACGAAGCACAGCAAAATAGTGTCCTCTTTATTGAACCACTGACATGCAACTGCATCTGAATGTTATCTCGTGTTTATCTTTGCAATCGCACTCATGCTTATGTGTCGTGTGTTCATGAACTACAGTTGAACCTCTCAACATCGGCCACCTTGGGGACAGAAAAGTGGCCGTTGTGGAGAGGTGGCCGTTATGGGGAGGTAGGGTGTAATATGACACCATTATTTTCGGGAAGTACCTGACATGTTTATTGTGCCAAGTTCATGCTTACTGTAGCCTATAAAGGCAATGCAATCTTATAGATGAAAGACTTGCCGTGATTAATCATCGACGCGGCAGTCGAGAGGTTATTTTGCCAGTTGAGGACGCGCTTTAGTGGTGTTGCAGTTGTAGAGAGATGGCCGTTGTAGAGAGGTTTACACAAGAGGTAATGTATGGGCTGTCCGCCGGGAGAAAAAAAGTGGCCGTTGTAGAGAGGTGGCCGTTAGTGGAGGTTCGACTGTATCTAAACGTATTAACATCGCACTACTTCCATGATATTTCTCCAGACTCCCTTGTCATATGGCGTGATTGTTTGCTGTGGAACATTCAAAACCTCTGACGTTTCAGATGAAATTGTCGACGAGACTTTTCTATTATTGCCTGTCTTCCGTTTTGAAGGTCTAAGTGTAGTCACTTGTTTCCGTGGCCCGGCTGTCATTTTTGTAGGACGAGACATCTTCCCGTTGTTCTTGATGGAGAAAATACGCTTGGAGAATTCGTTCGTGGTCTGATTCGTGAGTGTAAGGTAACAGTGAAATAACGAGAATCCAGTCATTGCCACACCAAACAATAAAACTGTGAGAAAGAGAATTGCCATCAAAGGGTACTGAACCAACAAATACTAAAAAAAGGAAGAATAAAAAAAGCAACACACATTTAGCATTGAGAAGCGTAAGACGATCTCAGCGCATAAAACATTTAACTTAACTTTTGTACCAAGCAAGATAATAGGAACGCATTTGCGATTAGTTTTCAGACTTGATAGGATAAAACAAGCTTCAATTTTAGTAGAGCCAGCGGGAATTGACTTGGAAACAGTGGGCAGACGTTTTTGTTAACCTGGCTCGCTACATTTGTATCCTTCAAGTGAGTTTAGCCCTGGGATGGCCTTTCATAACGGTCATGTGATACTAATCTTGATTGAGACTGAAATATCTAAAAATTCAGCTATTTAACTCCCACAATATTTCCGTTCCCAGAACAATTTGGCAGAGATCCGTCCAAACTTAAGGAGAAAACCAGCTTCAAAGCTAACGGGCTTTCAGAGACAAATTATTTACTGCTTATCATGCTTCAAGTGCAAAGAAGTTCCAACTTACGGCCTTAAAGCAAATCCTTAAGTGCAGCCATTACAATGAAATCTAATTAGCAGAAGTTCTTCGATGCCGTTTATTTTGCGGCTGTATGGGGTGAGTCTGCGGATGAAATCTTAAGGTATGTCCAATCAATGCACCACTTTAAAGATGTCATTGAAAATTATAATTTTCCGTATTTTTCATACAAACAAAAAACCACCTCCATAGATCGATTTATCATGCCAAATTTAGTAAATAAGTGAGGTTTCATAAGAATCTGTTGGAAACTTGTAGAAACACGAGGCGCCAAACTTGCCAATTTTTACAGAGAAATGTGTGGCAGGGGCAAGCGGGGGGTAACCTCGCATATTTACTAAATTTGGCATGATCAATCGATCTAGGGAGGTTGTTTTTGTTTGTATGAAAAATACGAAAACTTGTTATTTTGCGTGACATCTTTAAAGTGGTCATTAAAATCACTAAAGTATATTTGTGTGCCAAGACATGTATTCTTAAAACTGTCGTTTCCTTTCTCAAAAACAAGCTTCTATCTGAATAAAAATATTAATTTACCTGTGTTAGAATCCTTATGTCAACCGGATGTTGTTTGCCATGACTGTCGACATATGTCATGGTTCCCAAGCCATCTGACATCACAATGTAAACAAACACAACCATGACCACAAATGTTGTGTATGCACAGAGTACAGCCGTGCTTGAGATGAATCCCAGAAAGAACTTGTAGTTTTTCTTGCCAATACAGTTGTTTACCCAGGAGCAGTGATGGTCGAATCGGCTGACACACACATTACAAATTGCTAAATTCATAACACAAATCAAAACATCAATATCAGTAGAGATTGAGATCAGTAGAGATCAGTAGATCATTCTCACAGGCATATTACACCACTGCCATCATTAATAATCATTATCAGTAGAGATATTTTGAAGAGTCACAACGTCTTAAAAAACCTCTTGAGGTTGGGGAATGTGGCACAAAATTATGCATGACACCTGTAATAAATTTGTGCACAATATTTCCAAAGTTTGATAAAGAAGTAATGTCTGATGTGGACACTGGCTGTTGGAGTGTTTGGAGTAGACATTACTGTCTAGGAAATTCAATGAGTCTTTTAAAAGGTGGATGGTGTTATGTGTACTGGACACTAGAGTATGAGATGGATACTCAAGTCTAAGGTAGAATCTAGTTGTTCAGTTTTGACACTATTATTTTTTAGGTAGAATGTACAAAATTGTCTGGTTACAACACTTACCTTTGATGCAGTTGTCTACAGTATGGTGGACACTAGTTATTTTGGGGTGGCATAATTTATAAATTATGGCAGTTTAATTTTCCAATGCATTTGTAAATATTTTAGTTAACTGCCCTGAACTACCAAGTACTGGCCATTGATACAAAATTAATTTTAGGTCCTCTGTGATCTGACTGCTAGCTACACAAAAACTATATCTAACACATTGCAATGCCTCACTTTTGGAATTTCTAAGAGGTGGTAAAGATTAAGGTCTTGAGGACCCAGAAAGAGATATTACACTTTTTAGTGATATTTATGGCAACTTGAAAGTACTGCTGACTATTGCTTTGATTTGCACATTCACATTAAGGCTACCTTCAATGTGCATCATGTTTTTAACACCTGACACAAATGGAAAAGCTATCAAAAGGGAATTAAAAAAATGCTTCCATCACAATTAATAATGGTCAAAAGAGTATTTCACTTTTGTCAAGAGGTAATGCAAATCAGGTGACCATCTGCCTGCCAACATTTAATATCCTTTAAATTACTTGATGTAATGAACACGTTTTCACCTTGTTTTAAACATGACTGTAAAAGTTAGCAGTAATATTATGTTGTACTTACAGCAGTGTTTAGACCTTGCTGGCCTGACAAACTTGCATGTATAGCATTCTTGTGCAGTGTAATATATGCCATCAGGATCATAATCATTCACATACACAGAGTGGAGTGATGCTGATATGATACCAGCATCTCTTGTAGAACAAACCCAGAACAAGCTAACATTAATGGCTACCAAAATATATACAATGATGCAAAATGCATTGATTTTATCAAAATATGGTATAACTTTCAGTGTGTATATAGCTGTTCCACTAGTAAGAAGAAAACCATACAAAAGCTGGATGCAGGGATTTCTGAAATGGAACGTAAAACACAATGAGGTTACTTATTTTTTGTCATTTGCACAATAATGTACAATTAATCAAATTGTTTAAAACTCTGACTCAGAAGCCGTCATGTATTACACTCATTTATCTGATTTAGACACTGGTTACCATGTTTTCCAGGGAGCTGGGAATGGTATGGACATGACGCGGATGCTTGTCTGCATACCTTCTAGGGGGGAAAATTTGTGGATTGGTATCACTTAAGGTGCTAAGACCTAAAATGACCACTGGCAGAGTTTTTGCAGTGTATTTTAGGGACCCTTGAGGTTATCAATTTGAAAAATGATGGGAACTGTAACCATGTTTGTTACCTCTTGGGGCTTAAAATGACTTTGAGCCACGCCCACAAAACAAAATTCTGGTACCTTTCAGTGTTGTTTTCAAAATTTTCCAGGAGTAACCCCATCATTTTTATAATCCCCTGGGTTTTTTTACCCTTTTCTACTCCCTTATCACAAAACAAAACAATACCAGAAACAAAACTGTGTCATAGGCTCAGTTTCTTTCACGGGTTTTTACGGTATTCTTGGCAACCAATTGCAGGGACTGTTAGCGTGGAGGACCTTAAAGCAGTCAAGACAGACATGTATCAATGACCCCATCCAACCAGAACTACATCACTATAAAAAGGCTGGTTGTTGGCTCAAAGGAAATTGCCACTCTTCTTCAGACGCTTTTCACACAAGAAGAAAAAGAAAAACATAACATGAGGCTTCAGGCCCGTAGTAAGGCTAATGTACATTCACATACCTGGTAAACAGAACGTAAGTGACAATACTGGTAAATCCTCGAGTTATGCTTGCAGGGATAAATTTTTCAAACACGGATCCAGTTAAGCAGAAAGCCTGGAAATATTCAGTAACTATCAATGAAATCAGTGTAAATAGTGCACCCGCGCCGTTGAGCTTTTTTCACAACTGTAAATAAGCTTAAATGTTTACTTACCTTAATAAAATTTCGTCGCAGGAATCCGATCCAACCAGTTCGGTGATATGCATACTTTCCAGCAATAATAATGTATGATATTATCACGAAACAGAGAGTATAAATAAACGCCATTAATAGAAAATCCATCGTTTCTATGAACAAGTGGTTCTTTCCAGGGTTCTTTCCTTGGATTTTTCATCCGCCATGTTTGTTTTCATCGCCTCACGCAATTAACATGAAGCGTCTTCCTCAAAGCAAGACAGCTGGTCACAACGCTGACTCACAGTTGATACCTTTGTTTTTCCTTGTTGTCATGGTGACAAAGCTTGATCCAATCAGAACACACCAGACCATCTGTTGCATAGCGCACGCAAAACAGTTTTCAAACAGTTTATCATTGAAAATTTTGTCGTTTGAGCATCAATTTGAAAAGAGAGGCAGCCAAGGTAAGTTTCATCGTGTCTGTGTCAACAAATTTCCGATTTTGTTTCGAAGAAAGAAAGGTGTTTCAACTTTTGCCTTCGTGATGGCACGCAGCCATTCCTCCGTTTTCAAAGCGGGAATAACAATCATGCATTTCTTTGAATTGCTGATTTGTACGATGAAAGCTTTGAGTAACGTCTGTGATTCTAAAACGAAGTTTTGAACCGTAAAGCCATTTTGCTTAAGCCTTCTTATATAGCTCACTTATATGTTTAAGCGTAACTTGAAGTTCATGTATATGTTTTCAGATCAGATAAGCTAAATTTTTCAAGCATTATGGCATCACTCCAATCGGTCATTTCACCAGTTGCTCAGCCCTCAAGGCCTAAATCAGTTTCAAGACCAAAGCGATGGAGCGAGGAAGTTGAAGAAGGTAAAGTATCAAAACAGTAATAATTTCAGTATTAATTTTGTGATTTTGGGTTTTGGGAGTCAGCTGATCATGAAGCTTGGTAATAGAACTTTGTGACTGCTGATTTTGTAAGACAAGTGGTAGGAGATGATGATCAAGAGAATTCTTTTAAGATCTACAAGCTCCTGTTTTCCTGTGTTGAACAATGAATTACCGCTGAAAGCCAAAATGTCAGTGCTGCCAAAATTCCACTGTGTATCGCAAATATATATTTTGTTTTGTTAGAAAATGCATCTTGTTATATAGCTGGTGTTTTTCCCGCTACAGTGCGCCAATTTATTGGCTAGTTCATGGTCACATGACATCAGTTCGCTTTTACCTGTGAAATGCTGACCACTTTTGCATGTGATCAGAGCATGCAGTTAAAGGTGGCCTGATGTAATGTCGCCGGAATCTCAGCGCATTTTTTCAAAATTTGCTTTTTTGTTTTCCACAGGTTTGATCTATCTATTTTGCTATATACTATGGTTATCAGTTGAGTTTAGACCAAGAGAGGTTTGGCACCTATGTTTTGTTGTTGAAACCACGTTGTTGTCAAGGTAATGCAAATGGTATCCATTGGCAACTTTTTGGGCTGTCATGTTAAGACTGATAATATCACAGCCAGAAAAGTTGCCAGTGGATACTTTTTGCGTTCCCCTTGACAACAAGGTGGTTTCAATGGCAAAACTTGGGCACCAAACTCAACTGATAAATCTTAGTGACAAATCACTTAATGACTGGTCCCTTGGGGCACAGTGAATTTTGTTTCCCTCAAATCTCATCTTGGGAAACACTGAGATTCTTGGGAAACAAAATTCACTGTTTCCCTCAGGACTAGTTATTAAGAGTTAAATATTACCCTGCTCACAGGGTAGCACCATATTTGGTCAGTTTCTTTATTTAAGAACAGAATATAGAAATGTTATGGTTTTACCGTTATGCTGGGTACATGTACATATCAGTCTTGAAGAAATTGATTTGCAGTTCATATACATACTAGTTATGCAGCATTGCTTTCTCTTCTGTGGATCAATAACTGCCCCACTCTAGATTTCCTTGTATTTCCTTGTATACACACAAGCTGTTATATGTAGCAAGGCAAAGAAGTACAAGTGACAAGTTGGATCTTCCATGGTATATCATGAAAACTACATGTAGGCTTTGCATGACTATTTGATACCATGTCATAATAGCATACTAGGCCTACACAGCCAGTGTGGTGCATGGTGGGAGGGTTCAGTGGAGTATCCATGGATATACAATGGCTTTCCTGCATTCTGATTGGCTGTATGTTCTACAGCATGTTTTTAATACATGTACCTCATGGTGAAGAGTTCATACATGTAATTAGTTCACTCTCCTTCACTTCCAGTTATTTTCTGTAAGACTCCTTCATTGGTGAAAATTCATTTACAAAATTATTGCAATTAAACTGTGGCATTTTTGTTATTACTATCTTATCTTTTGTTTTGTTTATTTCTTTCCAGCTTATAGATTTCAGATCGCTGGCTATAGAGATGTGCATGAGTATCGTGATGTCAAGCAAAAAGAACCAGTAAGTCTGTCAGTATACATACAATGTAGTGTTACCTAAATTTTCTATGGAAGAAAAATTTATGAATAAATTTGTGCCAAGCAAAACATTAATCAAATTAATCCAAAACTGTTGCATAGTTTAATCTGTGTTGTATGAATGTTGTTAATGAATGTAGTGATTAAATCAGTGTGCTTTTCAATAATACAGTCAAACAAAGTAACTCAAATTCCAAGTGACACTGGGTTTTTGCTCTGGTCAGAAGGTCATGTTCTTGATCCACATTTCTGGTTTCTGTTTATTGGAATGCTTGAAAATGCAATCAATAATTAGATTCTTAAAAATTAAATAAGTGAAAGACCCAATACCAAAGGTACCCTAGAATCATTTTGCATGCCTTATGCAGTGCAAGTGATAAAAATAACATTGATTTACACTGTAAGAGTCTTCAAAATTGAGCTGTTTGTAAAGAAGCAATTTTTTAACCCGTTCATCAGTTGGGTGTGGCATTGAAAGACACAATAACTTGGGTGTCCTGACAGCCCTAACCCCTCTCCTGATGTACATGATCCAATTGACCTGCATTGTCAATAGGTAACATGAAGGGCTAGAAAAAGTCAATACCTTTTAAATAGGGGAGGTCACTAAAAACTTTAAGTTCTTAAAGCCTAAAATTGATGGTGAGAAGTGTAAAGAAAGCTGGGGGAAGCGGGGATGACACATTGGTGAGAGCACTTGCCTCCCACCAATGTGGCCTGGTTCAGTTGCTGGTCTCAGTGTCATATGTGGGTCGAGTTTGTTGTTGGTTCTCCAGTTTTCCCCTCTTCAAAAACCAACACTTTCCAAATTCCAATTTGATCCATATACAGTGGGCGATAAGAGCCACTACGTGTATGTCCACTGTTAAGGGGTTATTTTTTTGGAGCATCACAATTTATAACACTGAGTGATGACAGTTCATATGCCTGATAAATTTGACTGTAACACTATTGTTGTGTTTCTCTTTTACAGGACCGTTGGCCACACAATGGTTATGTGAAGAAGCTTCAGAGGAAAGATGGCTGTTTTATCTACTTTGATAGGACCAGAGAGTGCACTGACAAAGACGTTTATAAATGCAAACTATATGGGTATTAAATACATGGTTGGATGCCAAGTGGAAAAGAGGAAAATCAATATAATATATGAAGCAAGAAGAGGTGGCAGAAACTAGAAAGACTTGAATTCTGGTGCCAACTGTGTAGTGTATAGTGCAGTTTAACAAAAGAACACAATCGTAAATTGCAGATCCTCATATGGACATTTTGAAGAATGTAACTGTATATAATTTATTTGATGTATGTGTTTGAGGCTTTATCTATTGGCTGGGAGATTAATCTAATTATTTCTAATCATGTATCAACTGAAAGAAGATTTTTATACAGTAACTGTCATCGTTTTTGTAAAATTGTGTTAAATTACATGTAAATATGCCATTGTGCTGTTTTAAGTTTAAGCTGTTTCATATCTTTTGCTAGTCTAGGTTAAACTATTGTAGGACTAGGATGTGTTTCACAGTATTTCTGAAAATAAATCAACATTTGATTAAACAATACTGGTCATGTGTGACGAAGATCGACACTAAAGGCACATAATCAATCCAAGAATGATTAGCAACAACCTGAATTCAGCCATGGCTATGTTTGGACATTTCATATACAGTTGAAGTAAAAGAAATTTGACAAAATTGGTTTATAGTGCTGTATCACTGGTGAAAGGGAACTCAAAAGACAGCAGTCAATCAGTTTGTTTACCTTTATTGAGAAAATTTTAAACAAAAAGCTTTATAACTAAAGTTTGTAGATACATCAATGTCTGCTGAACTTCCACCAACCACAAGAACCTGTTAAAACATAAACAATCCAAATTTCAGGGAGATTTGTACGAATAGTTACTGAAGCCAGAATGTGAACGAGTACTGGTATGTCAACATTAAAGATTATCTTTTGCTGAATTACAACAATTGGTCATATTAATTTTCTGCTTTTTTGTTTCACTCGCCCATGAGTGAACTTGTCTCTTGGAAATTCTATCGCTCTAATATTTCAGTGAGTGACTGAACTTATCTCTCGGATATTCTATAGCTCTGCTATTTCCTTATATGGGGCAAATTGCCTCAAACGTGGGGCGGATCGACTTGGGGGTGATCTTCAGTAATGTTTTTATCATCACTGCGATCATTGTGACCATTGCAGAAGTAGAAAGCGGTTCTACTTTTCGTGAAACTTGTCATGCAAACATGAAACTTGTTTTGCAGTGCCGTTCCACGCAAGTTACAGCTAAAAGTTTCAACATGTAACAGTGGCTTTACACTTACCTTTTTTGTTGGAGATTTCTCATTCACTTGAATAGTAAAGACTGAGTTAGGGGTGCATGGAACTTGTGACTTGGGATCACCATTCAATTGCCAGTGAAACACAGTTGGCTCTGGTCCAGCTGAAAGGATCTTTGGCCAGAAACACATAACAATAATGTTAAAAATAGGGCAAATACAACAATGAAATGAAAATGCCAATATTTTGGTCACACGTAATAAGAGTGAGGTCTCTCCAAAAATTGTTAATGAAGGGAAGAGAGGACAGGGGAGATGGAGAGTTACCTGGATGAAAAACATTCAAGAATGGTTAGCGTACACTTATAATGGATGTGTAAGAAGACTTGGAGATTCATGACAGCCGACCTACTATTAGTAGATGGCACCCAATGAGGATGACTGCGTGAATGCGAGTGCACAGTGTTGCTAGCAGTACAAGACTACTTGAAACTCAAAGGAGGGAGGGGGAGTGTGTTGCACTTCAGAGATTTCTTACCAGCAGCATTTTCAAGACAGACAAAGCTGTTTTTGGTTGGAAGTGTCTCAACTATTTTCCTACTGGTTGTAGCTTTTCAATAAACCTGGTAGATCACAGGTTTGGAAGTCAAGACAGGGCTCTACAACAGCATGAATAAAATGTTTCCATTTGACAAGGAAAGTTTCCTGGTCATTGCAAGCTGCATGTTTGATGGCATGGAAGACATTCCCATATAAAACAGTAACACCAGAAGAAAAGGTCATTTCTCAAAATCCACCTTGCATTTGCTTCCCCTGTACTAGTAACTGCACTCTAGGCTTTACAGATGAGATACAATGTTAATATCTTGCCTTTTAAGTTTGTTGAGGATCTAAAAACATGAAACCGTCTCATAGCAGAACTTTTTACACTCAGCACTTTTTCTAAAGTACATGTACTTGGATATTCAGAACTTACAAGATCGTCATGAAAGATTGCAGCTTGCTGAGCAGATGCTGTTTTTAAAATGCTTGTGCACGCCATTGACCGCAGATGCCAGACTGAAAGTGACGGACCTCCACCACAAACCTTAAAAATATTTATGAAATAAGTACTTTTCACATTTTAGCTAATTTCAGTTACTTGTGCTGCTGAACATTGTTTCTTACAGCATAATACCCATAGTGTACGGAGGGGCAATACCATTCCTCTTGTCTGCATACACAGCCATCCTTCGTCAAGTCGCCTTTCTTACCTCTTTTAAGAGTCCTAGTTTTGAAGTCCAATTTCTTACTGCCATTTCAATAAAATACCACCTTTTGCTGTCACTCTCTTTAAATAAGGACAGATATATTGCTTGACACAGGTTTTAGTAAATTCATAGTTAGAATTTCACCTGAGAAAATGATAGACAGGACAATTCACTTACTAGCCAGTCTCCTGACTCATCAACAGCCACACAACCTATCCATGAACCTAACCGCGGTCTGTGGATGTCCTGAGAAACAAGAGAATAAGGCACGTTCAGGTTCACACTGCAAGCAGGTGGACAATGAGACAGGTATTAGATACTGTTCTGGATTGAAGATTAGTAAATGCAATTTAAAAAGCTATTGAAAATTCATGACCCAACATTTCAATTTGACACTCCTGCCTAGTGTCTTCATCAATGTTGATCTAATACTGTAAAAAGGACCCTTTTATCAGCGCACTAATTAAGGACGTTTTCTTTTAATAAGGACGTGTAAATAGGTGTCAGGCAAAAAGGCCAATATCATCATGGGTTGAAAGGAACATGGGGGTAGTTAATGTGCTATTCAAGCTTCAAAATGAAGCCACTGATGGTATAGCTAGTTAGTGGTGATTATTTTTTAATTTGACAAGCATGCTCCAACAGAAACTAATAATTATTAATTTATAGGGAATTCTGTACCTCATTTTTGCAAGGTTGTATCAGGTCAGTCAGTGATCCTTTTAATCTGTAATCTGAAAAACAAAATCTGTGATTATTAATATGCACATGTACAAGGGACTCTTGTGATGAAGACACTGAGTTTTCCGACATTTAATTTGCAGAATCTGACATTGGTGATACAGTTAGTGCTTATAAGTGTTATTAACACAAGTTCCTTACCCCATAACCTTACAGTTCCATCCTCAGATCCACTCACACACTGTTGGTGCTTTGGCCTGAGGCACAAACACTGAATATAATCTGTATGACCAGCAAGGGTACCCTGGAAAAAAAAAATGAAACAATATTCAATGTACCATAATCCATCACCATTATTTTATATCAGAAAAAAGCATATAATTTTCATTATGGTAATTAAAAAATGAAAGAATGGGTCAGTCCAATGTAATAAGGTTTTAAAAAGTTGCAACTGAAGATAATTTGATCCTGTAGCCTGTCTTAAGATGCAATGACAGCAATGATCAAGAAGCCAATTACTATTTCCATGTGAAGACATCCATGGTTATTCATCTACCAACTACATTAACTACAAAAAACCGAGAACGAAAATACAAAATCCAAACAACTTTGCTTTACCTTACATTTCCCAGACTCCAAGTCCCACATATACACATTATTATCTCCACAACCTGAGAACAGCGTGTCCTCCTATTTTCAATAAGCAATTTGTAAGTGGATTGAAATATGTGCAACTCTAAATTTGAAATTAGAATAATTAATTATACACTTCTGAAGAAGCATTAGTCAAAGGAGCATCTGTACATGTATGTCCTTTGTACACTATTTCCTTTTTTTAAATACATCCATTATAAAATACACTTACAGTTGTCACACAAGGATGTCCTGCTATTCTCCTGACACAATTAAAGCCTGCTTTCATTTTAGCGATACTCAGCACATATCAAAAATGCAGGCCTACAAAATTATTTGAAGGGTTTGGTACAAAAGGGGAGCAAGCAATGATGTCACCTTAAAAGAAAAATATTATTGCTTTAAATTTGCTCTACTGTGGCCCTCCAACTGGTAATTGCTTTGGAAAGGCAACGCTCTGTTTATGTTTTAGCCTAATAACAACTACACTGTAGCCTGAAATTACATTTGCCAAAAACTCAAGAAACATTAAGAAAAAGGTTCTGAAGGGTGGTCGACGTCTTTTGTTTGGGCTATAAAATAGACATGGACATTAGGCAACTGCAGTCACAACAAAATTAATTATTGAGGACATAAACATGCATACCTGATTGGCAAATACCAAAGCATTGGTTTCAGGTACATCCAAAGAATTTCTTTTACAGATAAAAAAGAAATATTACATGTCAGTGCTACTTGGACAGGGCTAAAGAGTGGATATTGCACTGGATAATTGTAACAAGCAAGGCTGTTATTAAGGATTGAGGGCTGGGGATTTTCCTCTCGTATTTTGAGGCACATCCCTGGCTAATTTTATATAAAACCAGCGTGTTATCTCCACTACAGCAACTCAAATCCCTGGCTATTTTTTGAAAATCCCCACCTACTTCAAGAATTAGTCACAGCCCTGAACAAGACAACAAAGCAAGCTCGAAAAAATAGGCCAGGGGTGGGGTGGGGCAGAGAAAGGTGTGGGAACAGGTAGACAGGAAAGGAGTGAAAGGAAAGATTAAAGAGGCAGGAAGTGACATGAAAAGAGAATGATTTTAATACCTGTGTTAACAGGAAGGAGGGTAAAGTAGAAGGGGCTGCATTATGGGAGTTAATATACTCATTCTCACCATTTCTTAGCTTAATTATGAGAAAAACATCTTTCAGCAAAAGTACTTTAATTTCCATTTCTATGTCACCTATAGACGATTGCACTCAAAATATGACAGTGTATTGTATTGTCATACAGGCAGTAGACAAATCACTTAAAGTATTGTTTACACTCTTCAATAAAATGCTACACTGAGAGAAAATGCTCAGAGTAAGAAGCAAATATGGAAGGTGAAGGAAGAAGAGATGAATAAAGTAGATGAATTTTATATTTACCTTGCAGGAGGTTGTAACATCCAAGCTGGCGAGGGACACTAATTACACATATAAATAAATACTGTCAACTAATATTAAATAAAAGGAAACAAATAATTTATACTATCAGTATTTAATTTAGTTTCAGACCATATAAAATGTATTCCAATAAAAACACCTCTAGTTGGTAAGGCTTCGAAAATAGAAAATTTTGTCAAAGGGGGCAAAAAAACCTTTGATTTCCACCCACAAATTCTTGCTCAGTTTGCCAAAACCATCATTTAAAAACCAAAGTGTATGATCGAGAGTCAGAGTCAGTTCCCATTAAGGAAGTATGTTTACTTAGCAGAATTCAGGCTGAAATGGTGCTCTTATCAAGTTAAGAACAATGACAAAACATTGTGGAAGCAAGAGCCAATATCAACTTAACTGATTTTATGCACACTGCTGTCACTAAAAATAACAAACTCCCACGGACAATTATGTTTTTAAATGGTCTTTGTTGATGTTTTCTGTTCCTTTGGAAAAGTAACACAATGAAAAGTACACGGTGACAGCTGATATGATGGGTTGGTACAGAGCTTTAGGAAAAACCAGGATATGGGGTGTACTCTGCAAATGTTTGGATGGGGGACTGTTGCTGGGACTCTGACATCCAGACCTTTAACCAGACCATGTTCAGGTGTATTTTGAATCGCAACCCTATACTAGCCTTAACACCAAAAATCCCTACCCTATCCCAATTTAATAATATTATACCAAGTGGCTGGTAAATTTTTAACCCTTCACAGCGTCAGATATCCATATAGCTTATTATATGGGGGTAACCCTCCTTCCCTTCCCCTGGGAAGGAAAAATGCCTCTTAACCAATTAAAATGTAAATTAATGTAAATTTGAAATCCAATGCCAAGAGTACAGCAACTAAATATGAAATTACAGTGGAATCCTGTCAATACAACCTCTTAACCAATTAAAATGTAAATTAATGTAAATTTGAAATCCAATGCCAAGAGTACAGCAACTAAATATGAAATTACAGTGGAATCCTGTCAATACAACTTCTTAACCAATTAAAATGTAAATTAATGTAAATTTGAAATCCAATGCCAAGAGTACAGCAACTAAATATGAAATTACAGTGGAATCCTGTCAATACAACTTCTTAACCAATTAAAATGTAAATTAATGTAAATTTGAAATCCAATGCCAAGAGTACAGCAACTAAATATGAAATTACAGTGGAATCCTGTCAATACAACTTCTTAACCAATTAAAATGTAAATTAATGTAAATTTGAAATCCAATGCCAAGAGTACAGCAACTAAATATGAAATTACAGTGGAATCCTGTCAATACAACCTCTTAACCAATTAAAATGTAAATTAATGTAAATTTGAAATCCAATGCCAAGAATACAGCAACTAAATATGAAATTACAGTGGAATCCTGTCAATACAACTTCTTAACCAATTAAAATGTAAATTAATGTAAATTTGAAATCCAATGCCAAGAATACAGCAACTAAATATGAAATTACAGTGGAATCCTGTCAATACAACCTCTTAACCAATTAAAATGTAAATTAATGTAAATTTGAAATCCAATGCCAAGAATACAGCAACTAAATATGAAATTACAGTGGAATCCTGTCAATACAACTTCTTAACCAATTAAAATGTAAATTAATGTAAATTTGAAATCCAATGCCAAGAGCACAGCAACTATTATGAAATTACAGTGGAATCCTGTCAATACAATCGGCATCAGGCCATGACACTTTGGTTTCAATGGTCATATTAACGGGGTGGTCAGATTAACAGGGCTTTCAAATAAGAAAATAAGTGGGCTTATGAAGTTCGGGCTACTGCAAAAAAGTGGTCTTAATGGTACGGTGAAGTGGTCATATTAACGGGTGGTCGTATGGCAGGGTTCCACTGTACTACAGTGTAACCGCAGCAGTTATTGAACACAGAAATGGACATCTTAACAGTGCTGAAAAAAAGTTTTCTTCCATAACAGGCCATTTGTCCTTTCAAAACTTCCTTTTGGTCAGAAATTTGCCAATTTGGCCAGACAGTGATTAGCAGTGATTAGCGTAATTCAAAACAGAATTTTGAAAACTGTATTTAAATTTGTTTGGACATCATGTTCAGACATCATGGTCAATCATATAATGTTAAATTGGCCGCTCATTTAAAAATTTTGGTCCTACAATGTCCAATGACTGACTGTTGTTTCAAGCACTGTCTTAACATACAGACTGGCTTACAAGCAAAGGTTCAGAGTCACCTCTGTTTTATCAAGAATTTCATCCCATCTCCACCCATGAATTTCAGATGATCCTCCACTAGAAACAATCCAGAATGATAATGCTTAGCAAAAATTAATATTATTATCACTTGCATATACAGTCATGTATAATTGGATTTAAGCAGCTGGTGAATTGTTTGAATTAAAGGCTTTGATTATAAGTTAATTTTTCTGGAATTTTTCACCCAGGTGATTCAAAGTTGAAGACTTTCTGTTTCCTCTTTAAATACTGTAAAAAAGATGCAATTTTTTTTAAGTGCCTATAACCCCAAAATATTTTTTTCACTAAAATAAATCTTAGCACTTGTTGAAAATGCATTGCAGCCTTTTTTTCCTTTTTTAATAAATCCTGCCTTTTTATAGGCTTCAAACCTTACCAAAAAGTGAGCATCATTTGTTTCACAACCGAGTCAGGAGTGGAGTGGGTCTATTCCTGATTTGACATCACAACCTACTTTGCAAGCATGTTTACAAAGAGTTAATGTGATGCAAATCAGTTTGTGATGTCAAATCAGGAAAAGACCCATACCCCTTCTGACTTGGTCGTGAAACAAACAATGCTCAGTTTTAAAGCCTATAAAAGTCAAGATTTGTTGAAAAAAGGAAAAAAATGCTGCAATGAGTTTTGAACAGGTGCAAAGATTCATTTTAGCAAAAAAAATATTTGTGGTTATAAGCACTTTAACTTGAACAAAAAAACAACTTTTTTTAATAACAAAAAATACTTGCATGCACTCACTACCATTGAAGAAGACAGTAAGTATTCTGGCCAATTATTATCAAAGCAAACCCAATGCGTTTGTCAACTGAAAATAACCCTGGCAATTATTATTATCCTCTTCACCTATGGGACATAAAACTTGAGGGGGTGCGCAGTGTCAAAGAGCACCACACACTTCTCAAAAAGAGTAGGGAACATAGTTCTCAATACTGTGTTCCATCACAGATCTCAAAAAGGGCTGACCACTTGTCCCCAGAACCTTGGTTGGTCATGAAAACCTTGTAAGAGACCTTATACATTCTTTGGTGACATAGAGAAAGACTGACAAGGAACCAGTTACCTGAACAGAAGCAATTCCCATTTTTACTTATTTATAAATTAAATGAATTACAAATACCTGATAAGAAACTTGTCTGTAGATATGAGACTGTAGATTGGACCACTATGTCCTGCCACAAGAAAGCATTATTGTATCATCTTTACATATAACTATAATAATAATTATTATTAATTGTGCCTTGATCAGTTCATGCATGGCTTCATGCATACATCTCATTGAGGTTAGCATCCATCTCCCTCCTGCAATCCATTGTGCATTTCCCATTGTCAAAGCACAGTTTACATTTAAATTTAGTAAGTAAAGAAACTAGTACATGTGCATTGAAGCCCAGGATTGAATTTGTGAAAAGAACATTCACTCAATTCTAATGCAACTTTTAATTTTTGAGAACAATTAGTATAAAGCTGGTAGTGTATTTATATTATAATTCTCTTTTTATTTTCTGGAATGTTTGCTCTCTGATGGGATAAAAAAATATAAAAAGTGACCAGTGATGGTCATTTCAAGCAATAAAAAGAACACTTGTCTTGGTAAAGACAGTCTAATTTTTACAGTCCATTAATTGTGTTACAAATATATTGTTTGTCACATAACCTTTGATCTCGATGGCTCATTAAGTGGTGTGAACACTGTTAGTCTGATTGTTTTCTTTTCGTGAAGAGGCTAAGATAGTTCCCACCTCTCTCCTTCCCCCCTCCTCTCATCCATAACTACACCACTGCACAAATTTTCATCTTATGGTTTACACCATGTGTGAGTGTTACCCATGCCTAGATTTTGTAACTTAACTTGCCTACACAGTGATGTGTCAGACAAATCACTGAGAAAATGCCCATCAAAAAAACTACTCTGGGCACGTTCACCTGCCAGGTTCAGTTAGGGGAGACCATTGATAGGCTTAATTATCATCAAATAGAGGTATTCCTAAATCAGTTGAACTATGCAAGGTGTAAGTTACATTATGTGCATGTGAAAGGACTGTTCACCTCTGAAAAATATTATTGGCCTTTTTTTCTCTGAACACACATCTGGTGCCAAAGCAGCAGCGATGCTAAAAACAGAATAATAATAATCAACAACAGAACCCATAACCCCCATACCCTATCTACACTTGTGATCACTGCCTGTGGTAGTCGGTAATGATAATAAAAGTAAAACCAATCACCATGATTACAACACACGAACAACTTAGACATGGATGTTGATGGCGATGATGGTGATGGTGATGGTGATGATGATGATGATGATGATGATGATGATGATAATTACGATGATGATGACAATAACACTGTCAAAATAACGTAGTTTACCCATTATTTTGCTTATAGTCCTGTGCAGGGAGACTTTTTATGAATCATTTTTTTTAATAACAAGATTTTCATACATCCATAACATGTTTTGGTATATACCACACAAGTGAAAAGTGCCTTTTGCATCTTCTGATTTGTTAACTTGGAGGTGATTAGCAAAGTACTATTCACCTCCAAGCAGCTGAAGAGAAACAAACTGGTTTCCTGTTTCGGTTTCCGAACAGGAAATGATTTCCACAGATACTAGTTATTCAGCTTGTGTGGTATATCCTTAGCAATTATTGAATGAGGCTGAGTAGGATGTGAAGAATTCTGCAGGTCGAGGAGGGTGTTATCCACCAAGGTCGAAGGCCGAGGTGGATAACATCCTCCAAGATCTGCAGAATTCTTCATATTCTACGAAAGCTGAATTCAATAATTGCTTTATTATTCATTCAAAATATTTTCACTATTTTCTTCGCTCAAACTTCTAAACCTACTCGCAGCCATTTTTCTGCTCAACAACAATAACACAATCAAAATCAAAATCAAATCAAGGTGTTCATGGTTTTTGGATTCGCGCAGTAAAAGAACACCCGTATGTCACACATAAAATGCAATAGAAAATAATAAAAACACATTTCCTGATTTCACAAAACAGACCAGTGAAAGTAGGAAACTCACCTAAATACGGCAATATGTCCAAAGTTATTGCACGCCGCGAGATAGTTACCGCATGGAGAAAATGCTACAGCAAACACTGTTGTATGGAGTTCCAATCGCCTTTTATAGATCTGATCCTAAAAAAATAGTCAAAGGATTTCTGTCAAACTAACAAACACCTCCAGAAGAACACAGCAGTAGACCAAAGAAAGCGCTATTTCCTTGCTGACTGTAATTACCTGGTAATCTCCCTCCATTTTTTTTAATCATCGACAACCGCTGAACACAATATAGCCTGTGTCGCAGGCGTAAAAGAGGAGGGTACATATATATGTTGTGCCGCGTAGCACTATAAACACGTACAAGTGGTGGAACAGAGAATTAACTCTGAAGTGTAAATTAAAGTGCTAATAGAAACCCATGAAAAACCCACTGAGGCCATAAGAATTTTTTCTTTGCCTCGTGTGGTTGCCTGATACCCTTCACTAGGGCTAACGCCCAGTGGGTTTTTCATGGGTTTCTATTAGCACTTTAATTTACACTTCAGAGTTAATTCTCTGTTCCACCACTTGTAAAAGGGGAGGGGACAGGGCAGCGAAAAACGAGAGAAAAATGGCGGGGGACTGGGAAGGAGAGGGGGAAAGGAACACCTCCCCGCGAGACCCCCATTACTGATTTCTGCGTCCGCTGGCGGTTGCAAATTCTGATTGGTTATTTTTGACAGTAGGCGGTATGGGAATTCAA
The DNA here is from genome assembly GCA_948470475.1 of Galaxea fascicularis. NCBI lineage: Eukaryota > Metazoa > Cnidaria > Anthozoa > Scleractinia > Euphylliidae > Galaxea > Galaxea fascicularis. Next base: position 2,966,735 of record OX419340.1, on the reverse strand, counting down.
CTGGTCAAAACATGGCTTTCGAAGACCGACGTTTTTTTTTTCATGCGCCGAACTGAATCATTTGATTCGGCGCATGAAAAGTTCTACGTTTGAATCAATTAAATTCGACCGGCTCAGTCGGATAAAACGGCAAAGTGCGACTCTGGATTCAGACGTCGAACTTCTCATGCACCGAATCTAATACAAAGATTATTTTAATATATTTCCTACCCATAATCCATCATCCGCCATGTTGGACTGAAACGTCACAAGAGTAACATTTCATTCGGCCCATTTAATTCGACGTCTGAATCAACGTCGAATTAAATTCATTTGGGTCGACCCAAATGAGAATTTGATTCGGCGCATGAAAAGTTCGACGTTTGAACCGGGCCTTACTGAGTCGATTTGAACTTGGTTGCAAGTTGCGAATTTACGTTGAAGTTGGGGCAAGAAGTGGCAGTCAGAGCTCTTCTACACGAAAGAGATGTTTTAGCTGTTTTACCGACGGAATACCGTAAAAACCTATTTACCACTCTAAACTGAACTTGCAAGTCAGAATACCGTCATCTTGGTTTAAAACTTATTGTCGATTTTACTGAAACAAGGACTTGCGTGAATTAATTACCCAAACACGTCCACTTTCGCAGTAACATACCGCTAAAATCAGACCAGGCCTTCCCCTCTTTCTCTGACGGCGAAAATATAAAATTATCAGATTATAACGGCTTCCCGCAGGCATGAATCTTTATTTAACACAGAATCTGCACGTTTTCTTTCGCTCACCATATTCCTTTGACTATCTCCCTCTGTCTCCGAAATGTTTGTTGGAGTTAATAATAATAATCGTTGAGATTCTGTTTTACTCGATTTTTTCATAAAAGAATGCTATGTTCTGAACGAACCGGCGCTTCAATTGCAACCACAGTTTTGAACCAATTTTAGGCCTTAGCGGCGCTAATTCAGTCAAACGGAATAGCGTGCGCTTGTTACTGATTGGTGGTTGTAGTGACAGCTAGCCTAATTGTATTACACGAAAATCGGTGGGTGGGGATTTACATAACGCAGTTTAGCGGGCAGGGTTCCTTTCCTCCTCTCCTCCTCTCCCCCGCCATTTTTCTTTCGTTTTCTCGATCGCTTCCCCACTTCCTCCCCTGTTGCACCTGCCACGCAGGCCAAACACAATGTTGCTGAGTGTATTTCGCGCGCAAAGCTGAAACTTAAGCATCAGTCCTGAATCCAAGAACGCCCATACCACTCCCAGGCAAACCCAGGGACATTTGACTTTAAGAAGAATTTTGGTCAAATTCCCCGCTATCACCAGTTGTACGTTCAAATGCCTCATCGGTAGGGGCTCACAAAGCATCAAATTCCCCATGCTTCCCCAGCCATTTAATGAGAACATAGTTAGTAGAGGGAGACTCCCTCTACTAACTATGATGAGAATTATCCCGCATTTCAGACCTTTGAAACCATTTTATATTATTAAAATATTCAAACTGTTACGTGCGTTTAACTGTTATACCAGGCCTGTAGGAAGGGGGGTGCGACGGCTGTACACGTTTAACAGACATTACGCGAAACAGGAGAGGCTGTCGTGACTGGCTCCGATTCACATCCAATAGATCTCACAGACATAAAAGGAGCACTGTCATTCATTTTCGGTCCGCTGTAAAATGTTAAAAAGTGTCTTTCAATTAGGAAAAACCCAAAAATAATGAAACAGTTTATGAAATCACGACGATGAACGTTAATGTTTGAACGTACGCATCTTCTCCTCCAGTTTTTTTCAACACTGATATAATATGTCCATAATCTGTGATACCAAAGCAAGAGCTCAGTCGGAGACCAATAATCCACCAATTTTCTATTCTTTCCTTTTTTGTCCTAATAAACTTCTCAACTTAAAGACCGATGTGCTGTAGTCAAACTAAAACGCACCATTTCTTCTATCCCTTCTCTAAAATGGACCATAAACTGTCCTGGCAATAGCAGGAAACGAGCAGGGGGAGGGGCCGGGGGGACCAAGAACCCCCCCCCTCCAATTTTTTTATGGAAAAAATAAATTGCGTAAAATACAGTCTCAATAATGAAATGTTCACGGCCGGGAAAACAGTAGTCGGCTAAAGCTGGCGAACCTTGCTCGAAAATATCCACTGATTTGACGGAATAAGTCATATAATACATTCGCTCAACCATTCAGTCAGTCCTCTTCCCTCAGCTGAAGAGGGAAGAGGCTGCAGCAGCCCACACATTTTAAAAATTGCTTCGCGGCCCCTGAATAGAGAATCTCTTTCAACTCTTTTGACAAAAAAGTAACTATAGCCTATCAAAATTTTATTTAGGGATCAAGGTAAATGAAGACAACTGTGGGTAAATGAATGCAGATAAATGTAGATGAATGCAACTGTAAGGGAATAAATGTATAAAGAGAGATGAAGGCAACTGGGAGTGAATGAATGCGAATGGAGATAGACGAAGGCTACTGTTTGTGAGTGAATGCGGATGAAGAGAGAACGCAATTTATGCAATTGCGTAAGAAGCTTGAAAAAAATTCAGGACTTCAACAGGGTTTGAACCCGTGACCTCGCGATACTGGTGCGATGCTCTAACCAACTGAGCTATGAAGCCACTGACGTTGGGAGCAGGTCAATTGTGGGTTCATATATCCCGTGAAAGAGATATCGTTCTCTTTTAGACTTGCGTAACACACTTGAAAGCATTTTCGGAACGAGCAGACACGACTACAGGTAAAATTGAAAAAGGCAAGTATTTATGCTCGTACACCGTTGAATTCGGGCAATAAACAAACACTTAAAGTAAAACATTACAATTCCACGGCACCGCTGAGGCGTTCAGTTCAACTTCAGTTCCCTGCCTCGGGCGATACTCAATCGAATGGTTTGCTTGGAATATTCTTCTGATCTTTCTTACGAATGTCTCCCCCATATTCAAGACTGTAGAGATGCCTGCTACCCTCCATCCTTCCCTCAACATCAATACCACTCTCCATCGCAATTCCATTCTCTTGGATATTCTCGAGTCATCTCCTTCGCCTCGTCGGAATCATAAGAGGGCGAAGCTCGCCTGCGTTGTGTTTGGCATAACCCCGCCCCCTCTCAGATGATTGACGGAACAGATAAAACCCAAAATCCCTAATCCTGTTGACTAAAAGTCAGTTGGCGTTGAGATAGTATTTATCTCCTAGAACTTTTGGGTTTTGGAAGAGTTCTTGCTATTATGTACTGAATACGCTTGATTGATTTTCTGGTCTTCCATAAGGCGTTCTACTCTTCTTTGTTTTTTCTTGTGCACAACTTGTTGCTGATAAATCTGCAAAATGTTAAGTTTATTTGACCATTTATTCAGATATAGTTTTTGGAAATAATTTGTAATACATAATCTGAAGTTAACTTTGAGTTATGAATATGTTAGGCGGCAAACATCAAGAGTGGCATTTCATTATATAAATAAGTCGATCGTAATTTAATATTTTCGTTGAAGAGAACAGTTAATTAGCGTGACAGGTGATGCGTTTGACGGAGTTATCTGTAGGAAGTTGAGTTTTGCCCAGCAACGTGATTTTGATTGGTGGGAAGTTATCGACAGTAAGTTGAGTTTTTCCCAGCATCGTGATTTTGATTGGTGGGAAGTTATCGACAGTAAGTTAAGTCAGGTTTTGCCTAACAGCACAGATTTCATTGCCAAGCTCCTTCGTGGCCGTGCATAGGACAAACATTTTCGTTCAACTCTAGTTCCAGGTACGTATGCTTATAAATTATTCATAGCACTTTTAAGTTTCCTGTGTTCAGAGCAAATGTAATACGGGTAGCATTAACTGAGTCTAGTGGCTGAGCTAACTCAATATATTCATTGTTCTTAGAGTGATGTGTAATCTCGCCTTCCGCTTTCTTTTTCTTTTTTCGTTTCTTCGTTTTTTTTTTCCTTTTCTCTTCTTTAGTTGTAAATCTTAGCTTTATGTAATACTATCTAAGTTTTGTATTCTTTCCACTTCACCGCCCACCTCGACGACTAGCTATTGCTATTTGCGGGTTGTGTGAAATACTTTCTCAAAAAACTTGTGTTTGAACAAAACTTTGTTCTTATTGTTGTTGTTCATTGTTAGCAAGTCTTTCTCCATTTTACCTCTTTTCACTAACGGGACAATGGTCTTCAAATTGTTTGCTTTAAAAAAGAAAAGTAAAAAATTAATTATCTCGGGCTCAAGTTACCACGTGAATAAAACAAGCATCAATGAAACGGTGAAGGAAGTGGAATGTGGCTTAGTGTGACAGGAATACCTCACAAATTTATGTGCGGGTATTCGGCTTAGCTTGACATATAATACAAAAACTATTTGCGTATGAAATGAGGTGTAACCAGGCACGGAGTAGCATGACTTAACCGAACAAAAACACAGTGAAAGTGTTTTAGATAAGGTGTAGGTAAAATAAGTGATAATATGATACAGGCGCAGAGAAGAACGTGTAGTTTCGTACAACCAAGCTCACATTTAAAAATGGCGCCGTCTAATTAGATCTCAATAATTTGTTTGCGTCCATGTTGGTATAAGCCGCTGGGTGGTATTTGATGTCTTTTCTTTTTTACTCAAACTATACTGTTCAGCGACACTATCTTTCGTAACGGTAACGCCGCAGTAAAGATATGGATGACACAACCTGCTCTAACAAGGTTTGTATAGCTGATGGTGTTAAGTAGAAACCATGTGTAGAGTAATCACCAGGTGAGACGATAGCTCCCCTTATCCGAACAGTAAAAGAAGTGCACTGCCTGTGTGAATCAGCCAACAACCATTTAAGAGCGTCATAGTTGGACTTTTCAATTGGTCAGTTGTTGGTCAGTGAGTCATAAAAGAAGCGTAATCCATTTGGGTAGTCTAGCAGCCTTGTAAGCTCTAAATTTCATTGGCAGGGATAGTGTTGCACCTCAATTGGCCTAGGGTCCATTGTTTGTGTTGTTTGCTCTCTTGTTCACCTGAACGGTTGCAAGCCAATCGCGTGAGACCTTACGAGAGCTGCAACATGGCCCTTTTCTCAATCCAGGCAATTGCAATGTGATCTAATCAGACTGTGAGCCTCTCATTTATCATGGTTGCTCGCTTACATGGACTAGCGCCTCGATATTTGGTTTATCTTGTTGCTGTTGCGGCACAGTCAAGATATAATCTTAGGTCTTGGAATGCTACTTTGTTGGTGGCAGTGAGTGGAAGCTTGGCGATCCAAAGGCTGCGCAATCGTGGTGTGTGTCATTAAAAGTTAACATAAAAAAAGGGTCACTGTCCATTCCACCTCAGATTAAAAAAAAAGCAATGGTATTGCACTTAGACGTCCCAGAAAGTGACAAGAAACAGTGAAGGTAGGAAGGCTTTATTTGGCTAGAATATTAATATTTCCACCGCTACTCGGTTCGTTGGAATTCTAGGTTTTTAACAGTCAGTTTTTTTATATCAACTTTTGATGACACACACCACGATTGGGCTGCTTGTCGGCGATCGAGATTTTCAGTCGGCAGCCTCTAAACTGTGGAACAATCTTCCTGCAGAAATAAAAAAAACACTAAGAGTCTGACAGCTCACAAAACGTACTTTTTTAAATTAGCTTTTAATTTTTGTAGAAGAAATCGTCTTGTAAAGCATTTTTTTTGCGAAATTAAACGCTAAAAGATTCTTCAAACTCGTAAGGGAAGCTATAAAAAACTTCTTAAAAAACTTTAAACCACGTTTCGACGCTACATCAGGTTATTATCAAGTCAAAACTAAAAGTTATGATGCGAAATATACATCAGGTAAAACAATAGTTAAAATTATCAAAGCAACATGGTTCTGTGATGGGCAGGATTCCCAAAGCGGCAAGAAAACAATGTATAACAATAAAGTAAAAAGTTTGCGCACTGACGTGTGATCCCGCTGTCGAATACCGATGCTCATGCGTTGATGAAGGTGATGAGCAAAAAACCCGACATAATTCGCATCACACGAAATCACACAGGAAAACGTAAACAACACATTGTCCGTTCACAATCGGCGTCTTAATGTCTTTGATCTCAGAGTTTGGAATAACTTTGATCATGACGTGATGTAGCGTCGAGACGTCGTCCTACGTTTTTTTTAAAAATAGTGTTCAAAGTTTTTTATGGTTTTCCTTGAAATCAAATCAAAACTTTCCGAATCGAATTGGAATTTAGAAATGTTGGTTTTTGAGGAGAGGGGAAAACAGGAGTACTCGGAGAAAAACCTCTCGGAGCAGAGAAGAGAACCAACAACAAATTTGTTTCAGCTCTTTTCGGCTTTTTGATTTAATTGCATCTCTTTTGTAATTTCTGTTGATTGCCCTTTGCATGCATATTGTCACTATGTTGGTGTTCACATCCCGGACGCTTTTTTATTTCTCACGTTATGTTAATTTATCCATTTATATTCATTCTCGTACCTTTTTCGAACTCATTCACGCTGTGTTTCCCGTCCTGTCAGCATTGGTAAGCCTTTTCCTCGATTTTCATTTTCCTTTCGCGTCTTTTTTCCTATTTTGTACGCTCTCTTTACGTTTGTTCCCACCTTTATTCACTTGTATATTTTTGTTCGCTAGATATTTACAACTAAAGAAACTAAAGAATAAATGTCAGATACAATGCTGACGAAGTTCTGTTTTGGTCGCCATCGCGCCGAAACAAAACTCAACCCACATATGACGAACCTGGGCCACATTGGTGGAAGGCGAATGCGAAGGCGAGTGCTCTCACCATTGCGCCATCCCTGCTCCCCCTCTTTGTAAATTTTAAGAATCTTTTAGCGTGTAATTAAGCAACAAGAAAGCTTTTAATTGCTTTGATTATTATACAAGTATATTGTTAGTGAATTTGTCACTTAGAAATTCGTAATGACGGTCCTAATTTTTAATTTTTACATTCTTCCTTTTTTTTGTTTCTACGTCAGCATGCCATGCAGCAGCCACCTGAGACAGAAACCCAGTTAAGCTGTGAATCAGGTGCGTACTACAGCGGATTCAGGTTGAGCGTTTAATGGCGTCAGTTACCGCGTTCGTTATCACTGTTGATTGGGTTGCGTTGCGAGGCAAATTATCAGACGTTGCTAGGCGGGGATGACAGCGTTCTGTCAGAGAACTGACAGAACGCTATCGTCCCCGCCTAGCAACGTGTGACAATTTGCTTCGCAACGCAACCCAATCAACAGTGATAACGAACGCGGTAACTGACGCCATTAAACGCTCAACCTGAATCCGCTGTATGTCGAGAATGTTTGGCATATTCATGAAGGCGTTTGACCGATGGAGTATGCACACTGAACTCCTTAAAACGAGATATTTACTCATTGGTTATCTTCAGATGTTCACTCTATAAAGTGCCACTTTCTATTGTAGGTTATTAAATATTTTTGTGTCAGGCCAAAAGTCATGTCCGATTTCATTAGAAATTCCACCTTATTCTATATGGCAATAAGTCAGAGGACAACAGAGTTTCTGCAAGCTGGTTAGGCTGTTGAAAATGAAGTGAGAAAATGGATGCATGAGGAAATTTTCTTTTGTGCAATTAGCGAGGCGCATCCATCGAGGCGTCCTTCTCGGCTGACAAGACCTGCACAAGAGGTGCACATCAGTTGGTGAAGGTCTGACAGCCACTGAGCTGTTAACAAAAACAAAGGCTTCTGTGAGCCAGCTCATGAATGCATCTCGCAGCATAATTGCGATCTGCACTTTTGGTTATGTATCACGTTGTCTCCTCGTAGACGTTTTTTGGGTTGTACCGCAAAGACAGCGTTGCGCTTGGTTTCGTTTGGAAGGTTGCCTCTACCCACCATTCTCGGTAGCTTTATGATGCCAGCCCGGGGCTTTCTGCAGTGGCAAATGGCTCGAAAAACACTCAAACCCAATAGTCACCGGATTTGAGCGTACCCTCTCGATAGCTAAACCAACTTGGTGACGTCACAAAACTCGGTGTTTCAAAACAGCGAGCTTTTCTATGGTAGACCGCTGTGTTGAAAGACAAAATACTATTGTCATTTTACTGCCGTACTAATTGCTGGAAAATTACTAAAAACGACGTCATCAAAGAGTTAAATTTTCTTGTTGACTTGTGTTTAAGTCCTGGTATCTACACCGATCATATAGTATGGTAACTTTTTTTTGCCAAATGTTGAATTGCTTTCACAAATAAGTTGTATACTGATCGTTTAAACTAAAGGATAATCAGTTAGACATTCCGCAGGTTCAGAACAAGATTGGTGTTTTGGCTTTGAAGCCACTGGAGTTTATATACGATAGGAGTCCTTAAAAACATTTAAGCTTCCGTGCCATGCCTGTCTGCATGTAAGCAGTAAAATCGATCATATTTTGCTCCTAAAGCTTCCCGATCCACAAAATATAATAAAGTGGTAATTTAACTTCGTTTCGTCAGTACAATTTTGGTCTAAAATCATAGTAGTGGTTTCAAATTTAACTCGTTGCGTGATTTTAAAGTGAAGCGTATGATTCAAATCAAACTGCACTCGCCCCTCACTTCAATTACCATTATAAATTGCGCTTTGCAAGGCCAATCAGATTGTAAGGATCACTAGTGGTTTAAAAATGGGCGTAATAAGTTAGAATAAGGTACTTACCAGCTAGAATTATAGCAACGGCAAAGGAACTGTTAACTTCAACCAGACAGAAAAGTCATTTTCTGTTATATTCAGTGTATGCAACACGTTTCTCGATTTTTTTGTGCGATAATTGAATACGTTGCAAAGAGTGGTCATGTGAGTCAATGTCAATTGCTAATAAGTGTGTTTCCGAGCCAGATCTGAACCTCGATGACGTAGGGACGTCATTACAAGACGCTCGTAACATGGGAAAAACAAAACTAAAGGAGATCAAGCACCAAATTGAAGGTAAACTAATATCACTTGCGGTCGGGTTCATTTATATTTTCAAGAGAACATAGTCAAGGCTATCGCAATTATTAAGTTAGATTGAACATGAAATCTGCTAATAGTAGTATCGTGGTTACCTTAGGTTTTGCTGGATACAGTTTTTCGCCTTACTTGTTAGACCACGCCCCCCCCCCCCCCCCCCTTAGTGTCCTTGAGTGGTATTTATTTTCGTCCCCCTTCTCAGTTCGACTGACTGCGCTTTCCACAACGAGAATCACATGATCATGAGTTCATACAAGTCTGAATTTTTTTTTACGCTTGATTTGCACTGCTGCTCGAGCCGGGTGTTCATAGCTGCAAGGATCACTTACATCCTCGTTATTTTTCTATTTGCAGAACTTAAGGAAGAGATAAAAAGAAAAGAGAACGACCTTTTGCGCCTAGAAAGGCGAAAAGCCAGGCTGCGACAGAAAATCAAAGCCTTAAAAACTGCAACGAGACTCCTCACAGACTAGAGGTGAACCTTAACGAAACGGCGATATTAACTGTAACATTAGCAATCTCGAAACTGATCTATCCCGATTCATATGACCATTAACAAATTTTCCCAAGGGTACATTTTAGTTTTCAACTGTAAGTACATATTTAAACTGCACTTAACACTTTTACCTCCGCCCCACCTGGAACCAGCTTTTGTTGTGCGCACATTTTTTGAGATTATTCCGGAAAGGAAGCTGTACTCGGAATAAACGGTAACCGAGTTTTTATAAACTCATTCCGTTTTTTCTTAAATTTCCGAATGGACGGTTTCAACTCTGAGCCCGCTCCAACAATGGCTCAAACTATCTTGATGTCCACAGACAGCTGTGGGTTTTAATTGTGAGCAATAAACGTAGCGATATTTAGAGGTTATTATTCATTTCTCTTGTTCATATTTTTAGACAAATAGACACAGCAAGATTTTAAAGAGAGGCCTGTAAGTCAATTCACTTTTCACTTGTGCTGTGTTTCCTGTCGCTCCGTTAGCTCTGATCATTTTGACCCAGTGACGAGAATAGCCTTAAAACAGGAACAAAGGGGGTAGTTTCTAAAGATACTGTGGTGCTGATGACTCCGTGGGGGAGTTGTACTAACACAAATATTTGGGTTTATCAACGGAGTTGATAATGTAAATTGACCACCGTACATGGATTCTAAACGCTGACCGTGTTTTGAGCGTTAGCCCTTCGTCACTGGTCAATTTACATTGACTCCGTTGATAAAACCAAATTTTTGTGATTAAAACAGGAACAGCTGAGCCCAAACCTTGTGCATGAAAGAATTCATCCAACGCTTTGAAATTGGTAAACGAATGGGATGTGGAAGAATACTGATTCGAAGAGTACAATTTCTTGTAAATAAATTCGACAGAAAGATATCAGTACAGTCAGCTATATGTTATTTAAATACTGACGGGAGGTCACTGAAAACTGTAGTCTTAAATCCCATAAAAGAAGAGATGTGTTATGAAAGCTGTAATCTCCTGATGCCCGTTTCTCGAAAGTCCTGTAAAGTTTTCGGGCCCGAAAAGCCATTTCAAAAACTGCGATCCGCTAGTTCTAAAAAGCTGGTCTATTACTATATCAAGATACGAAAGCGCAAATTTGCCGCAAAATTTCATGTCTGGAATCGTCTTCGGTTTTAAGATAAGAAGGAAATTATGGCACCCGAAATGCGCCCAAAAAGTTTGATTCGGGAGTTTCGAGAAACGCGCGCCAGGTGTGTGACGTGGGAGTGAGGATATATTTTTGGTGGGAACATCACCATTTATCAGCAGTAACAGTTGACTTCACGGATGAATTGACTGTAACACAATTGTTGTATTTTTCTTTTACAGAATCTTGGCAGCTTTAGAGGAAAGATGCGCTGACAATAAAGTGTTTTATAAATGCAAGCTGTATGGGTATTAATAGCGTTGGAGTTCAGAACTGTTGCATGGTGTGATGCCAAGAAGGAAAAGAGAATAGTTAGATTATGTTTAGTACACGAAGCAAGAATATGTTGCAGAAACTAGAAAGTTATGAATTTTGATTCTGTTTGTAAAATTGTAAAGCTTATAGCGCCAGGAGCCTAATAGCGCAAAAACAAATTGCACAATGTTATATTGCAGATCCCCATATTTTGGAAAATGTACATTATTTGATGTATGTGTGTTTGTGGCTTTATCGAGCTAAATAAACGATATATGATCTGATTTAACATATAAGGAAGAGAGGCACGAGATTTTTTATCCACTATGAGTCTGCAGTTTTTTTTTGGGGGGGGGGGGAACAGTTTTTTTTTGTGATCACAGCCACCCACAAAACAAACAGTTCATCGAGAAGGGTTTCAATGTGACTTTCAACAAATTACATGTTTCTATGGTTTAAGTCTCTACCCAGATCAACTATACCCTGGGCGCCAGAGGTTATTTCGTTTGCCACACGTAGCTTGTTTTGTAGGAATGCTGAGAGTCGCTCGCAAAATACTTCGGTTCTTCCCTCGTTTCTGTCGGCGTTTCATGCCTGATCGACAGGCTGTATTGGTACGAGGAGCCGGAATAAACCGCTCTCGCATTCAGGGTAGATAAACTATGATGGGGCACTAACTTCATTTGCCGGGACCAGATATTCATATCGTCTTTTTGATTGTTTCGATTTGTTTCAAGCGTACAAAGCTGTTCCTGTTACTTAATCTAAACCACACTTATTCAGAGAAGCTTGGAAGTAAAAAATTTGATGCATTACTTCATCATGTGTGACGTTAATGCGGCATTCAGCCGAATGCCGCAGTTAAATTTTAATTATTACTCCTCAGTTCAGTACAACTCCAGAAACCTAAATTTACAAGAGAAATCGATGGTATCTTTATCAGCCGCGATCAGGTCGATACCAAATTTGTTAACTCGACATAAGTACTTTCCGTTGTCTGCCTGCAGTGCGATAGTGCCATCGGGCTGATTGAAGACATCAAAGAGGCATGAGCGTTTTGGTTCGGCGCTGCTTGCCTCAATGGGTTGAAAATTCTCTTCGTGATCCATTCTACACAGAAATTTGTCGTTAATCGCCTTCAAGAAAACTTTGCCATCTTGGCGCAAATTAAAGCTCGCGACCTTGAACTCACAGGACCTATCTAATCTTTGCTTGGTGGCCTGAACAGTTTCTGCTACGTATGTATCCCCTCCAGCTTCATCATCTTCAAATTCCACAGTCTGCCAGGACACATATTTTCCGTTATCTGCCGTTAGCACGAGTTTACCGGTTTTGCAACATTTTTCTCCTAATAAAAAAAAAATCAGTTGCAACGTCATGTCAAACCTAATACTGCTGGGCCATGAAATGCGGTAAATTCAAGGGCTGAATTTCTTGACAATTGATGGGGGCATGTTCTTTGCTCCTTCAATCTGAAAAAGAGTTTTTGTTTCGTCAGCAGTCGTCCTTAACACGAATAACAAAAACTCTGATGTCGTTTCAGCATTAGCTTAATTACCTCTGGACAAGAGTAGAGTCGTGCGTATAAACACGAGTGGTTTACTGCTTTTTTTTTCTTACCTGCCAGGTGTTCAACTGAAGTACAAAGGCCGACCGTTACAAGAAAGAAAATGAACTTCATGATGACCTCAAATTCTGTGAAAGTGAAAACATGATACAGTTGAATGACTGACTAATGAAGAAAACTCTCAAACAAGATTTGCATGTCAGAACGGTTCTCGATCATGAAATCAGTATGCAGATTTTCTGTACACAGTTCAAACAAAAAAATTCAAACCTAATTTTCGTTTCAGTTATTATTTTGTTTTTTCGCTCGTGCTTTTTGAAACAGAGAAATATTGGCAAGTGGCTTGATGATCGTGACCTTATAGTATATCAGAAATTGTATTTTTTTGTCTTTTTTAAAACTTTTTGTAGACTTTGTTGTAAAGACTAATTTTGTTTCGTTGAGGTAGTAGTAGACTAGTACTGTTTACGGTAAAGAAATTATATATTTCTCCATTTTTGCAGTTCAGACTTTTTCCCAGGTCTAAACTACTTTTCGAGTTAGCCGAGCTCTATGGATTGGAACTGCAGGACAAGGCAGGCCACGACGCAGCTATAGACCCTATGCAAAAATGGCTGCCTTTTGTTCATATTCAAAATAAGCTAACTAACCTTGTTTGTAAGACAAAAATATTCTAAAGAATTTGTTATCGAGGTTAGTTGGGCTATTTTGAATATGAACAAAAGAATAATTTAAAGGCAGCCATTTTTGCTTAGGGTCTGTAAGAGAGCTAGATTGTAACGTCCAGAATAATGTTTGCGCTTTTTTTTCAGTCAAATATAATCACGAAAGCATAAACTCAAAACCGACCAGGGAAAGTAATTAAACTCAAGATGCTCGGCTACTTAGTAAACTGAGGACAGAACACACACCCTTGATTAGCATATACAGTAGAATGTGACTGATATTCAGTCGTTGAGCCGTTAAATGATGAATCGAAAAAATCTTGGCACGGCCATAGAACTCCCAAAAGCTAAAAACGACTCCATCTGAAGCGGACCTCACGTTTCACAAAATATGACCAGTCGCTTCACAATTGAAAATTGTGAATGGTGACCCGGAGAAACAAGGTATGGGAAAAAAATATTTTCGTAAGCCTCGTCTGGCGAATAAAGAACAAAAGTATTACCAATATCAGGCAAGTTAAGGATTTGTGTCTTCCAGTATTCCGCCTCTTAGCAAATTAACCATGTATCCACTCCAAGTCCTCTCTTTCAATTCAATCGGCTTTCTCTCGATTTGGTCTCTTGTCCAGAACAAAAACCTCGCTTGATCTTTTTTTCATATCATCGTCACTGAAGAGTCGCTTACCTTAACCACCTTCGTTTGATGTTCTCTCGATGAAAGCTTCTTCAAGTGAAACAACAGCGCTTTAATTCTGCTTCTTTGAAATTAAATCAGAGCTCAGAAGAAAGTAGACAAGTAGATGGCAGTTCACCTTTTAATTGTTCAGTTAATCTGTTGTAGAGTTTTTATTATAATCTTATGCGCACTTGTCAACCCTCTCTATTGTTGCATCATACTGAATTATTTGTATAATTAATCAAAAGGCCAGACTATTGCCGACGTATTCAATAAGTATTTTCTAAAGGTATTTCTTTTCAATCATTTTTTTCTATTTGATGTAAAATTTTCAAAGGCAATCCGTCCAGTTTCGGAAACCCTCGTCAGAAAGCTGTCAAGTCATCTGCGCGTAGTTACAAACATTAAAGAGTTAGTTATCGTATAAGCAAGAAAAAAATTGGAAGAAAAGTTAAGTGACAAACTAGAAACAAATGAAAGACATTTTTTTTTTCACTGATAAGACGTCTCTGTTGTGGTTACTATATAGTTCTGACAGGAGAAAGGACATAATATTGCTATTATCTCAAATTGAACTGTTATTCTTGAGGAGAGTTACCAAAGCTGAAGAAACTATTTGTTTTGCCGACTAATCGATAAAAATGATATGAATATAAAAAGACATCTGTTTCCTTTGAAAACCTGTCATACTCATTATCATTTTCCTTTCATTCAAAAGTAATTTCAAAGAAGATCAAATATCTACATTAGTTGGCCGATGCTGTTTGCAAAAATTTGTTCTTTGTAACGATTTTTAACTAAAACCAGCTACTTCGTTGTGTTTAATCAGCTTTTTAAGTTGGACTTGCTTCAGGCGTCTTGTAAATTGAACCTACGCACCCATTGTCCGGTGCTTTTGCTCAGTTCTTATCTGGACATATTATTTATCGCTTTTATCTAAACAAGGAGGTATTTAAGTTGCGCTGTATAAAATACAAACAGCGAGTAAAAATACTGCTGCGCACCAAAACATCTAATTTTATTATCCCAAACGTTTGCGCGCTAAACTTTTGGTAAGAAGGCTGTAAAAGTAGGAACGTGTGACATTTTTTGGCGTGACGCGCACGTGGCAAGACTGTGATTGGCTTCGAAACGTCAAGTTCTCAAACTAGACTAGACTCTGCTCAGATTAACCCAAATTTTAAGAACATGCTTAGAACATAACCCAGGATGAGGGTCAGTTAAGAACATCTTTATTTCGCTCATTTTTTATTTTTAAATGAGTAGTATACTATGCACACATGAACATTTCTGCGTCAGTTCACTGCAAAACCTGGTGACTTTATGTCGCGTTGTGAACCTCTATGTTCAATGCTTTTTGTAAAGCTAATTTTACCAACAGTTGGTCGGTGCGACATCGTGTTTATACCATGCAACTTAAGAACACCTTAAGAACGTTTTCAGGCTCAAATCGCGAAAAAATAAGAACGTCCGAGCTTCAGCTCCAAAATTAGACGTTCTTATAAAAAAAAAAACAGAGTGTAGTTTGTAAGACAACTGCCGCTTGAAAATGCTATTTCCGTGCAGGTTTCTCAAATAAATCCACATTCTCAGGACTGCAAGTATAAAAGTGACCACTGCTTCAAAGAAAGCTGTGACATGTGTTTCTCAGATCGACTGGCTGCAAATTAAATGCCTGAGGCAAAAAAAAATACAAGATACAATCAACAGTCTAATCAGGGAAAAATATGTACACTGAGCTAATGTGTCTCTCAAGAAGCCAATTTGCGGTTAGTTCAAGGCAGAAACGGAAAACACCGTTCTTCAGTTCTTAAAACTTCTGAAGGGAAAATTTGCCCCAGGATTTAGACCACAAAAGTTTCATTGGTAATGTGTTGATGGCCGATAAACACACCGATAAATACTGATAAACTGATGAGGTTTTATTTAAATTCAAACAAGCGCGCATTTTACAAGACCACGATTCTTAGCGAACTCTCAACTCGTATAATAGCCACGAAATGTTTCTAAAAGGCTAAATATGTACAGGTGATGCGTTGTTCTGAAGAACGCCAAATTACAGAAGATGAAACCTATTCATTCATAAGCGTCATGCTTTCTACAAATGGGTTATTGATATTTTCAAGAGGAACTAAACAATATGCCATCACTTTGAAACTATTCTCTGGAAAAAAAATCATCCGCAAGACTGAATTATATAAATAAATGCCCAAACAGGAATCTTAGGGGTGTGTATTTTTAACGATTGTGCGGGTGGGAAAGTATGGGGACACGGGTTGAAAAGCAATCCAAGCAATCGGCGTTTCCGAAACCGGTCACAACAGCTTTTTTATTCTTAATTAGGTTTTATACTTACAGCGGGGGCTAAATATCATAAAGTTACCCACTTTGATCACTTGAATGACATGAGTCAGAACTTTATTTACGACTCGTAAACAGGGCAAATATACGGTTTACGGTAAATATTCTTGTAGCACAGGGATTTTTTGTAGAAGGGTTTTAGCAGTTTGACCCCAAGCAGCTAAACCATACGACATGTAAAGGAATATCAAGGAACGATAGACCAAGACCAATACCCACATTGATACAGCCCGTAAGGTTAAAAGAAACTATCGCAGAAACTCTTCATCCAGAAAAGATCACCAGGGAATGAAAGTGGAATTGAAACTGATGAAGCATGGATGTCCACGATCTACCGGGGAGCAGGGATGGCGCAGTGGTGAGAGCACTCGCCTTCCACCAATGTGTCCCGGGTTCGATTCCCGCACTCGGTGTCATAAGTGGGCTGAGTTTGTTGGTTCTCTACTCTGCTCCGAGAGGTTTTTCTCCTGGTACTCCGGTTTTCCCCTCTCCTCAAAAACCAACATTTGATTTAATTTAGAGTTTATTTGATTTACAGTCTCTCCAATTAGTAGAGCACTCGTGTTCAGCTAGAACGATTTGAGACTTAAATAAGCTTACTGATTGAAAAAAAACACCTACAATTTTGCAAACGTTATCTAGAAGTTAGGAGTAAAGCATCAAATCGATCCGGGGTACCCCAAGAGCCAAATCAACCAAAGGCTGTGAAATTAAAAAGGCATTTTAAGTACCTTATTTTAAAGCCTGTTTAAAGTGATGTTTCCATTAGCTAGATGAATTTTGATCTGTTCGGATTCCATAGCCGGCTGAAATTTTAATTGCCCGAAAATTTTAGGGAACAATATTTTCCTTTAAGAAGCCGTTAACATAAGTGAACTTTCCAGAACTTTTTTAGGGAAATATTTGCTTTCCTAAAACCCTAGCTGACGTTTTTGACTACCAAAATCACCAAATATTGTGAATCTTTTAGGCCACGTTTCAGGTGCACTCTTTGATGGACGCCGAAAACCTAAAGCGAACTACCCTCCACCGAACAGATATTTACTGAAACTTGTCGTTGGGTGCCCCCGGAAATGTAGCATATAGAGCTGAACTTGGAAGATTCCCTCTTGTTTAACAAATAGATTCCATTTTGCCGTGCGTCTGTTCAGTGATAGATCACAAAATGTGGTAAGAACAAAAACGTGGTACACGAAGCGATAGCCGAATGTCACTATTGCTCGTTTACTAGCATTCACAAGGAGATTTTCACTGAATCTCACTATAATATTAATCGCGATAACGTACGAGGGTGACTAACTATTCATTGTTCATCATTCTGCTCTCAGCCCAGCGGAAAACTCGAGGCTAGGATTTTATAAGGTGGGGCCTTTAAGAGGAGGCTGCTTGCGAAAGAGGCTATGAGAGCATCAATTATAGTTCCGGAAAAACTGGCTCTGAGGCTTATTTAGCTTGGGCAGATATATAAAGGATATGTGGGATATTAACTGAAGCGCAGACGTGTTGATCTACCCACTGTCGTATAATTCACCGTAGGCGTTGTTTTGTGAAACGTACACATCCGAGCTTTTGACATACCGGTTATACATGGCTGCGACAGCTGAACTGAGACAAACCATCAACTTAAATATAAGTTAACTGTCCATTTTACCATGTTTTTATCCAAACACTAGGCTTTTTCAGAAACTGAGTTCTGGCGTTCCTAAACTAGTTTTTGAACCATGTAGACTTGGTCGTCAGCACTGTCTGTAGCATAATTTCATTCTTCAGTGAAACCCCGCCGGGCAGAGCCAAAATTTTTATGGCCGTTAATAAGGACATCCGCCTGCTGGGAAATCAGTTCGCGTAGAACTTCTGTCAATTCTGTTTAGTTCTAGATGGCACCAAAACAATTTTTAAACAGTTCTGTCAGGCGGGTCTCGTGCTTTGAGTACCGGCTTACCAGCCCGTCCATGCTATGACAGTGTGCTTTTGCGGAAACTGTTGCTTCTTTCAGATGAGCGCTTTTATCGTTTTGCGTAGGTTAGGTCTGATTTTTGGTAGAGAGGCAGGTTTAGCAGTGCAAGCCACTGAACGAATCGGTAAAATGACCACTGGACATAAAACCGTGGACGTAATCGTTCGTCTCTTCTGTTTTCCACGAATCATCAAAGGCGGTACTCATCTGAGAGAGTAAGTAAGCTCGCAAGGAAAACTCTACCGGACACTTCGGCTTATGCTTGCACTTATGCTTTGCAGCTTAATTTGTGACGGCTGAATTGCCGTATGTATGTCAAATCTAGGCTGTTAGAAACACAGGCGTAATTCGGTTTGTCATGCTTGACTTTCAAGCAGGTTAAAAGACTGAATTTAGCTACAGTATATAAGTTATCTGATAATTAATGGAGGAAATAAAATCGATATTTTCAACGTAAACAAGAGATGTGCAATTCTGTTTTAAATTTTGGATAATTGTTTTAAACTAGTCATCGTCACCATGGAATAATAATTCTACTTATGCACCAGTCATACGTTTTTTTCCGTGATAAATCTATGCTTTAAGAAGTGCCACTGGAAATTGTGCTTTGTTGCTCACGACTTATCGGTTATCTATATTTTTATCTCTTAAATACGCTCTTATTTTGACATTTTGGGATGATGGCTTTTAACACGGTCTTATCTCAATATTTAACTCCGTTTGGCCAAAAATATAAAGGTAGCATGTTTACGTATGTATATTACGAACGATCATGTTTATATGTCGACGTCGTGCAATTTTTTCAAACTTATTCGCGTTTTCTTCTGTTGACCGCTTCCGTAATATTGCTTTCGGTTGTGATACGCAATTATTCTTGCATAGTTTGAAATAAAAACTTGGCTTAAAATTATCATCACTTAAAATTCTGGCCACGGATTCAGTTCCTTAACAATATTAGCGATAAAAGCAGCACGATTTATTATTTTGTTAGTAATTATGAACACACATCACGCATCTATACATTCCTGCTTGGTACTCGAGTTGTCCGAGTGAGGACGAAAAACTATATCAGAGATCGGGAGGGAGACTTTCTAATTAACTGCTCCGAATATTTCAGTTGTCCGAAATAAATAAAAATTACATTTGAACACCTAGTCTTCAGTCTCAAGGATTCTCAGCTCGCCTTGCTATTAACTACTGATGATTCTTTCAAACAGGACTTCACTATCAGCAAGTATGGTCGCTTCTGGTTAATTCGGCAAAATGGAATTCTTGAATTTACCAGAATCGAAATCAAGGCGAATACAACTGGAAATGCTACACTTTCCCCAGTTACTATCAGACCAACTCTACCGGCAATCGCTCATAACGTGTCAAGGTTTTGGTCGGCGTTTCTGAAATGTCATTTCCTCGTCGATTCGGACCAGTTGGCTTCAATTCGGTGATACTCCACCAAACAAAATGCTTTTCATCTTGCGTACAAAACACACGGTACCACAAGGACATGTAAACTATATTTATTGCAAAATTTACAGTGTTATTTTTTTCTCTCTCTGTACATAATTTCAACTCAATGGCCGCTTTAGGCCTACAAATGTAGCCCACACAAGCAGGCAGTTATATTTTCATTTACTCGCCGACTGAAAGTTCAACAACAAAACATGTAGCGAATAATAGGAGATGGCTTATCTAAAGACTACATGAAAACCGAGGATTAAGGACATTCTAGAAATAACTAAACAGTCCTCAATTTACATTTTGGTATAGCATCATGAGTGGCGTTTTAATTTCTGCGCGATTAGCTGGCTGTTTTGAAGTCAATGCTGGAAATTGACCAATATTAAAATGCAATCTGAACAAGTCTTCATTCATGGATTTTTCACAACCGTATATGCCGGCTTCGTAACTTTGCTAACGTCACTTTAATCGAACATCAAAATTGCATTCGATACCGACATGTTGTTTTCCTTGATAAGGGTCCATCCTTTACGCAGTGTTTTCTTGTCCTACTAAGTTTTCGTTTGGCACAATATCAGTGAGAGCACTTGTGCACCGTCACAGTTCGAATCCCCTGTTATTATCTTTCGCTATCACCAGCGGGACACACTTTTAATAGCGTTTCAAAACACGTCTATTTGCAACTTGAAACACTCGCTGTCTTGAAGCTAGTCCGTGCGAAATAAAACTCCGTTCACGGTGAACGGACTTTGACCAACTACTACTCACGATGTTGCGATGTTCAAGCCGCATACGAAGGCATATGTTTATGAAAGGCGACCCTTTGTCTTTGATTCAACACAGTATAGATCCTTGTTTTAATAAAGCAAGATCTAATCTAAGCTATGAACAAAATCACTTTTTAAAACAAGCCCAACACAACGCCGAACGATGTCAGTGTTTTCACGCAATGTCAAATGACCTTACACAGATCTCACAGTTTTTATGTCACTCTCCCACTTCACTGAAGAGCGTCGTCAAGAAATACGCGAAAACTCTCCTTTTACACGAAAAAGCTCGAATTCAAGCTAAGTACCGCTCAGCCATAAATTGCTACGACTTCTCTCTGTCAGTTTTCAGTGCTGCCTGACCAAACGAGTCAGGAAGATCTTTTTCAGCCTGTAGGCAGGCCAGATTTTTACATTCTATCGTTGGCGAAAGAAACCTTTATCTGTGAGACACTCTTTGACGGTTACAGTAACAAAGTTAGTTGTTACATCCGTTATGAAGATCTGATCTATCAAAGGTTTTCGCCAACACTTGCAGCTTTCATTAAACGAGTGACGATCTTCAGGTCTCGGACAAGGGCACGAGGACGACACCGTCATCTCGGAAACTAACGTCTCTCCGTTTTTCCGCGTTTTACTTTGCAATGGGGTGCTTTTCCGAGCTGCATCGTACTCACTGACGGTGGAGAAAACACGATTCTCACTACCGTGGTGGCGAAAGAAACTCTTGCCTGACGGGAGCACGTTTTCGTGGGCGCTTTTGCTCATCACATCCATGATCGGACAGGCTTTGACGAGTTTCTCTCCGTTGTTCATTGTTTTTTGTTTAACCTCTCCGTTTGTGCTAGTTTTGGAAACGTTACAGCCTTCATGGCGTATTTGCGAGGCAGGCCGTTTGATTTCGTGTTCTGCAGACTTGAGATAAACTTTATCGGCCGCTTTGACGGTTTCGTGGACATGACAAGGTTTTCCGGATGTGCTCTGTGTATTTCTCTCAGGTAGAGCATGTTCATGACCGTTTAATCCTTCCGAACTGATCTTTAGTTTCGCCTCCTGAGGACTATGCACCCTCACGGGGAAATCCTCACTGCTCTCGCTAGAAACGAAGCTTGAAAGCAAGTTCTGATTTTCTGAAGAGTTTCTCGCATCAACGGGTCTAAGTGGTGTCACTTTGTGGTTTGTCAAAGGTCCTTCGGCAGCAAACCCTACATCGAGACCTGGGAAATTGAACTGCTCGGGGACGATAACGTGGCGCTGTGCTTTCAAAATTGGAGCTGTATCATTGCCATTGATCTCAATTTCGTTTGTGGAACCATCGTCGCCACCATAACTGGAATCACTGCTTTCACTTTCGTTGGTGTTACGACCGTCATCGTCCTCAACGCCGTCCCAGCTAAATGCATTCGACTCGCTTGATTCAAAATGGGGACTCTGAAATTATAAACAAATAACGCAAAAATAAATAGAAGTTTACAGGAAGCTGTTACAAGACAAATTTTACTAAACCTGGTTGTGATGTTATTTTATTTTAAATTGTTGACCCTTATAATGCTGCCTCCGGTGAATGCTCGTATTATTTATTGCAATATCTCTTCGTGAGAAAAATCAAAATACGAACCGTTTCGATTCTCGGCTTTTTAGCAGAAGTTGCAATTCCTCTTTGCCATCTTGAGCGCTTTCCTTTGCGTCTGCGACTGAAATTTCAATCAACACACGTTGACAATTGAATACAATAATCGCACACGAAATTTAAAACAGTGTAATCAAATGGACAAAACTGCGAATTGCGACATACGCATTTTAACACGTTAAATTTACCTGTTTTCGTAGGCCAAAAGCAGTCGAGCGTCAAGTATATTATCGGCCGGTTCCCAGGTGTTGTGTCTGTAAAATTCGATAACAAATTCTAATCAAACTATAGCCGTAAAATAAATTTCTCTTCGACACAAAATCATTCTTACTTCGGTGACCAGCCTTTCCACTTCACCAAATACTCGATCTTTCCCTGTCAAAAATACGGAGAGAGATTCACATTTAAGAAGCACTTCACGAGCAAAACATTGCCAAAGCGATAACGAGCTCGACAGACCAAAAATCTTACTTTTCGCGTTCGCTTCTTCAAGATACATTCGGCGGCAAAAATACCGTCAACTGGCGGTGGATTGTCGTTATTTTCAAGCCCGCCTATGTCAGCCATTTCTCCATCCACACTCATCGTCTAGCTCGGCTGGAAATTCAATATTTACTTGGCCCGAGGGAATTCGAATTTCAGTCATTGTCCATCCCGTAATATTAACCAAAACAACAAGAGATTACGTCATTCGGCGGGGGCCTATGGAATCGGCTGCTGTCTTCGCTCTTATCACTTCCTTGGTATAATTTTCTTTTCTAATTGGCCTTTTGCACTCCGTGCAAAGTGTTCAATTAGCACGTGTAAATAAAAGCTTGGTATTGAAAATAGAAAAGCCCTTATAAATGGCTTCTTCAAACTTTCGCCAACGCTGTTCCAATGTGAAACCTTGACGTCAGTGGAACCTGACGCACAAACAGTTTCTGACACTTCTTCATAAAACATTTTACGTCATGCCCCAATTTTACATTTTGGCGCTGTTTATAGCTGACACTGCAGTAAAAGTAGCTGAGATGCGACACTAAAATAGAACGGAAGCAACGACGCTGCAAGACATGATATTCCAGTTTACGCTGAGCAATGCAAATTCCACAAACACATGAATTCAGCCTACTGGACTTTTTAGTTTCGAGTAACGAGTATTCCTTTCCTCCTTTTTCTGGGAAAATAAACATCCCATAGGTGGAGAATAGTGTGACCTCTTGGTTAAAGTTTCACAAAAACTATTTATGGCAATTCGGTCTCTTTTTCGTTCTCTCTTTCTAAAATCATCCATGACGACCGCAAGGGAAAAATCACTTCCTTTTATGCCGTCAATTCTTGAAACGGAACTGAACATTGTCTAAACATGCTGTAGCTATCGTTCCAAACCTGTCTTGGTCATTTTTCATGACATTCTTATCCTTGTGTGTGAACAAAGGAAGTTAAGCTTATCTTCCCGTTTACCTGAAGGTCGATTTGGAGAACGTGACACGAGTACAACTGAAAAAATGCAGCCTTTACTAAACCGTTCAACAGAAACATGAGTGACAGTTACTATTGACCATCGAAACAGCCAGAGTCAAACCTAGAAACGATCCGTTGTAATGTTCTCTCCTCTACAAAATTTTTGACAGTATATCAATTCAAACCACCCATTTGACTTAATACGCTGTAAAATGTGTTGAGTCTATTTTTAACGGTAAAATACACTGTAGGAAGGAAATGACTTCCTTAAGGCCATAAATTCAGATATTAATCACTCTGAACGAGAGTCTTGCACGCTATTTTAAGCCCCCTTGAAAAAATAAAATAGGCGCCATTCTGTATAGTTGCTATTACAGTTTTTCACTTTGAAGCTTATGAAACGTTTAAAAGTGTTTCTGATACACCGACCACATCTGAGTCTGTCAACCGTTGTAGCGCGCTTTCGATCGCTAAAACACCTCATGGATCTATTCCCCCAAACACTACGAATGTTTACCACCTATTCGTCGATTATTTTCGTTTTACCCACTCCCCAGATCACACGTCACTAGCCTGTCTGTCAAAGTTTGGTTTCACACTGCCAATAGTTTGTATACCACCGCATAAACTTTCACTGAAAACTGAGGGAAGCAAGCTGGTATTGAAATGAAAAATTCACAGTTTCCCAAATTTATAATGTCGTACTTTCTTTGGGTCAACATTGTTCTTTCAAATGGCACGGCGTTGTTTATAAACCGAACTGGTATCACTTATCGTCAGTGCACTGTTTTCGCTGTCACATCTAATCAGAAGGCGAAAAGGAACTAGAATAGAATTAACTGGATGAAGATTTCATGGTTTCGGTGGCAGTAGATCAAGTCACTTTCTAAGTTCAGTATATCCTGCAAACTGCACGTAACGGCACCCCGACAACTGATTTTTCAGTGATTACCTACGTAAGCTTGTGATCAACCTCAGGGAATTGTCCTTAAATTAATTAATAACAGTTTTATTATACGTCAATTCATTATTTCCATCGGCATCAGTACAGCCGGATATAATGTTCATCTGAGTCAGAGGCGTTACAGGTGGAAAAAGATTTCAGGCTTGCAGAATTAAGGAATGATAACCTTGTAAAACAAATTCAACGGGATGCTAAATTAAACTTTCTTATTTTTTTTAAGAAAGCCAGCAATACACGAAGAACTAGTATTGCGAGAAAACTTCGGAAGTGAGTTGGCAAAATCGAACAGGGGAAGATTTTCGGCTTTGTAGTCGGTTCGTATCCTTGCATTGGTCATTAACGAATTTTTAATCATCACTTCCAAAGATAAAAATTTAAATATTCTTCAGTATTTACAGAGAGTGGCAGTTACTTCCTAGACGCGCTTCTATTTGACAATTTTCTCGCCCGCTACTTCAGGGGAGAGTGGACGTGACGGCCTAATCATGCTGATTAACCCACGTCGACTGAAGAGCCTCAAAGAAAATCCTGCCCACGCACATTATTAAGCCTTTCAAAGTATTTCTCATTGCAGGAAGAAACAGGGGCTTCAATCCAACAAACAAGACAAAAATCACTTTTCGTCTTCATCGTATGATATGTTAACAAATAGCGGCCACACAGACTGTCTCACTTGCTCGTGGTGCCTAGTTAAATCGGACCTAAAACGGCCGGTAAAATTTACTGGCCTTAGTGGCTTTCAAATGTGATTAATATGACAGAATAAGCATGCAAGATATCCACTGAATAAACTGCATGATAACTTGTCTTATTCCAAATTTATGAAAATGTGAAGATGTTATTCCAAAGTTACTTGCCAAAGAAAGCAGGTGACGGTGCGTTGCGTTCGTCACGATCAGGCAAACAGTGCCAAAGAACTATCTTTTAGCTTCTTTTCAATCCTAAAAGGTGAACGTTTGCGCCACTATTTCAATCATATAGTGGCAAACGAGGAACAAAATATGGCTGCCATGTGGGAATCGAATGAGTGGGCAACAATTTCCATAAAAAAGATTGTATCTGAAGCATGTAAATTTTCTGTGGAAAAAAAAATCAGAAAAGCTAAAAATAGAATCCAGTTGAAGTTGGAACATTGTAAAATCACCTTTTGTGGGAAATATGCTTGTAGACGCTATTCAGGTGTATAAAACAGCAAGTGTTAAAATTCAGATGAAAGTTATTGCTTATTGCTTAATATTGCTTCCGTTCAATCGATCCTTCCTCTTACAGTTGAGACATGGACCAAACCAAGAACTAGAAACAGAAAACACCCTCACCGGATTCCATAAATAACTTAATCCCCGTCAAGCAATGCATGCGTTTCGGTAATAAAATCGCGGCTTCAGAGTGAGCCAAAGTTGAATTGCTCATTGGCTTCGAAGAACCCTTAATCGACCGAAGTTTTCTAAAGATACTATATATTTTTTCATACCGAAGTTGACCAATTAGCTGAGATCTTTATTTTAGCTGGCGTTTCTTATTTCCATCTATATGCCATTTATCACTATCATCAACGATCTAATCTGCTTTTCTCGATGAGATCTATTTTTGATACATTTTATTATAATTTCTTAAAATTATTTTCCTGTTTTCCCTAAAAGCACTGACAAGTGTTGATGATATTGAAGACTTTCAATATTTGTCCAAGTGATTTTGCTTTACTGTGAGAGTCACAAATTCACACAATTTCTCATACCATCGACCAAATTTCTCTTTTTCTGTTCTTAAAAGAAAAAAAAAATTAAAAACGTAGTTTGAGATTGAGCAACCTCACATCACGTCATGAGATAACTATTGGTATACGGAACAATGACCGACTGAAGAGCAAAATACACTTATCTATGATAAGGCAAGTTGGTTTGCGGGAAACACCAAATCAACGGATGGCCAGCAAACTGACACAATGAGCCTCTTTGTTAGTCCTCATGTGGGTTGGATAATTCCCTACCACTATCTATTAAGAATATGTGCATATCTACACATCGAGAGGACGTGTAAATCAGCTGGCATCTGTAACACCTCGAACCGAGGTTTGTGGGACTCCGTCAGCTCAGGTAATCAGACACAAGGCAAAAAGGTTACGATGGCAAAATATTAAACTGGGTCAGGATCACCAACCCACAGGGAAAAAAAAAGGATAAAATTGGACTTTACTGAGGGCGAACTCGCTAACCGGCACTCAAGGCTCTTCAAGGAAAAACATGGTTTCCTCAGAGGTTTGCTTTTATATTTATTTATTTATTTATTAATACGCCGGTGTAACCACAGACAGCCTTTCTCAGGACAACACTAAACATCTAGAAGGAAAAAAACTTCGGTTTGGTCTTCGAAACTCATGTGGAAGTCAGCCATATTTGAAACTTCTTTCATATACAGTACAATACAATACAATACATTATTAGTCTTCCCCACGGGGTTTTTCAAGACTAATTTACAACACTTTTTTGGAGACTTTTTGCCAGGCTGCAAGGTGCAGTTTACAATCAATGAAAGAAATCATAGATGCCCCAAGGTAAGCACTAGGGGTGGTCACAGCCAGGGTTCGTTACGTCCCTAGTGGTTCTTTAACGTCCCACAGAGTTAGTTGTGAAGAGTTGTGAGACGGGACCTCCGGTTTTATCGTCCTTATCCGAGAAGACTAGAAAGTCTAACCATTTGCAGATGTGATTGCAAAGGAAGCACTTCCTCCTCAGTTATTTAAAGATCCAAAGTGTTGGTCCGGCCGGGACTTGAATCCCCGACCTCCCGCACGGTAATCCGGCACTTTACCAAAAGGGGGATCAAGCTTTTAAAATCGTTGCCAAGTGGTAAGTTAAAGATAAATTAAGCGCCTTATCCAGGCCATCAAACTAGGAACAGTCTAGTGGACGAGATTTACTTGAAATCATGTCTTTTTTTAGCTTGTTTCACCCTTAATTAATCGAATAATCATCACAATTTCGCCGTAATAGAAACAAGGCCTTAGAGCCTGTACGAAATAGCACTATACAGTGGTAAACTTCACAGCTACGGCACAGATCTTCAAACAAAGTCCAAAAGGTGAGTTTTAACTAACCCTGTAGAACAAACAGATGTCCGGGAGATCTTAACGGAACAACGGGAAAAATCGGGAAGCCAACAATAAGCCACATACAAAAAAGTGTTGGATCGTAACCTTATCCCGATCGAGACAATATACCTCGTGTATGCATGATAGTGCTAATTTTAAATAACATTAAATACAAACCGAGCGTTTACTATGACGACAGGCTGAGGAAACGTAAATGGTAGGACATCGAACAATTTGAGAATGCTCATTCATAATCAGAGACACTAACAGCACGGGAGAGGGGGACGGGGGGGGGGGGGGGTCCGAATTTCAAGTGACAGGAATGATCGAATGGGTGCAAAAATCAAAACGCCAAAAAATGCCTGGACCAAAAATTAACCATAAAAAAATCCCATGGCGAATCTCCGAGCCTTAAAAACTGATTTCCAGAAAGGATTGTACTTTATTCGCAGAACTACACAAATCAAGCCACAAAGAAAATACTTGCCAAATGTTTCTACCCAAAAAAATTCCCGGGATCGAAAATTTTGAACTCAACAAATCCTTCTATCATCCACGTCACTTGAACCTAGGCTTTACAGAGCCCTCAACATGTTGTATTTTGAAAGCTTACTAGCAACAAAACCAAGCGGGGCGAGTGAACCAAAAGCGGCTGTGATGGTCAACTAGAATTTTCCAAGATGAACTGCGGTAACAAAGTTTCTTTTATTATTGAATCAATGTATCTCCAGCCGCACAATAACTCACAGTGGGACGTTTCCATTAGAAAGCCGACGGTTAGAATTATCCGGCAACTGAACAGTCGTGCGATAAGGAACTACGTCATGCAGCTGTCATAGCCTTGGTTTGAGAGCAGTTATAATAGCGCCAAACCAGGACTGAAGGAAAGCAGCTATGAAACTCAGCTAAATTCCGGTGACATGAATCTTTAATAGCCTTTTGCTACGTGTTCAAGGTGACAGAGCTTTTTAGACAACACAACTGCTCACGGTGGGGTGTTTCCGGGCCTTCACAGGGAGCCAGACTTCACGACTTAAACCAAAAGTAAGCCGGTCCGATAACGAAGTGCGCTACGTTGGTGGCTTTTAGCTCAAAACATCCGGAACAGGAAAAGCTTGTTATTAACTAAAAGATATTCAGATATTACTGCTAATTACTCCAGGGAGTGCTGAGAGGGAAGATGTTCTCCGTCATCAACTTCCTCAATTGCGAAAATTCTCAGTCCGTGGCCACAGGGTTTGAGAGAACAAAAGTTAAAAAGCGATCTTAAATGACCAAGTTTTCTTGGTATAAATTCTTTGATACCATGCCAGGCTTGCCATACAGAAGCGTATAACAGCTAGGAAAACAGAAACTGAACAAAGAAACCAGCAATATGATATAATACAAAAATGTTTATATTGGATCTCCCTAAAAAGGGCTTTTCAGAAACTATGAACATCAAGTGAAAGAAATATAATTGGGATATACATGGAACATCTTCGGTAAATTAAATAAGCGTCAAGCTAACTGGATTATGTATTATAAATTTTTTGAGAATATAAATAAAAACTTATCTATACGTTTAAGAAGATATTGTGTAAGAGTACAGTAGGTAAAGAAGAGGAATAGGGGAACCACTACATTCTCCTATAAAAGCTGCTATCCAAACAAAAAAAAAGATTAAAATACATTAAAAGAACAAATTTATACAATAACAAACAACAGCTAGTTAATATCTACATCATTAACATATAACAAAACAAAAGTAAATTGTGTGTGATACAAAGAGCAAAAAAGAGCTCTCATTACAGTGTACGTATACTGCTAATCCACCAACCATTCCGTCACAAGAATGCCCTTATAAGTTTATCTTATAACTGAATACTTTTGCGAATAGAGGTCCAAATGTTAACTACTCTGAGACAACTGAGGACTGTTGAGCTTACAATAAATCTTGATGGAAGCAAACGTCCAACGTTGCTATCGTTGGTACTGTAATAGTGAGACCATGGGGCAGAATTATCTATTTCTGTGAGAAGTTGAGAGCGCTGGAGAGGCAGTGCTTGTTTTAAAGGGGCTCCACGGGTAAATGAGTTGTTCTTCGTTTACTTCAACACTTTTTAAAAATCTCGCCAAGATTTCATTCAATCGAAAAATGGCTCCTTGTTACAGCAAATGCTTGAAAAGTTTTTGATGATTTGTAGAGTGTTTTGAAGGAATAAGGTTGAACAAGGAAGCTTTGAAGTAGCTCGCAACTGAGCTGGCGTTCTACAACCGCAACGTACCCCTAGTATTTAGGCTAGTAAGTACTGAAGTTTGAACTGATGAATGCGAATTATCCAGATAGTTCGTCTGGACGGATAATCCGTCTGTTTGCCCGTATTTATACGCAGACGAATTATCAGACGAATTATCGTTGTTTGCCCAAGTTCGTCTCAGACGGATGATCCGTCTCTAGTATAAATCGGGCCAATGGCTTGTAGAATCGTGAAAGTGTTCACTGGTTAGCTTCAAACATTTGAGGAGAAGTATTAGCTGTAAAACGATCATACATCTTTTCTATTTCGCCAGTCCAATCTTTCGAAAAACACTTTAGTTTGTTCTATCTTGTTAACAGATCAGGTACCGACCGAAACTGATCCGGCGAGTGAGATACACAGTGCGTGATGGTTGTTCTAACTTTGATACAAATTAGGCTAGCGTCTGTGAACTCAGTGTCATTTCCAAGTTATTCGCGCTGACGTCTGTACAAGGACTGAAAACAACGATGAACATGTTTTGAACTGTTGATCATCCGCGAGTGTACAATGTTTAGGCTATTGCAATACTGCCCATGTTTCAGTTAACTGCGGATTGTTTAAATACATTGTAACCGTGGGTTTATTATGACTGACAAAGACATGTACAAGTCTAAAAGCTATTGAAGAACAGCTGAAAGCATAAGTGAGACAGTAATGAATTCAAAGCACGTTCCACACGAAGTCTCCTCCAATTTTCACCGTGTGAGATATGAAAAGGTAATTGTAAAATATGAAAGGCAAAGAAATGCAAAATCGTAAACGAAGTTGTAGACCAGACAGGATCGCAGATCGCGGATCGTAAACCGGCAAAGGCTGTTTTTATCGATAAAACGGTCAATAATCTCAATACAAAGTTATAATCATATATTTTGGTCAGTAGAAATTAATAAAAGCACGCTGTATGTGTGTGTTCTGTGTAAAGCTCTCAATGAACAGAATATCGCCCCGATCCAGGTGGTTTTCGTTAACTTAGCTACAATATCAGTTTTGTACAGACTTCTGATATTACGGACCTTTGCCATCGCCCTATATGATCTGCCGCAAATAACTTAAATTTCTTCCCAATTTTAGCCCAGCTTTATGCCCTTTTGTTTTTATATTTAATAATCCCGGATTAATAATATTTACTGTTGTAAATATCTCGTTACCAACTACTCTGTGTTCTCTTTATCACAATTGATCAGCATTGATCGCAGACTATCTCTTCTCCTGCGATCGTCTGCCGTGAAACATGTGCGATCGCTGAAGAGTGTTTTTCACTGATCGCAGACGATGTCAGAACCGTTTAATACCAGGTTTTGACAGTTTACTGAGGAGAAGAGGTTTATCGATAGCAAATTCCCAACGAACCCTTTAAAATCCGAGTTTGCCATGAATTTACATCTAAAAAGAATCGGTTATTAGTGAAAGCTTGGAAAAAGCCGTGCGCAACAATAACAACCACAATCGATCATTGACGCGAATGTCATCATAAGCAACAAGAAATTTTTGTCTTTAAGAGAACCCCAAAGAGGTGACACAATTCTCAGGGGCACCCAACGACAATTTTCGGAAAATATCTGTTCGGAAGACGATTTGACATCTAGAATTTTCGGAACATTTGTTGTAAAATTTCTTGCTTGCCTGCCTCTCCTAAGATTTTCGAACATCTAAAAACTACTATAATTGCCCATTTTTAACGGATTCTAACCGTTAAAACGTCACCTAGAATTTTCGGGAGCCTTTTTTCTGGCTGAAATTTTCGAAAAGGTGAGTTTTGATCCCTATAATTTTCGGATCACTAGACTTTCAGCTAGGAAATCCGAACAGATGAAAATTTTTTTAGGGGATAAAAATATGCCTATATTTACTGTTTAATACTAAAATAAGTTTAACAATGCTATGTTTAAGTGGTTTTGAACCATATTCTCGTTGGGTGCCCCTGAATTCTGACAGAAAACCCCAAGAATAAGTAGTGAAATAATAATGAGCCTTGGTCTACACATCTAAATGTAACTGAAATCTCTGGGTTTTAAATAGCTTAAGCTGATAGGCCTGATACATGCAGCGAAAGAAGAGATGTGAAACAGGAATAGTTTTGAAAATGGTGTGAATGGCAAAGACACAGGTCAATATACTTTTAAATAAAAAAAATTAAATATATAAAAAAACGAAAACAGCAGCAATCCCAAATTTAAAAATCTCAGTTAAGGAAAATGCCAGAGTTCTGATAAAGGTAAAGAGTTTCCAGATCAGCTTGACTACTCGAGTTTAGCTTGTACGTTTTATCAAGTATCTAACTGTTCATTAAAAAGTGACTTGTGTATTTATGAAAAGTCTCTTATGAACAGATTATCTCAATGTTAGGCCTTGATCAATAACGATAAATAGGCCAGAGCGTTTGATTGTCCCCAACGAGAAAGGTAACCAAAGCGGTGTAATATGTACATCACCTGATCACAGTAATTTCCACTGAAGTGTTGGAAAACTTGAGCTATAAAGTTAGAGATTCGGAGCGGAAATCAAAACAACTAGCACAATCTTAAACATGTACTACATTGTAACTGAAATAAAATAATTTTGCTCCCGTTACATGAAGCGAAGTTTGAATTTTAACCATGACAACGGCCGGCTAACAACCTGGCCCCGGTTGTTCAAAGGCTGGATAGCGCTATCCACCGGATAAATATCTATCCAATGGATAGTGCAATTAGCTTTCCCAATACTTATCCGCTGGATAGTGATTTATCCGGTGGATAGCGCTATCCAGCGTTTAAACAACCGGGGCCTGGACAGAATTCACAACTGATACATGGGGTAAAAAGATGTCCAAAGGTGACCCGGCCTGCTCAATCGAAAATATTGGGTAAATGGGAATCATTCTGGAAAAAAGAGATTTTATATTCTCAAAAGGTTTGGGAGAAGCAACAACAATCTTTAGGCCACAGACCGTGCTTGCAAGCCATCTTCCCCGGGGACAATACTGTACCACAGAGATGAGTCACCGGCAGTAATATACCGCAGTAGTATGTTTTTATTAACAAGCCTCCATATCACACATTTCACTGGCTCTTTGAACCCAATAACCTAGAAAATAAAATTTATGGCACGGACGTAGTTTCAACTCTTTTAGGCAACAGCCTTGACGACTATTTTCTCTTATACGAAATTGACCGGCCACCTCACGCATCATGTTTCTATGGAAACCTTAGAAAATGTATTTATTCTCAAATAGGTATAATAGGCCATTTCCGAGATCGCTTGAGCCTCTATTTCAAAGCGAGTCTAAGTGCGAAGTCGTTTTAATGAAAATGAGTTTTCGCTCATATGGAACGCTGAACTTATTACCATCACAAAACTTTCGCACTTTGACTCGCTTTGAAATAGATGCTCAAGCGAACTTGGAAATGGCCCATTGCAAGTGAAGTAACTAACAGAACTTTTGCAATTAAACGACGTTTTAACGACTTTTGACGTTCAACGGACGTACAGTGCATATTTTGTTAAAAATAACTCTGAGATATGATTTTAGATTGTGCAGTTGAGCGTATAAGCCATAGTGTAGATTTTATGAGATAAAGCATCAAAGCGTCAAGGAACTAATCTAATGGTGGGACCTTATGTCTCGAGTACAGCTGCATCCCGGCTTCCTATGGAAGCATAAAGAGCGCAGGTAATTGCTCAGTACTGAAAATATGGCGGAGCACTATCAGTCATTCCTTTTTATTGAATTTGAGACGCTGTTTTTGGTGCATTCCAAGCTGGAATCAGTCTTAAAAGAGCAAGCCTACCTTGTCATGGTTTCTCTTCTCTCTACTTTCCAGTCTGCCCTGCTTGTACTTATTATTTTGTGTTGTTTCATTTACTAACAACTTTTACTGTATTTAGCATTATTGTGTTTAATTTGTAGGAAAACTGTACGTATCGTTTGGCTTATACTGTACTAATCTAACGCATATAGCTTATAATATAATAATATTGTAGTAGAAACGTAGTCTTTTAGCTTACAACGTTTAGTATTTATTTATTACTAATACCCGCCAGTCAACATTAGGTAATTCTATACGCGAGTTGTGTAAATTGTCTTTTTGATATCCGATGAAATAAAGTAGTAGCAGCAGTAGCAGCAGCAGCAGTAGTAGTAGTAGTAGTAGTAGTAGTAGTAGTAGTAGTAGTAGTAGTAGTAGTAGTAGTAGTAGTAGTAGTAGCAGCAGCAGCAGTAGTAGCAGTAGTAACCAACCCCAGCTTGGCGGTTGCACATGGGACCCGCATATTCACTGGGAAACAGATGAAGGACACTGAAAGCGTGCAGTGAAGGGCGGCACGCTTTGTCAAAAGTGAATATGGCACCACCCCTGTCACTGTCACAAATTTTTTGAACGATTTGAAATGGACAACGCTCGAAGAAAGAAGAAAACTTGCACGACTCACAATGATGTTTAAAGTAACATCTGGTCAGGGCAGTGAAAATACAACCCATGATCTTGTATTACCCAAGCAGAGACAAGGTACCAGACAATTCTATCCAAAGAAATTTATCGGTGTTAGCGGTTTTAGGTGGGTGCAAAAACGAAGAAATATAAACACATCGAACACAGTTTTCTAGAGGTGCGTTCTATCAGAGGCTGGAACTCACTGCCGAGAACCACATTATTGAACAACAAACAGTGGAGAATTTTAAAAACGCTTACATGAACTATGTTTGAAGTGACACTGAACCTAGTTGCATATTTTTAACTTAGCACCTGCACTTCTGCAGGGAATGCTCTTTGGCACCTGACTCGGCACAGGATCTCACCGGTGTTCTCCTAGGGATTAGTCCGGCTTGCACCTGTCCTTACAAGAGTCACTTAGTGTACGTGAACAAGTTATTTTCGTCGACTTGTCCCACGAATTCAGCATGGTTTGTTTGCACGCAACTTGTTGTTTGGTCTTGCAATTTTTATTGCAATCAGTGCATCAGTGCATGTCATCCTCACGAAAACAGATTTCCTTTCCAGTTCGGGGCAGGCCAACCTAATTGTTCCACATTATGTATGCTATACGTTCACTTTTCACCAACCTCGGACTGTCTTCGAACTAGGCCTGCAGACCTGTACAATTTTGTCATTTATATCTCATTATTTCCATGGTCTGGCTCTTAATGTTTCCTTCCTTTAAAAAAATTGCATAATAAATACCCAAAATCTCCGCGTGTTTAACACCCGCCCTCCTTGCTCGTACTGCCTGTAAAACAGGCATTTGTTTATCAGGCATTTGTCCTCGTTGTCTCGCGCTTTGCGCTTGACTAACGTCTGTTATTCCAGTGAAACATATTTTGATGCCACATTAGTGTCAAAACTTGTCATCATATGGTCATTTCTGGATGAAAATATGCCTTCTAAAAACAAATGTCTTTCTTTTAATTAAGGGCGCCGAACTGTCGCCATCTGCTGATGAATCTTGCACGGAAGGCCTAATGTATGTTTTAAACCTTAATGGGCTATTATCCTACAACACAACAGAACCAGTGTAAATATATTCGTCTTTCTCCAACTCTTGGCTTCGGCGAAGCTGACGAAATCTCATTCGTACGTGATAAAATGCGGAGACAATCCAGCAATGAATGACACTTACGGGAAAGCATCAAATATTTGATATTCAGCTCTGCTCGGGTGGTCTGGATGCAATTACTATTCCTGTATTGAACGCATGGCTTAAAGTACCTACAGATTCAATCGTCAACGGTTGTATGTTTATTTTAAACGCCATTTTTTGGTGTACGCCAGACCATGGTTTTGAGTAGTATACCATGGAATATCCCACGAGTCTTTTGTATTTTCTTTGTATCTACACTCAACTGATTCACCTGGCTCAAGAGAGATATTCCATAATATATCACGAGAAGCTTTGCATGACTATTTTATACCAAATGATAGAAAATACATACACTCTGTTTTTTTAAGAACCTTTCTTATAAGAACGTTGAGGCTGAGATTAACCAAATTTTAAGAACGTTCTTAGAACACAGCCCAGGCTGAAAGTCAAAAATTAAGAACACCTTTATTTTGCTCATTATTTTTTTTTTAAATGAGTAGTATACTATGTAGATACGGAACTTTTCTGCCTCAGTTCACTGCAAAATCTGGTGACTTTATGTCGCGTTGTGAACCTCTATGTTCAATGCTTTTTGTAAAGCTAAATTTACCGGCAGTTTGACGGTGCCGATCGTGTTTATACCATGTAACTTAAGAACACCCCCCGAAAAAAATAAGAACGTCCTAGCCTCAGCTCTAAAGGTAGACATTCTTATTAAAAAAAAAAGCAGAGTGTAGTCCTACACAATAAATGCCTGTAGTTTCCACCATATACAGCCAACTTCCGATAACTCGAGACCTCGATAACTCAACCGTCGAGCTAATTACTCGAAGTAGAATTGATTTCCCCTACCTACCACTAACTCGAAGTGAATACTTTTCCCTTCAGGTCATATTTTCCATAATTTTAACCTCGATGGCACGAACAACCTATTTACCAAAGTGAGATGAGTCAAAACATAATCCAAGAACTTGAACTTATTTTTATCTGAAATGAGTCAGATTTAGCAGCATGTATTCTTGGAAGTACTGCTCAGTAGTGCCCCATCAGGAACTGCTCTACAAACTATCAAACTACGGAATTAACACCGCCACCTTAACCTGGTTAAAAAGCTTTCTGTCAAATAGAAAACAACGGGTAGTTCTTGAAGGGGCAATGTCATGATTAAGTTCCAGTATCATCGGGAGTCCCACAGGGCTCCGCTTTAGGTCCCACTTTATTCTTGGCCTATATAAACGACCTCCCCCAGAACGTGAAATCTAAAGTCCGCCTCTTTGTAGACGACACCGTGATCTATTCAGCCATCAAGTCCACGGGCGATGTATCCTCAATATGTAACGTTTTACGCATCACGAGAAAGTGTATGTTCACGTCTATAACACACTCCAAGGTCTTGGACCCTCTGCATCATGATTTTGTCAAATACCTTGGTGTCTACCTATCCGACGATCTCCACTGGAACGAACATATTAAAACCAGTATGAATACCAGCCTCTTAGCTGAATGGGCTACCGTTACTACTTAATTACAGTATTTACTTACTGTCTCCAATAAAGCCAACAAAACTCTTGGCTTTCTAAAGCAGAATTTAATATACTACCCACCCAGGATCAAGCCGGCATACAAGGCCCTAGTAAGCCCAACTCGGGAATATTGTTCTTCTGTGAGGGATCCCTATAGCCAAAACCATTAACACGGTTGAGATGCTCCAAAGGAGAACTGCAGGCTGGGTTCTAAATCGCTTCGACCGTAAAGATAGTATAACCGTAATGCTTTCAGCCTTGAAATGGAAGGCACTAGAAAGCAGGCGAGCCATAGCACGCCCATCTATGCTGTATAAATTGCCGGATACAAGCTGGTTAGCTTAGCTGAGGAGGTAGTTTATTAAGCTTACAGGAAGCCCACAAATAATAACATATAATATATAGCATAAAATATAAATGAGAAGAGCAAACTTGATACAATTACGATTAAAATTATTTACAATTTTTAAAACTGTTCCTACAAAGATTCAGCTAAAGTTGTACGTGGTGGTGAACCGAGTTGATAATGTAAATTGGCCACCGTTCATGGAGAAATTGAAAACGGTCAGCGCTGACGTTCAGTCGACTGCGTTAGCCCGTCGTTAGAATCGGTACGTAATCTCGTGTCGGCAAAAGAAAATGCACGGTTTCAATTACGTGAAAGCGAATACTTAGCTCAAATCTGAAAGCGTCGAAACCGAGAAAAGTTATGTCGCAGAAACGTTTATCCTTCTGTCTACTAAACTTCGACGGTGTGTTACAACCGCTACCGCAGTTCTTCAGAACGTTTGCTCAGACTACTTGATCGGTATTCGTATGTTGTTTGAAAGTTATCGACCAACAGGCCACAGTCAAGTGGCTGCGTCTGAGTTGCATCGTGATTTATAGTACCGAAACGGCAGCTCATCAGCCTGTCGGAACTCCGTTAATTTTACACACCCTCCGGTTTTGACAGCAACCTACAGTTCACTCCCCCCGATAACTCAAACCTTCAAGGGAAAAGAGTGGGAAAAACACTGGGGTCCGTTTCTCGAAAGTCCCGGTAACTTAACGGGTCCCCAAACCTTATTTTGAAATCAAAATCTCAATAAAAGTAGGGTGTGCTCTGACCTCTAATGAAGTCCATTTTGTTTCTTTAGCGAATAACTTAACTACATAATTTTCGAAATTTTTGAAACTCCCATCTCGAATGGAAAACAAAACTGCTTAACGGGCCCGGTAATTGCCGGGAGCTTAGAGAAACGGCCTCCTGGCGTGCGTTTCTCGAAACCCCCGAAACTTTTCGGGCCTATTTCGGGTGCCCTAATTTCCTTCGTATCGTGAAAGATGTTTCCAGGCATGAAATTTTGCAACAAAGTTGCTCTTTCCTATCTTGAAATCATAGTAAAAGACCAGCGTTTTAGAATAAGTGGATCGCAGTTTTAGAAATGGCTTTTCGGGCCCGTAAAGTTTTCGAGAAACGGGTCCCGGTTCGAGTTTCCGGGGGTAAAATTAGAGAGATAATGACCTGAAGGGAAAAATAAATCACTTCGACAGTGACTTCCAGTTAGTGGGAGGTTCGAGTTATCGAGGGTTCGAGTTAATGGCAGTCAACTGTACTTTTGTCTGTCACTTCTTTGTTTCCTTGTGCTAGAATTTCGGTATTTAATGTTAACCTCCAACTGTGCCAGACTTTTTTCTTATTCAGTCAGGAGCCCATTACCTAACTGGCTTCTGCCATATCATGCACACATTGTACAATACCAGTCTAGCAATGTTGGTAACTACCCTACAACTTTGAAAAAAAAAGCAGTATGGATGTTTATTTCTGCCATTTCAAGCTATTGAAGCCATGCTCTAAAGGGTATAAATTTAAGGCCATTTTGTCCGTGATCAATGCTAGTAAGTTCACATACCTGAATACAATAAAACAACGGAACTAATGCTTTCCTTCATACGTTGCAAGGATACACGAAATCTCAACAGCGGTCAAAACTATACATAAACTTAAGAAAGAATAGCCCTTTAAAAGATAAGTACTCAAGAGTTCAAAGACGCCAGTTTGTCGTGAATCAATTATTTTACGAATCGCCTTACAATTTGAGTCTTTCAAGTTTCAAACGGCGACGTCTGAGGAAACTGTTCGGAGATGCATGTCTTTATTTTCTGTAAAAGCTCTTTAGTAGATCGTAAACTTGATTTAGTAGAGTTCAATACAGACTGAAAAACTATATGTGCAATACTATTTGTAATTGGGAATGCAAATATATACTTGTTGTTGTATCCAAAGCTTGACCAATCGAGGACGTTGAGTTCTCCAGGAAACAGATTTTTGCAGTCTCAGCAAAGCAGTATCGGGTCTGAATTTTAACTGGACACTTTTTGTAGCTTCCCTACCTTTAACTGACTAACTCATTTGGCAAATGTTATAGCAAAAATCATTTGTATTTGGTAAACGTTTGAAATTTCATTTGTACGTCCAGTTTTGTTTGTCTTAAACACGCCCGCCTCTTTTCGAATTAGAGCTCTATTAGCGCTCTTTATCTGCTACTAACTGATTTTCTAAACATAGATCACATCACCAAAAACTGCTATCGTTTGACTTTAAAACAGCCGTGTTTTGCATTGCTCAAACCTTCAGTTTTGCGCGCTTTCGAGATTCATCGCCAATAGTGATTTTTCGAAAAAAAAACCCGACTGTTTTTGCAGTCTATGCTAGTGCATGGTACAATTTGGTTACTCGAGAAACACCAATAAATCTGAAAATTTGAAAAAAGAGCCTTGCTTTTGTACTGACGAATATTTCTTGAGTCATACACTGTTCCCAGTAGTTGTAACCTATTTAATTTAGCGGCATTTGCCACTATTGGGGCGAGCCAAAAAGGTAACGTTACAGGGTGTTAAACACCGTCAACACAAGAGGAGAAATGGAAAGCCGATTTGCTTTAATCAATCTTTTCTTAGCTAATTCTTCGCAAGACAATGGAGTGACATGCCATCGCAGTAACTTTGATCACTTTAAAGAAATTCGCTAATCCGGATTTATTAAAAAGTTAACGAGTATCCTTTTTCAAGTGCCGCCTAAGCAGCTGAAATCGGCAAGTTAAAAGCTTTGTTAATTAAAACTTCAACGCCAATTAAAGCAACTAGCAACTGAATACACGATGAGCAAATTGAAATTGTTTACTTTTTCAAGGATTAATCGGTCCACGCCCTTTTTGACCTCCGTTTGAAGTCTTGTTTGCAAGCGGCTGAAGTGGATTCACTATTTTCTGGTTGTGTGGTAGATTCTCAAGTTATTGGTAAACAAAAAGCTATAAAGGTTACGCTGCCTTGGCATGGTATTTCAACTGCTGGGTTGAAATAAAATGAAAGCAGTGAAACGCTAAGATTTTTTACTTCACAGGTCTAAACGGTTTGATTTTTCGATCGTCTTGGAGTTTGGATACTTTATATTTCTTATAACGAACTGAGCTTATTTTTGAACGCGCTCGTGAACGTCCGCAAGGGCCGAGTATCAAACTTTAGATGAAAACTTTGAGTCAAGACAAGAGAAGAAAACAAGCGACCACTACTGATTAGGAAGTTTTTTGCAGCGCCCTCAAGTTAGTTGTCGATATATCCTGTGCTCAATTGAAACTAAGGGCGTTCTCCATACAGTTCAAACTTCTAGAAATTTTGGTTCGAAGATAAGTGTCAAAATGGTAAACCGGAAATTTTCGAAAAAGATGTTAAAACGAAATGGAAACAAAATCGATTGAAAGGGGTGAAATGCTTGAGCCTGCGTTTGTCATTACGGTACGATGAATCTTACATGACCTGGCGTTTGTTCGCAGGACATCTGAGATTTTTTAGCTGCGAACACAGGCAGACCATGCTATCCATTTGTGCGCGCTGACGTAATGCAATTGGATCTCATACATTAACTGCTGATTTGCAACGGTTGATATCGCTTTGAGTCAAGCGATCGACGAAAATGCGTCATAAAATTCTGGATTTTGCATCTTTTGTTCCCAAATCATTGATGAAATGTAAACTAAATAAATAAAGTTCACTACCTTTTGGCTGTTATATAGTCGTGTGATTTGAATTCATAGCGGGCGTTATGATCGACTTCTTTGGCCACATCCTCTGACGACGGCGATTTTCGAAGCGGTATCGGAAAATCACGGACTGAGCTAAACTTCAGATATACCCGGCTACTTATTTGCATGTGAATAGTGTGTATTGTTATCTGTCTCGTTCTTCCAAACAATACCGCTACAAGAAGACAATAGTGGTCAGAAGTGGCCGGGTGTTCTGAAGTTGCTCCCCTTTGATTTGCCAGAAGCTGGATGAAGTTTACACTCCTCTCTACTCGCTCAGTTCAAGCGAAGCCTTCAAATCGGCAAACAGCGTAAAGAAATTCAAATTTGGCAAGAGAGAAAACTACAACTATCTAATTTGGAGCTATAAGCTGGGACATTCCGGGATGGGCGATTTCTATTTATAGTCCAAATTTCCAGAAATTTAAGTTCGGAGATAAATAGAAATTTCAAGGAATAAATGGAAAGCTCCCGTTCCCGGTTTAGAGCTCCAAATTAGCAGCAAAATTGTTGTTTCCTCTCTTGCTAAATTTAAATTTCTTTAAGCTGATCGTCGATTTGTGGGCTTCACTGAGCAATTGGTCGAGGAGACAGAAAAGAGAAAACGATTGGAACCAGACTAATAATACTAAAATCTGGTGACTGTGGTAATAATAGTTTAATAGTTATATTTCAATGAGGTTTCAATGAGATGGTAGCTAAACCTTGACAAAGTAATAATTCGAACGACGTTAATCAAAGTACGTACCCATGTACGAAATAGGACAGAGAAACACGTGCCAAATGGATGAACATATATTATCTCTTGAGATACAAAACAAAGTCACAGAGACCGCTACAAAACAATTGGTCGCCATATTTATTCGCACTTTGCATTTTTCTTAAAATACAGGACTTCAGCATAATCATTTAACGTGCAAAAGGCTACTCTTCGTCGAGTCTGTCTGCACTTGGACATTACCGTAAGTTCACAATCAGTACTGAACCTAGCCAGTGGTCTACACCTGGTGCATGCTCGTGACATTAAAACGTGTTCTGTACATGTTGTGTCGCTACACTTCAACTGGCATGGATAACTGAACTCCAATTTTATTGGCATCAAAGTTATCAAAAATATCATACTGTGTCAGTTACAAAAGTTTCTCCATGATGAGAAGTGTTCATATATGTAAAATAGCTCCATACGTTACTTTAAGTGTTCTCAAACAACGAGAAACTTTCACAAATACTTACAAAACACTTTACGTTAAAAATATGAACTTTTCCTGAAAGTGAAAAAATAAAACTTCATCCTCCCTTAGAGAATACTGACATTTTCCGAAAATACTGATATCGTACAAGTTAGACTAAATAGTAAAATAAATTGAATAGGTTACCAATACTGAAAAGCGAGTCGAAAATAAACCAGTATATTTCAAGCTGTGGGCTTCCAACGGAATCCAATTTATTAGTGATCTAATGATTAACGAGTCTACTTTTCTGTCTTTCTCAGATTTCAAAGATCGTTATAAATTTAAATTAAACTTTTTGTATTTTCTTGGTATCATCTCAGCCATAAAGCAAATATGGAAAAAAATCAAACAGGAAAGTCCTAGTGAAGACTCTCACTATGAAAGCTTTCATCGAAATTTTTTAAAAGCTAACAAATCAACCAGATTTGTGTATCGAAAGCTTGTGAATAAAAGGAGCAAGCAGCCCTAAAAGAGCCAAATAAAATGGTAAATGGACTGCATAGTTGAATAAAATGAACCTATGGACTGGGCAACCATATATCGAAAACCCGTCCAGTGA
Organism: Galaxea fascicularis; assembly: GCA_948470475.1. Classification (NCBI taxonomy): domain Eukaryota; kingdom Metazoa; phylum Cnidaria; class Anthozoa; order Scleractinia; family Euphylliidae; genus Galaxea; species Galaxea fascicularis. The sequence goes on along the minus strand of OX419340.1, from coordinate 2,924,128 downwards.
ACCAAAATTTCCAAACTCTTAGTATTTCAGTTTAGGCTCTTCCACAGAAGGTTAGCCACTAATAGTTTTTTGGAGAAAATTAGCCTTATAGATAGTAACCTTTGTAGTTTCTGCCAAAGGAAAGAGGAAAGTATTACTACATCTTTTCTGGAACTGTACGGCAACCATTATTTTTTTGCAGGATTTTAAAAACTGGCTACTCAAAGAGGAACTTCTCCTGTCTCTTGTTTTATCACCATCATTACTTATTGGTCTAAAACCCCAACTTTTAAGAAACAAACACCATTATTTTCTGTTTTTAGTTGTGAGATTCTACATTTGGACTTGTAGGATACGCGGTCAACACCCCACTATACAAGCCTTTCCCTCTTTCCTCTCACATTACAACCCAACCATTAAATAATAAACAGATTTGCGCGTGTTGCAGGGGATCCATGAGTGCGCCATATGTGATTGTAACAATGTTAGGAGTGTTAACATATGTAGTACACGTGTTAGTTTAAAACAAAAGGGTAGCATTGTAAAATGCAATGTAGTACAGTGTAAGTGATGTATTCTAACTGCTTTGTAATGAACAAGGTACTGTCAGTAATGTACTATATGTAATGTAAATGCAGTGTAAGTAGTGGTTTTTAACTTTGCTGTGTGCGTAGTGTATTGTAACTAATTTTTTGTGCGTAAGAAATAAATGAATAATTGATATTACAAAAGAAAAAGACCCTCGGCATTTTCCTCTGTGTATCACCATTTCACGCAGGTGTATCTGTAAAGCCGAGTTACTTTAACTCTAAAAACATGGTATAACTCAGTAAAACTAACTTGGTTGGGTTGAAATTACCTCAACTTTTAGCATCGCAAACGGAGTTATTCTTAACAAATCTGGGGAGACTGTGGTTACTTTAACTTAGTGCCTATAATAAATAAAACCCAAATAAATCAACACACTCTCCTTTGTTTGCAAAACTTTGAAGGCGTGCTAACACTGCCGTTTAGTTTGCCTATCCCCGGCTGGTCTGCAAGCCTCTCCTTTTTGTTTTGAACTGAATCTTTTCATTTTCTGTAGTCAAATAAATGATGACTGAATGAAAAGAACTTCTACCTTTGATAATATGAAATCTTAGTGTTGACTGATACTTAAAACCTGGGCCCGGTTATTCGAAAGCCGATTAACGCTAATCCAGGATTAAAAATCAATCAAGGAGCTTACTTCTCTGTCCCCAAACGTTGTTCAATGCTGATAGTCTGCAAAACTTTAGATTAGGGGAAGTCAATCCTGAAAAACAAATAGCAGTGAAAACATCTTTTAAAAACGGTAACCAAAGTTTACGCTAATCCTGAGTTAGGTTAATCGGCTTTTGAACAACCGGGCCCAGGACGTTAAGTTAAGAAGACGAGATTAGTGCAAGATACAATATTATAAAAGATTAGTGGGGCAAAACACTATTATTTCTTTGCTGTTAAATTTTTACGAGGACATGCAGGCACTCAATGCAAAAATATATAACCTACCTCGAATTGGTCTGAATATCGATGAAATGTTTTATCACTTTCCAAAGTAGCAATAACGAATACAAAATTTACAAACAGCTTTGGAGGTAGCGGTTTGGGGAAGTATTGGATTAATATTTTTCCAAACAAATCTGCCGACGGCTTTAGCACGTCAGTAAAACTACAACCTAGGTCTCCAAACCGTCCAACTGGTGTAATTTCTAACTGTTTCCTTGTTCTCCCCTCGTTCCTTTATTTGAGCGAAGTACTCTAAAAGTTTTGTCACGGTTTCTTATTTTCCTTCCGAGGAATCAAGTTTCTGTAAAAAGGCTTTCAGCTGTTGGAATGCCGAGCCTGCCTGAGCAGTGACAGCATCGCCTTCGCCATCATTCGTTTCCTCCCCTTCATTATTAATCGCGCTCTCTTCGTCCTCTTTCGCCGTCTCTTCCAAGAATCGCTTTATTTCGTAAATGGCAAAAGCATCTTGTCCAAGCGCCGGCTTGGAAGGTAAGGGAGGAACTATTTCTTCTGGGGATGGCGATGGTGGAGCCTCCTGCGCTTCCTCGCTTTCGCTTTCTGAAATCATCGACAGACCACGTACCGAAAGATTCTGCTTTCTTTTCTTCGGCACTGTGCTGTAAACAGGGTTTACATCAGAAGCGTCCGGCTGATTTTCAACCGCGCGCATTTCTGTTTGTGGATCAGTTCCCTTTTCGTTACTTGGCCCCATCGCGTCTCCACCCAGCTGTTTTGTTGGTTCCTGTTGATCATCTGGTCCTGGAATCATGTCGTATATCGCGTCGTATATTTCCTTTGAGCGCTTCTTTGCAGACTGGACCATTTCATAAGTGGGAGGGGCAGATTTAGACGGCGGCCTTGATCCAACTAACTCGTACATTTCAGTATTATCATTATTTTTCGCCGCCCTTGGTAGTGTCACAGCACCAACCAAGCTGTACTCATCAGGATTCTGACGGGCATTTGGTTCTGATATACAACAGTAAGTGACGTCCTCGTCAAGGCTGTGATCAGAACTCAGGCTACGTGGCTTGCGGTTTACCACTTCTTCGTATTGTGAGTCGAGGGAATCTTGCGAGCTGGAATCAGACAATTAAAATAAATTCATGACTTTAGAGTTGGTTTCAGGAATTATGCTTAAATTTTCATTCTTTATAAGTACTTTTACTCATGCACCTGCCATAATGAACTTTAATTTGCTTGAGTTTGATCTTCTTCGCTTTGTGATTGGTTGGCAACTGTCTCACGACTTTTTCAACCAATGAGGAGCAACACTGACCAAAAACATCGGTGACCAATGACAACAGACGAAGATAGCTCAGTGAACCAATCAGAATTTGAAATAATTACATACAACCTGCGCCAAGCGCGGGAAAATGCCCGCATGTAACTCGTGATTGGTTTTGGTTTTCCTTTTAAAAAGGTGGCGTGAGCTTCGTCAACCAATCACAGAGCGAAGTTAACCAAAACCAAGCAAACGCAAATAACTTTTGACACATAATTGAAAACTGCTCTTTTCTCACATCAAGCGATAAGAGTCTCCTGCCTCTTGTTATTGGCTCATGCCGCTGTTTACGTCGTTTGCGATTGACTAAGGTTTGGTCTAAGGACACTCGATTACACAGTATTCACTTTAACTAAGCTCCTCTTGCTAAAGGGGATTTAATTCTAACCTCCAGTTAATTCAACGTAAGCCGAAAGCCGAGAGTAAATTCATCACCGCTTAATTTTGTTGTTTAATTAAAGAGGCGGTTAGGGCTAATTTTCACTACAGAAAGAAGGCAGAGAAAGAACACTGAGGACCAAAAAGGCCGGAAAGTCAGAATCTCATTCAGATCCAAGATCAGTACGCTGACAGATGCCAATCACCCATCTCTCAGAGCTCCGTGTTTCTTCTCTTTTGGGCGGTGGTCTCTTAATCTTTTACGGTATAAAACAAGCTTTCGTAAATTGTTATTTTTGAAAGGAAATTTGCTTTTCAGGGAAGGTTTGCTTAGAAAGTATACCTTTTTTTAGTTTACTCTTATCCTGTTGTAAACATTCCACGAATAAACTATCACAATTAGGTGAGATTTCCTATCCGTGTTTGGGCCTTCATCACTGTTATCATACAGTGTACCTCTTTCCTACAAATACTTAGAAGAAATTCATTTGATGATATATTTTTATATCAATGTAAGAGATGCAGACTGTATTGCCCGGCCATCTCCTACCTTAATCTGCTGTTACGTTTCTCAAATGATTGTAGTTGCATCGCTTGCCGCAGAACACTCAGCCACTCAGTCAGCAACTCTGGGGTGGGAGCGGACTGAAAAATAAATACGGGACAAGTACCATTCGACTAACGCCCTAGTCGCCAAGAGAACGATTCATGTAACGTATAAATTCCAAAACGTTAAGGAGTTGTGTCCAAGTTCCAATCTTTGTAAACAACGTCAAGGTGGAAACCAGTTTAGAAACAACGAGTGCAGAAACATTTCGATAATTTTCGATTTAGCCTGAGTATCAGGCCCTATCGGGGAAGCGGGGACGAGGGGAAGAAAGAGGAGAAAGGCCTGACACAAAGCCATTGATTCGCTTGTGTCCAACATCCAGATTCTGGATGTTACGCTAATTGGTCAAAAGACAATAAGAAAGGTCACGTGAGTCAACCGGAAGTCAAGCTTCCAGCGCAGGGGTTACAGACGCCATATTGAAGTTTACTCTCATGACACATGACAGTTACCGGAAGTGATTTTGATTGGCTAATTATAACACGCGCTGTCTGGGGGTGGAAGGCTTCTGAGAAGCTGTTTGTGTCAGGCGTTTTTTCCTTCGCTTTCTCGCTCTTTTTGCCTTCCCCACCCTAGAAACACCTGATACTCAGGCTATTTTCGATTATCCTGTAGTAGCTCTAATAGCTAATGTCGGGATCTCTCGACAATCAGATTCTTGCAGTTGGCAGGATGTTTTTCACATAAACCTTGTTTAATGGCCTTATCTCTCACGAGTCTCAGTCTTCCGTGGCCCTGTGTGGTACTAGAGCATCCGAACTAAAACTTGGAATTAAATATTATAGGTTCGACTCTTGTTCACCTTGTTGGGAGTTGCAGTTGAGTCAGTTCACGCGTATGGCATTTAAAATACAGGCGAAATCTTTCAACCGTACCATGAAACTCTTCTCATTGGGCGCGACTGCTACTTTAAAGTTTAAGTTCCAAGCCTGAAGAATATATTATTTCTTATTATTCCTTGCAAGAATAATAATTTGGTTTAAAAATGTTTTTTTTTTAATTCTCGCGTCAGTTATCACGCAGTTATCACGCAAGTTATCACGCAGCCCGGTGTTCCTATGTTTGGATCGGCTTTCGCTAGATTATGTCACTCAGTTCTCACTGGTTCTTTGCTTAGCTATATATTGTTCTTTTGCTTTATAATTCCGACCTTGCCCGGGTGGTTAAGCGGAACACTCTACATTTGCTCGATGACATTCTCGAAGCCGCAAGAATCTGGAACAAAAATTCATCTTTCAAATCGGCACCCTTAATCCCCACGGTATTAACGAACGCTTTTCATTTAACTAATGTATTCCTATTTTTCACGTTGCCATGTTACTACCAATAGCGTAGCTCCTACTCCACTATAAAAACTACACACGACCCATAATTCCTCGATTCGCTCTGACGAAGGGCTAACGCTCGAAACGCCAGCTTTTAGAATCCTTGTACGGTAGTCAATTTACATTTATCAACTCTGTTGATAATACCAAATTTTTGTGTACTACTTCCCCACCGACGCAGCACCACAGTTTCTTTAGAAACTACCCCCTTTATTCGACTGCAGTACTCCAGTTCCATCTTTTAACTGATCATATCCTCCCTCATTCACGAAGCCATCACTCCCCGTGCATTTGTTAACCCTTTCGCCTTCTTTGTACACCTCTGTTCCTAGACTTTCTCAAAGTCCGTTTTTGTTTTTATCTACCCTGTTATGTTCTCAAACCATCTCCGAGGCAGCCGGCGAAATAAAGAATCTATTTAAAACGGACGCATCTTAATCCGCACCCATCCGAGACGCGTGAACTCAGACTCACCGCCAAGTTTTATGGAAATTTTAGATTCTCAAAACGGAAACTTCCATTCCACTCAGAAAAAACTGTACTTACAAACGTGTATGTTCTGTTCTTTGTCAGTATCTGAAAACCGTTGTTCACCATTTTGATTGGATTAACCGCTTTCACCTGAAAAAAAAAACATAACTGAGTCGCCTTGGCTTGAATTGTATGGTACACCAGAAAAAAAAATCTCTGCTCAACTGCTCTCATTTATTATGGTCACACTTCACAGGCTAATAAAGGGAATCACTGGAAATTACTGTTTAAAACATTCCGTTCAAATGTCCATCGGTGGTTCCTTGTACTAAGTAAGCCACCCTTTTTTATCCATATTGGTGTACCAAAACAAAGGAATGGCGGCCATGTTGGTGCACAAAGCTAACCCTCTCGGAATTGAACTCTATTTTAATGCAAATACTTTCTTTTGTTTCACTGAACCGATAGCGCCGCTGGTACAGCACTAACGCACTAATATCAAGTCTAATATTCAACTCTTGAAATCTGTATTGTTACGAGCGGGGTTGAATACCTGCAAATTCATAACCTCTAAACATATCTTAAATTCAATCATATCCATTTTTCCTTTGCTAATCGGCTACAACATAGAGTAAACCGAAACATTTCAAGTATTTAACGTAATTAGATACCTGGCCAAAATCGATGGTTCCGAGGTAGTTCTCTTCCTACAGAGAGAAAATGAAAAATTACGTTGTGAGACCTTGTGAGACCTTGTGAGGAACTATCTGAAATCAGTGGAGAATGGTAAAAGCCAGGGGAGAAATCCGGGCCAACACACCTTACTATTGTTATTTGAGTTAATTGAAGTTGCGGCAACCCTAAAACACGGAAACCAGAATCCGGAAACCGAAACCGGAATCCGGAAATCGGAAATCGAATTTCGGAAACTATAATCGAGAAAAAGAAAACTTTATTTCAGTTATTGATGTCTAAAATATTTCAGCGATAGAAACAAAAACAATAAATTATAGAGTTGAAGATGCGAAAATGCGTCTTGCGATTTTTCATTTTCGGTAAAGAAGCCTGCCGCAACCTGCCCCAACAGCAAAACGGTAAGTCACCATACCTGATTGCACAGTTCCTTTTTCTGTTATCAATATGTATTTTGGTCAATTTCAAACACTTGAGTTAACGAGTCCTACTCAATTTTCGGATCCCGAGATACGGAAAGCGATGATCATGAAAGCCTTAGGTAAACGCATGCCGTGATCTAACGTTTTTATTTCTGTGTAGGAAAAAGCTCCCTTTCAGATAGTATGACAAAAAGTTATCTAGTAGAATTTAATATATTTAAGAAAAATGCGTTTATGGCTTACAGAAAATTATACTGGATAATTTCCCCCGAAACTTTTATATTTGAAGTGCCATCGTGAATGGTACGTGCATGCAAAAAATCAAGTTAGGTCACCGGGCAAAATTTCGAGCTAAAAACAAATGTTTTCCGCATATTTTATTTCCGGTTCGCGCGATTTTATTTAGTGCGCGTGCATTATTTATTTATTTCACTGACGTGTGCATTTAGTTCATTTTATCACAGGATTCTATTCCATTGCGTTCAACTTGTAAAAAGTGAGCGAAACTTCCATGGACTAAAGTGATGTTTTTTGGGCGCGCAAACGCGCGGGACACAAAATGAATGTTGTGTTTCCATGCTGCGCAAACGGGGAAACATTTGTTGGGGACACAAAATTTGTATCCGCAACAAATAACAACAAACGGGAAAATGGGCATTTGCACGACTAGTACTGGAAATGATATGATTTACTAATAGAAGACTCTTTCAACGTACC
>OX419340.1:2761114-2891114 GCA_948470475.1 Galaxea fascicularis | reverse complement strand
TTAAAAATCATTTTAGTGAAATCTAGACAAAGTAGGTTGCAGTGAGAGGTAAATTTTGACAAAGTAGGTTGTGGTTTTTGCCCATTGCTGACTTCTGATGAAACTCCTGTAGAGAGGTTACCCTGGGGTACTAAGACCCTTCAGTATGACATATCTCCCTCTGTTGAGTTATCTTTCTCTCTGGCTCGGTAGCAGGAACAGGGTTGATCAACTGAGCCCCATTTGTTGCTCCAATAGGTTAGGGATTAATTGAATTAAAATTCTTTGACTAAGATAATTCTATTAATCATATCTCTCAGTTAGTAAGCACACTGTGATTGATCAATTTTGTGAGCTATATTCTACTGTGCAACCCGCTAAAATTTGACAGATACCTTTCCTGCATGCCCGATTAACCCCAGAGAGATAATAAATATCTTACTAACCTCGTTTTCCTGGTCCTTTCTGTAAGTTACGTTGATTTATGACCCGCGCGCTTCACCCTTGGGCCATAAACGAACAGGAAAAAACTCAGTCCGCAACTTACAGTACGGACTGAGAAAACAAGGTTAGTAAGAGGTATAATTTATAATGGCTCAGTGGCATCATCAATATGACTACTGAGTGAAGCCACTGAAACCCAGTGGTACACAGCTGTGAGTCCTACTGATTTCAAAGATAGTGTTCCAGATACATGTGAGAGTCAGTTTGTCACAGAAAGTTTTTAAGGGGTCAGGGAGCCAGCTTTCTCAGGTGTTTGACCAGATAGCCTGCTCTTAAATTTGGAACACTTCAAAAACTATCTTTCCTTCTTTCTTCCTTCCTTTATGTATTTGTTGCTCTGAGTGATGCATAGGCTTCACAGTGAACACAAAACGACTACAAAAAGGGGCTATAAGGAGAAGACTCAGTGACTCATCTCCATAGCAACAGCCGCTTAACAATTTGGGTCCTTTGTCTCTTACCGCTCATAATCAAATACAGTGTATGGCTGATCAATCTTGTACTTATATAGCTGTCTTTTGTTGTAAGAATAGATACTTTGTAAGGGCCACTTTATATTCCCTAGGCGGTTAATCTAAAATTTGAAGTCTGACCTTGAATGGGAATTACATGTGATGAAATTGTTTCCTTCAGTGTGTTGAGAAGCTTCATAATGCAACTTTGACTGGATGCACTGGTCCATCTGAACAACTTTGTGGTAAGGTCTGACTAGCTGTATGGTACAGTACATGTATGACCGTAATATTTGAGGAATCTGTGAACAGTCGCTTTGAATAAGTGATACACCCTTCTACAGAGAAATCAAATATTCATCTTTACTGCAGAATGTACAGTTTCAGCTTTAAGTGTGAAGCATGCTGACATGTACCTGCATTTTAGCTTGATTACAGCTGAATTTACTGATTTTGTTCTCAGAATGGCCTTGCTGTGGCAAACAAAATAAGAAATAATGCTGTAAAAAAGTATACATGTACATGTATAGGCTGCAAGAAGGTTCAGTGTATGTGTACTTTAAGTACATGTAACTTTAGTAAAATACAGCATTTAGGGGTGAAAGGTAAATTTTTTTAATGTGGCTAAATGTAATGTAGGCTAAGTTAAACGCAAAACAATGCTGGCCAGCAGTTGTTCTCTGGACATTGGTGGGGGGTAGCCGGAGGTGTTGCGCAGGGGCCTTTGCATGTTTACAGCTCAGCTACCAAATAGTTCTCGCTGACTTTACTCCTGGCCTGCCCCTCTATGAGGTAAGTATCTTTGTTTTCACTGTTCTTTCAGATCAGTGTGATGGTGCCTGGTGGTTGCTGCTCACAGGGTTGCCATGGATACCCTACGCATTGGGCTCGGATTGATTTGTAACCCCACCTTCCCTTTCAGGCACGATTCCCCAAGGTCATCTATTGTTGATGAGTTAAACCTAGGTTAAATCTCAATTTCCTTTGTCCCTTAAACCTAATTATTTAGGGTTATGAGACAAACTGATTTTCAACCTACATCCAGGTAAAAAAAAAATTACCTAAATTTAATTTTTACCCACAACACATACAGCTGTACATGTACATACATGTACCGGTAAGTTAATTTTGGTTTAAGGCAATGCATGATTTTAGGTACTGTATTTGATTGTTTTTGTTTTCAGTTTTAAACTGTGTGCGGCTGTTAACACGATTTGTCCCATACATATTTGAGGACCCTGATTGGCGAGGATTCTTTTGGTCCACAGTTCCAGGACAAGATGTAAGCATTAATGTTTTCTCTGGTAAACCACAGAAAAGCATTGTTGGCTTCTATACAAATTAATTTTAACTAAATTACATTGTAAGTTTACACTTTAGACCGATGCTTAATTGTAAAACACTTTGTGGCATTTTTGTATTTGCAAAGTTGAAATGTCTCTTAAATCTGTATAATATTATTCACTAGACTTTTGTCTGCCTTTTTATAGGAAGACAGTTTTGGAGATGGAGAGGTGAGGATGTTTGAACTGTTTGAGTAGAATGTTAAATTGATATGTTGGCTCTTGTCATACACATTATTTTCCTTTCAACAGGCAGCAGAAGCCAGACCTCCTCTTGCACAAACTTTGCTCAGTTCACTTGCAGTAAGTAAAAAATTTGACCATGACTCACAGTAAATGTTAAGCTCCATTTGTCAGTGCATGTGGTACTCATAGGATACTTCTTTGTTTTGAGGGATGTACATGTACCATACATATGCATGGGGCATGACTCCTAAATTTTTACCGAACTGATACTTTGGTGATACTGTAATTTATTTCCACCATTCACTACAGTGCTGCAGGTGGTTGTGATCCCCATTATTGTTTATTATCATACTGTATGTGCATGTTATATTTTGCCTTTGTGCAATTGCAGTTAGTGTACTGGAATTTTATTGTGTATGGCAAGTCAAGAGCTGTTTGTTTGTGTTCCAGGATCTGTGCTTTTGCCCTGAATTCACTGTTCATCCTCCAAAGAAGTCTGGACCAGTATGTCATCTTGTTGATTTCAGTAAATTAAACCTTTGATTTTTCTGATAAATGTGTTTACTATCTGAACATATTTGCCTTGAAAAATCTTCGCAGTGCACTCAAGGAGCTCCTATGCAAGTTTACATGTATGCTGTCTATTTGAATTCTCTAGAAAAATCAACATTCATCTCCTAAGTACAAAGCAGGTGGCTATGCTAAAAGTACCTGGACATCTGAGCTTTTGCAGTAAAGACAATGTACTGCTTTTCTATTAAAGCAGCCAAGAATCAAAATAATTGTACCTCAAAATACCTTTGCAAAACCCCTTCCAAGCCTGTTTTTGAGATTTTTATTATATAATAATAAATTGCAAGATGACTTTATGAGTTACCTTAAAAGGAATGAGATGCCGCAGTGTTGTGAGCTGTACATGATTTTATCTTTTAGGATCAACCGGAAGATTTGTCTGCTATTGATAGCTGTGAATATATCTGGTAAATACATGTAGGGGCTCTTTCACTTTGCAGTTTCAAAAATTGATTTTTTGATTAATTTCTAAGGGAAAAGTAATGAGCTTGCCGTTCTAATGTTTGTTAGCCTGTATTTTCTCTAATCGTTAATTTTTATTGTTTGTATTTATCTATGAGGGCAGCTTGTTAAAATATAGTCATGTAGTTTAAACATCACTGTGGAACATGGTTCTCTTCCACTAGTATACAGCTCCGTAACAGTGTCTCCAGGTGACATATTCAGGTTTCATAAAATTGAACTTTAATTGTACCACCACAATATTTGTGATAAATGTTTCTGAACCAGAATGTACCAGTTGTATAATCATGTACATCTATCCATAGAAGTCTGTCCCAGGCTTATTAGTGAAACTCTATTTACAGGGAAGCTGGTGTTGGATTTGCATCATCTCCACCTGTTAATCCACAGTTTGACTGCAATAGAACAGAACTGCTTAAGCTGCTCTTAACATGTTTTTCGGAAGCAATGTACCTCCCTCCAACAGGTTGGTGTTCAAAATCTTTGGTGTGATTTGTGTTTCACCTCTGCATTATAATGGCTGAGGGGGAAGAAAGGGTTTCAATCTGCTTTTAAATGGCAACCTGCAACTAAACGTTATTCAATAATTACATTCAATTTGCATTTTTGGACAGCTGAGAACCACTGCAGACCAAACAAGTGGCTGTCTTTTTTCTCTTCCTCCGGAAACAGGTGAGGAATCTCTCAGATTTACTTGTATTACCAGAGCTTTCACTTAAAGCTGGCTACCTGCGGGGCTTTGGCAGCTGTGTGTCATCTAGTCACTGGTTACTTGGCCATGTTGGTCAACAAATACTTGAAAAATGTGACTCTTAAAATGGCCGCTTTGATTGCCACTGCTGCCTACTATCACTGGGGCATACACCTGCGACAAACCTTATTGAAAGCCCTGTTACATTGCTTGGTTTGAAATAATACATGTGCTGTACTTTATATGTAGTACATACTTGCAGAGTTTTTTAGATTATTCGTAGCAGTTATTTTTACAGTGCGACGCAACTTACCGTGGCCACCCAACAAACGTTAGCCAATCAGGGTACATGAATTTGATTGACAGACACACCTCCATTTGGTTGTTGTGTGTTGAAACTTTCTACAAAGGCGTGTCTGTCAATCAAATTCGCGTACCTTGATCAGTGGCTAACTTGTAAAGATGTTTGTTGAGTGGCCATGGTAAGGCGCATCACGCTGTTACTTACACATTGTTTTTATCATTAATTTTGCCTTTCAATTAATTGACCTTCAGATTACCTTCAGATCATGTTATCTTTTACTATTTTGTAACAGACATGCTCTTCCAATATTCACCTCTCTGTTAAATCTTGTGTGTTCGTACGATCCTGTTGGATATGGAGTTCCGTAAGTGTAATAATTCTGTCTAAGCCTTGCTGTTTATCTTGTTTTCAATTTTACTTTAATTTGACCAGTGAAGAAGATTTTGGCAAATGCCAGTTACTATGGAATTTGTTGCTCTAAATTTTAAGGTACCCATTTTCTCTCCATCAGTGCACACATACATGTACCATCTTTGCCAGTTTGCCAGTTTGACATACATGTAATTGATTGTACTCAATCCAATTTGTTAAAAGCAGCAATGCTTGCTCTTTGATACAATTCGTGTTTATTTAATACAGTCATGTATTTAACATGCTACATGTACATGTTGGTTTATCATTGGGTTATTCTATTGTACTCTCAATGGGCTTGAAGTCTGTTTAAAAACTCAAACATACATGTAATACATCTGTAATATTCTTGTTCCCGTTTGGCTCAGACCTGACATGTGGCATATTAGATCTATGTTTTGCTGTTTCTTGTAGGTATAATCACCTTATGTTTGCTGATTATCGTGAACCCCTGGTGGAAGTAGCTGCCCAGTTGCTTGTGGTGTTACTGGATCATGAAACAATGCAACAGGCTTCAGCCACAATGAATGGCACTGATGCAGAACACTCATTTGAGGTGAGCTGATTTGTACATCAGTGAGATACACTGTACCTGTATGCATTGCTTAGTCATAATGAAAGAAAAAAAGTACCAGTAGTCTCTGTTTTGAAATCCAGGAAAAAATGATAAGAACTCAAAGTTTGCTGCCTTTAATACTGGTAGATCAAAATACTTGGTTCCTGTTTATTATCCCTTTTATTATTCCAAATGAAATTACTTTCACTTCACTTTTTTCATTTAACGTTTTTTATAGAGATCAAACCTCTAGTTTAAGAAGTAACTTGTGAAGTTTGTCTTTTTCTGTGCAGGAATCTCCAGTTGATAACCTTTTCTGCAACTATTTGTCAAGGATACACAGAGAAGAAGTATGTTGACTTGATTTTAAACGTGTACATGTAGAGAGTGAAATACCTGTGTTAAAGTTACTTTTACAGCTGTATGAGGAAGAATAATAATTAAATACTCGGTGCTTTCTGTGTTTTGTACCAGTCAATGTGTTTCTGTCATAGTTTTTTTTATATAAATTTATGCAATTTTTCATGTTCTGTTTTAGGATTTTTATTTTGTTCTTCATGGTGTTGCAAATCTCCTGAATAATCCACTTATTCAAGTGAGTATTAATTTTTATCTTATCATAGATTTAAAAGTTAGGATTTGTTTTATCGTAATAGCAACTTCACTTACTGTACATGTAGATGTTGCAGTGAAAAATTAAATTCAGGTAAAAAAATTTTAACCTAGGTTGAAAATCAATTTACTTTGTTTCCTAACCCTAATTTTGAATAGTAATATTAGGCTTAGAAGACACTGGCACATGGCTTTTGCACAGTATGAACATTGACAGTGGAATTTTAATTTCAGACTTACCTCCCAAATTCTTGCAAGAAAGTCAGTTTCCACCAAGAATTACTGGTTCTTTTCTGGAAGATGTGTGACCAAAATAAGGTACATTTTTGCACAAAGTAATATGATTTTAAACTTCAGCATTTTGAGAAACCATACATTGGGAATCTTCAGATTGCTGCCATTACCCAGTGATTTTCCTGTCTGTATGCCCCTGTTAAAAACACTCACAGTTGCATCAATGTCGTAAGTAGACAATATTTCTTTCTCAGTCTCTGCACATTTTTTCTCCAATTACAGCACTACTCTTGATTCTTAGAATAATAGATTAATGTTGTTGTCTTGCATGTGGCACTAATTGGAAAATTACTAACACTTGAATAGGTAATAAGTTGTCCTTACTGATGACAGATTTGACATCTACGGTTGAAGTTAATAAAATTATCCCAGTCTTTAACCAATCAACTGGGTTCTTATCATCAAAAAATGAAAACTTTGTACCAAATGATTTATAACACCACAGAATCAAGATTCTGTTATTGTCAAAAACTAACGTTTTAAAGTACAATGGTCCGGGTGAGTCTTGTGTTACAGTGTAACGAACTCAACCGGGGCCACCCAACGTTTTTCAGCCAATCACAAGACGAGTTCAGAACAAAAGAATCGGAGTTCGTTCATTTCGGACCAATCACAAATGAAGGTCAAATGAAAAGCAATGAGAAAATGTGGATTGCGATGCGAGGTTAATAACAGGTTAACGGAATAAAAAAAAAAACTAACACAACGCTTTCCAAATTTCCGTCACTCTTGCATATTATCGACAGATCGGATCGAAATCCGCCAATCACAGCCCACTAGCATGACGTAAAGAAGGTCTGAAGGTCACACTGGTGGCTGTGATTGGTGGATTTCGACTCCGATCTGTCAATAATATGCAAGATACGTTTGTTGAATTTTAATGTAAGAAATTGCTCTCTTTAGAAGTGACATGTGTGTATAAAGATTACATGTACATTTTCTTCTGAAACCCTTGCAATTGATCAGTTGTAATGTAAAATGTAACGAGAAGAGAAAACCCTGTTCGAATATTGATAATACAGGTTGTAAGAAAATCGGTCTCCAAAATTTTAGCTGCGTTTTGTCGACCGACGTGGCAACTGCTGGCAAACCATTATACAGTGTAACAGTTCAGTGAAAAACTTGAAGTTATTTATTTTATGTAGCCCCTCTTTGTTTCCATTGTCGAGTCCAAATACTGAAATTTAGTCTGTCCATCTTCAACATGGCAGTTATTTTGAATAGAAAATATATATTACGGTACAATGTAAGTCCATCGAGTTCTCAACCCACAACATTTGCGACTGTCGAATCGTTCGATAAACATATTCTTTTGGTATAAATAAATGTTGTTGTTGTTGTTACATATTTGTAAAATAAGTCAAATCTGTTTTGAGTCCGTTTTATCTTCAGTCAGGCCATTACTGGGTAAATGTATTTGTGCTCGGTCCGTATTTGTGGAGCCTCAAAGTAAAATATTTAGTTGCCTTTTCTTTCATGAAAATAAACTTTCCGCCTCGCCGTAAGGCCCTCATTTGTGATTGATTCGAAATGAACGAACTCCGATTCTTTTGTTCTGAACTCATCTTGTGATTGGCTGAAAAACGTTGGGTGGCCCCGGTTGAGTTCGTTACACTGTAAGAAGTCATCATTGATTTTTGCTCACAGCTGTAGGCAACAATCTGTCATTGTCATCAGCAGTATCCCCCGCAGCACATAAAGCCTTTTTGCCTGTTTTGCTAACCCTTTGCAACATTTTTATTTTGTTAATATTTTTCTCAATAGAACTTTGAACAGCACATGACTGTGGTATTTTCAATCTTTACCTTGTAGTACATGGCCAAAGCCTTCTACTGATTGAGGTTCTTTTACAGCCGTAATAATTAACTAGTATCACCTGTGATAGGTGTTATGGGTAACAGGTTCAGATAAGAACCCTGTTTATATTTTATTCATTTTTGGTTGCAGAAATTCTTGTTTTATGTGCTGAAAAGCAGTGATGTCCTGGACATTTTAGTTCCAATACTGTACCACTTGAACGATGCACGGTCTGATCAATGTGAGTGTATATAATTATATGCAACAATCCCTGCTTCATTGGGAATGCTGGGTGTCTTCTTTTGGCATGAAAATGAGTGCTGGATTATTGCATTGTGCAAGGTTTCCAAAAAATACATTTGGATGTTTCTTGTGGTGTGTTATGAACATGAACATTGCATGTTGAGTGGTGGGTTGACTAGGGCCTTGGAATGCCTTGGACATTGCATAGGAAAATAATCCACTTGAATGGTCAGCGGCCAGTGCTCTTACATGTATAGTTACAAACAGGATGGTGTGTAATTGAGCTTGTGGCAATGATTCCATTCCTCTGAAAAAGTCTTAATTCTTTTGCAAGAAATCAGGTATGAAGACTTGGAAACTTATAGTTTTCCATTTTTAGACAATATTATTGTATTGCTAAAAGGATTTGAACCATGCATTTGAAAGCAAAAGTTTCCAGGGAAGCATGCCCCTTGACCTTGCTAGTAAGCAATGGCCAAAGGCCCTTGTTGTAAAGGTCTTTACCCTCTGTTGCCTACTACTCCAGCCATCTTGCCTTCTACTCAAAGACATTAAGACTAGGCTGGTGTGTGAGAGGAGTGGTCAGGAATTAATTTTTTCTCTGTTTACACCTTCTTTTACTGTTGGCTAGTTGTAGGTAATTTGTACACTGTATATGTAACTCGGGCTCTTTTGATCTCTTAAGAGTTTTGTTCTGCTTATTCCAACTTTCTGCTGGTTTGCATCCTTTTATACCCATTGTGAATTACTTGTAGTAATGTTTGTGTGTTTTATGTCCAGCACGCCTTGGTTTGATGCATATTGGGGTGTTCATATTGCTGTTGTTAAGTGGAGAAAGGAATTTTGGTATGTAGAGTTCATGTAGATGTAAAATTGATGGAATATAAGGTTCAATTTCTATAGTAAATCAATGTAATTGAGTTTGCTATTAATTTTCTCTTTCTAATGAGGTTACGGGTATCTTTTATCTGTTTCCTTCAAATGTACAGTATCATGATCAATACTGAAAAAGACCTGAAATATACCAATAGTAACTGAAAACAAACCATTAAAATATAGCAGCACTATTCAAAGCGCACTCTGATATTAATTATGTGAAGACAGCATGTTTGTCCATGCTCGCAAGGAAATCTAAAGTTTTTTGCTCCTAACAACAAAATTATTGATGATTCCAATAAAATGTTTGATTGGAAAAATTGTTTGTTGATTATTTTGTCTTTGTGAATTGGTATTTGACTTTAGAAAGCAGAGTTGTGTTGAGATCATTAATTTGCACATTAGCATTGTAATATGTTGAATGTGTATAAAATTTTAGCAATTTTTGCATTAAAGATGTTTTTGCCATTCCTTGATGGGCAATCAAAGCCTTTGAAATTAGAAAATGCTTCCTAAAGTATTCCCAATTAAGAAGAACCTAATTTAAACAGCCTACAATTCCTAATTATCTACTGTTATTATTTTGTGCTGATCTTGACAAAACTGGATTTATGCAAATACATGTACATGTAAAAGTCAAATATGGTACAGTAAACAGCTGCATATAAGAACACACGATTTTTGAGGTCAGGCTGATTGAGTTCTTATTTGTCGGGTGCTTAGTGACAAATCATCCTCAAAATGTTCTTAAAATGTTCTTAAATTTTTATTTAGTAATACTATACAAAACATGTTGATAGAGGTATAATTAGCGTATTTTAGGAAAATAATATAAATAATTATTCTGTAATTTGATTATATTAACAAATGAACACAATCACTAAAATCAGCTTAGATGAATAAATATTAATTTAACAATCACTGGTGAACATGAACATGTAAATACATCTAACATGAAATACATGCAGTTCTATAGAGCAGTCCCATATGCCCCACCCTGTCTGGTTGTCCCTTAAGTTTTGACATTTTTTCCATTTTATAAGGACATGTTACAATTTTCAGGCTGATCTTGTTCTTATAAAATGGGGCTTTATTGACAAAATTTCAGCCTGGTGTTCTTAATCCATTTGTTCTTATATGCAGGTGTTTACTGTATTTGCTCGCTTATTGTGCAAGTGTGAACACTGAAATTAATGCTGCGTCCTATAACCAAGTATTTTGACAAAACTGTCTGATTGGGAACCTGACATTCCAACTCTCACAAGTTTGGGGTGCATCATTGTAAGCAGTGCATCTTATAGCCGAGTAACGACAGTATCTTAAGGTGGCCGAACACAGTTTTCAAGTGCCTATGCCTAATACACCATTACTATAAAACTATTTATGCTTTGGTGCCCATTTTTTGCAAGAGACAAGTTTAACTATGGAAGTATTTCTTCTCGCATTTTGGCCAGGGTTGTGCTGTTGCCATGGCAACAGGGCTGGTTAAAAACAAGGCTTAAAAATAGTTTTTGTTTATTTTTAAAAAAATCCAGTCGTTTGATTGTTTTCATCGTTTGCCCACTACGAATTGACATTAAATCCCGTCTGTCAACACTGTTCTAATAAAATTTTGACATAGGCCATTTTCGTAATTCGCCGTAAATAGTTTTCTGTATTATTAAAAATTCCCTATGTCAAAATTCCTATTTTTCTTGATAGATCATTCACGTGGTTGATGAACTATTTTCTTGCCAAATTTCTTGAAATTCTAACGACTGGATTGTTAGAAATCAGCAAGTTTGTGCAAAAGCAATCGGTCTCAATTTTTTGAGCAACTGCGCATGTGCTGCATTTAACTGGGTTCTTTCGATTTGGAAAAATCGGAGAATTGCTGGGTACTTTGCATCGTTACCTTTTCTAACATACCTTTGTTATAAAAGACTAAAGCCATCAGTGCACTGCGGTCAATTGTGAAGAATATAGCAAAGATAGAGTGGGCATTGAGCAAATAAAATGATCGCTGTATCAACAGCATGTTTGTTTTTGCAATCCTTGTGCACGCGCTGAATCGCATCAGCAAGAGCGCGCGCGAAAAACTGTGTTCGGCCACCTTAATTTGTATTCTGTTATCGTTCAGGAGTTCGCCTCAACAAGCCATATTCAGTGAGGGTGCCTATGGACATTCCAGTCTTCACTGGCACTCACGCAGACTTCCTTGTAATTGTAAGCATCTTGTTATTGAAACAACCTCTTTCTTCTGTGTAGTATAATATGCAGTCTGAGGATCCTTTGTGTATTGTTTTTCTCCAATTGTTTCATGGCCTGGCATACATGTAATCCTGTGAACAATATAAAAGCTTTGAGATTGTTAGTTTAAAAATAGGGGTTTCTTACTGTAAACTTGGACCCCACATCCACACCCACCCTTACCCTCATAAAGTAATGAACTCATCATGTTGACATGTGACTCAGTTGTACCTGAAACAAAATTAATTGCTTACTGGTGGACACAAATCAAAACATTAATAATATTAAAATTCAATTTATTTAGTACAGACGTTTTTCATTTTTCAGGTTTTTCATAAGATAATAACTAATGGCCATCAAAGACTTCAGCCGCTGTTTGACTGTCTTTTGACCATTATAGTAAACGGTAATAATAAAGTCAAACTTGAACTATTCTCTTTTCATTGTTAATTTTCCTGTTAGTCATTGTCACATTAAGTTTTTAACACTGTTAGGGTTGCAGTGTACAGTGTTGTCACTAAGAGTTTAAAGTGCACCTAAGCCCAAAGTATTTTTTTTGCTAAAACAAATCTTTGCACCTGTTGGAATAAGCATTGCGCTCTTTTTTGTTCTTTTTTGCCAAATGTTGGCTTTTTATAGGCTTCCAAACTTACGAAAAAATAAGTGAGAAGGGGCGTGGGTCTATTCTTGAATTGACGTCACAAACTGATTTGCATCGCATTAAGTCTTTGTAAACATGCATGCAAATCAGTTTTTGACGTCAATTCAAGAATAGACCACGCCTTTTCTCACTTGGTCATGTACCAAATGATGCTTATTTTTTGTAAGTTTGGAAGCCTATAAATAGCCAACATTTGGCAAAAAAGAACAAAAAAAGAGCGCAATACTTTTCCAACAGGTGCAAAGATTTGTTTTAGTGAAAAAAGTATTTGGGGGTTAGGTGCACTTTAAGTGGGTGGATGAATAGGATGAAGTAGGTGACTACAGATCATAATGAGCACCAAGCTCACAATGCAATTTCAAACATTCTGGACAAAAAGTAGCCAGCGCAAAGTAATCTGACAGATGGTGGAAATCTGCCGGCTATTGACTCCTAATGACAACCCTGAGTGTATGTTATCATTACATTGAGGTGGTGAGTAGAGGAGGTACATAAGTATCATGTTTATAGGGCATGTTTTCTTTCATTGTGCACTGTATATTGTGTATGCATACAGTACTTACCATACACTGTAGTAAGAAGATACAGGATGTGAATGATATGTTGGGAATGGTAGATGGTCTCTTTTGTTCGTGAGATGGCTGATATGTGGCATGTGTACTCTCATTTGTGGTTGTTATGTGTTGTAATCTTTTATAGTTGTGATCATTGCAACAGCTGCTGTAATTTAATTACTTCTTGATCCCCCTGCACCATGTCAAAGTCAAATGTCAAAGTTTACTGGATGGTAAAAAGTGAAGACAAACTGTAGTGTGGCAATTACTAGAGTTGAGAGACCGAGAATCTCAGCTTCCACAGTTGTCACAGTTTCTCATTCCATGTGTGCCCTGAATGTCACAGCTCTGCTCTGAGAGTGTCAAGAATTTTGGTGATATTTAAGTGATATTTCTCATTTGTTTGTAGTGTCTCCTTATCTAAAATCTCTGTCCATGGTGGCTGCAAACAAACTGCTTCATCTGCTAGAAGTAAGTTTAGACTATTTTTTAAAACATGTAATGTCAGAGGCACAATATTGCACTCACAAAGATACATAAAGAAAGGAAAGGGTTGTTCTCATGATTAAATTCTGTACATCTTTACAGGCATTCTCCACACCCTGGTTTCTGTTCTCGAATGCTACCAATCACCACTTGGTGTTTTTTTTGCTGGAAATCTTCAATAATATCATTCAGTATCAGTTTGATGGTGAGAAAATTTTTAGTCTGTAATGTCTACAACAGAGATAGCAATTTTTTGTTTAATGTACTAAACCTTAAACTTTGAAGGACCAAGTGGTTTGGATTTTAAGACTTAGAGAGTTCTAGTATTAGTTAAAAGAGAGAAGTGGTTCTGGTTTGACATACTGTAATCATTTTGAGCGTGAATGTCTTGAACTAATTAAGTAACATTGGAAGTATTGGTGGAGTGGTGAAGTGGTTAAAACACTCACCCTCCTGTTAATATGACATGAATAAGGGTCTTTTCTTTTTTGTATAATTATCATCATGATTGTCATCATCATCAATGATCTTAATATCATCAATATAATCATCATCATCATCATCTTCATTACAGGGTTCTCGGTAGTTTTTTTGTCAGACGGCCCAGAAATACTTATAGGCGGCTAAACTTCAGCCCGGAGGCACAGGCGGTTACTTTTGTCTTGACAGGCGGCGGAATTTGCCGGTGGCCGGCTACTACTGAGAACCCTGTAATTGGTACAGTATTATCTTGTAATGAGTGATGTAATGTTTAACATTTAACATGTAATGTGATGCTTAACAAAATTAATGTTTATTCCAGGTAATTCCCATCTTGTGTATGCAATCATAAGAAAAAGAAATATCTTTCATCAGGTACATTAATTTTTGAACATGCTTTTTATTATTAGATCAATCATACAATGGGTTAAAAACATTTCCTTCAGTTTTATGTTGCCTGGTACATGTAGTTTTGAAAAGACTGCAATCAATCTTGGGAGGAGTTCTTAGTATTTGATCTTGTATTAGAATAACTATTATACACCGCAGATGTAGAAAAAGCTGGAAGACAAGGCAATAAAGGAAAAGAGAACAAGCTTTTTCTTTGATTTCTTTGTTGGGGTTTTTTTTTTTTTGGGGGGGGGGGTCATGGGGGAGGGGGGTGTATTTCAGCGGTATCTACATACAGTACATGCTTTGTATAGGGTACTTACCATGTAACTGAGACAAAGAGCCAGGTTTGCCAGGATCCTCATGTATGTGATGTCAATGTTTGCAATCTTTAGTTGGCAAACCTTCCAACGGATCCTGCAACAGTTCAGAAGCCAAGAAGAAGGATTCCTTCACAGGACTCTGACAAGTAAGAAAAGTTAATCTTAAATAGTGTGTTTACACCAAATCTTGTAGAGAGATCCTTGTCTGCCAATCTGTATTAATTTTTAGACATTCTGATGACAAACTGTTTTACATTGTTTTCTGGAAGCCTTAATATTTTAAGGTACATGTACAATGTGAACTTTTTTCTTTGTAAGGTGAATTTTAAAACTTACATGTATGTTGAATTTGCATGTTATAAATAATTATTTATTATTTATTAACATGTAGAGATGATTCTCATGGTTTTTCTCTTTTTTCGTAAAGTGTTACAGTGTAGTGGGGAATTTTTTTATTTAAAACACAAGAATACACACTTTATTTTTCTTCTTTTTTTCTCTCCTATTCTTTTTATAAATCAGAGATATTGGAAGGAGTGGGTTGTTTGACTGGTCGCTGTCTTTTAGGGTAGACACATGAGATACTGTTGACACAGATGCATTAGCACTTGCTTACACTAACGTCTTACATCATTATATTATTAGTTTGTGGTTGTCAGTCACTGGGTACTTGATGTGACTTTTCAGTTCATAAAATAACAGTCGTGCCTCTCTCTTTCAGAGATATTCATGCCTCAAGCAGTGAAGGAGAAGAAAAGAAGCCTGTTCCTTCAGACTCAGCTTCTGGAGGGAGTATGCCTGAGATGTCAGCTGATAGTAAGCTATGCTTATTTGATTAACTTATTTGTTTAACTTTTTTTTATCTCAAGAAAAAAAGGTAGTGAGACCTACCACTTACAGTGTACAATGAACATTTGAGGACTCCTCTTTTGATGATGGTTGACACGATGATGACAACTGTTTTTGCTTTTGTGGTAGTGTCTGTTAAAGAGGTTCGTAATCCTGCCAGTGAGTCAGAATCCAGTGATGTTGAGGCACGGTCCACAGGGGATGTGACCCCGCCCAGTACCCCTGGGACAGTACGCACAGAGAAGAAGGCCATTGGACGATCGTCCTCTGTCACCAGCTCTGGGCCTTTTGTTGCAACTCCTGAATGGGTAAGCTGCTGAAAGCTCCTTGAACATTTCCTTAATTTGTCATGTTACAGAGCTGGCTTACAATGTATGGACGTTTGGGTAAAGAACTAACCCAAGTGAATTGATCATAAGTGAGACAGCAGTTTTTCCACATTTTAAGCCAATACTTTCCTCAAACCAATTTGATGCTCTGCTGTTGAGTTGTGCACGTGTTACAAAGTAGCTAATAAACCTGGCTGGGTTGTCAAAAAGATTTTAAGTGGAAGGAGAATCGAGGGAAGTACATGTAGACAGCACTCTGGGGGTAACACACCGTTTGCCCCCTACATTTTTTCTTTTTATCGGCGAAACTACTGAAGAAAGTAGCTTGCGATATCGCCGATTGCCAGCGCTTCTGATAACCCCGTAAATCGTAATCTCTTTTTAGGAGGGCGGGGATTCCTCCTTGTACAATAACATGTAAGCTTTACCTGCGTTTTAGCTGTGTTTTGCTGCAGCTTCCACAGATCAGTGTGTGAGATCACCCAATAATTCTTTCTCAAAGTTTGTTCTTTTCTGTTCTCCATCCTTCTCCTGATGTATCGTCGTCCATTTCTTTATAGGTTCAATCTTGGAAACAGAAACTTCCTCTCCAAACCATAATGAGAATGCTTCAAGTTCTTGTACCTCAAGTGGAGAAGATTTGCATCGACAAGTAAGTTGGCTTCAAATAGACAGGAAAACTTTACGGACATAAAATAAAAGTCTGGTTTCAAGCATCGCGGATCACTCTACTTTTATCAGAGATGCAACCTCCTTAAATAAGTAATAATATACACTGTACACCGCCTCGGACATCGGTCTACTGATTGGTATTAAGGCCTGACGGAACTCGCTGTTCCCGGCAATGTCCACGGCTCTTTGTGGCAGAACATTCCAGTTTACAGTGGTGCGGGTAACAAAGTTGAATTTATAGGTGTTGATGGTGTTTGTTGAGTAGGGTGTCTGTAAGAGCCTTCTGTCAATTCCAGTCACAGATTATAGGGAAGAAGCTACAGTGTAATCATTCTGCGTTGTAGTTCACTTTGTTTGGATATTTACAGCAATTTTTGGCAGTTTTCTGGATCGCGAGTCAACTTCGACATGACCTGTTTGACGTTCAAATGAAGTGGAACATCCTACTATTTTTTTGGTTGGTACATGTAAAGACTGAAAAAATTATTGAAAGCTGTAGTGTAGAGTAAAAGGAACCAATCTGTACATGTTTGTTACGTCATCAGGGGTTTGACGGATGAGTCAGAGATTATCAAATTCCTCCAGCATGGCACCCTGGTTGGCCTTCTACCCGTACCACACCCTATTTTAATCAGGAAATATCAGGTGAATATACCGTGTAAACCGTATTGTATGAATCATCATCAAAAGTTCGGCTGTAACGCAAGCGGCTCTCAGACTGTCCGTTCTCATCTGAAAACCTAATCTTTCTCAACTGATTTTCACAGTTTACCCTGTGGTTATTTAGTCAACCTCTCAAGTGAACTCATTGCACAAGCGTTGATTTATCATGATTAACAAGTTTCAACATTTAAATAATGAAAAAGAGAAACGTTCTCACACTCCGCCAGCGAGTGTGTAGGGATAGGTGGGTGTGTAGTGCATTAGACCACTATGCTGTAGTAAGGAAGGAGTGTGTAGGGTTAGGTGGGTGTGTAGTGCAGTAGACCAGTATGCTGTAGTAAGGAACCTGAAGAGTTGAGCTGGTGATCTGGAAGCTAGAAACGCTCCAAAAGCGTTCGTAATGGGCCATGTCCGAGTTCGCTTGAGCCTCTATTTCAAAGCGAGTCTAAGTGCAAAAGTTTTGTGATGGTAATAAGTTCAGCGTTCCATATGAGCGAAAACTCATTTTCATTACAAAGACTTAGCACTTAGACTCGCTTTGAAATAGAGGCTCAAGCGATCTCGAAAATGGCCGGCTATTCCAGTGATGACAGTAGAGAAATTTGACGTCATAATTATTTACTTACTGACTTTTTTTGCAATTTTACGCCTCGCTACCCCGAAAAGCTCTTAACTATGGTTTTTGTTGCGCTGTGCTGTGAGGGATACAGTTTGTTGATTCTTTTTGCAAATTCACTGAAATATTTTCTTGCAGGCAAACAGTGGGACGCAGATGTGGTTCCGAACTTACATGTGGGGAATTATCTACCTCAGGTACAATATATTTCTTGAGTGGTGATATGCATTGGTAGAAAATTGTCGGTAACAACTGCAACTTGAAAAATGACGTTGCAAATGTAGAGTTGCTGGTCATCCTGAAATTGTGATGCCATTCACGAGGATTGTCGTGCAAAGGCAACTTGAAGATACCAGAATCAAAACGAACAGGTTTGATGAATCAATGGACAAGGTAATAACAACCTTTGAAGTGGAGTATGGAACAGAGAGCTCATGTAACGATTTTCACGTCTAAGAACACCCCTTGAAAACGACCAAAATAGTGAATTTGTGTTATACTGCTGCGCCATTGTTATTCTCGCAACCAGCAAGAGAGAAGGGAATCTAGTGATGTATATTGCGAAAACAGACTACACAGCAAAGACCGGTTTAGAAGAATTATTAGGCATTTGGAGGAAACTTTACCGAACCGCTAATTTTTCTCTCTTTTTTTTTTCCAGAAATATTGACCCTCCAATCTGGTACGACACAGATGTGAAACTATTTGAAATTCAGAGAGTGTAAAAATCAACTCATTTTGGAACAGAAAATGGAGTGTGATGAAAAACGAAACCCATCAGCACGAAATAATACAGTTCTTGCAAGTTGTTGTTGTCACTGATGTGCGACAAAATAAGAATTTATTTTACGTTGTGCACGTTCGTAAAGGAACGCATTTAAATTTTACGGGGCATTAAGTTTCCACGAAAGGAAAAGGTGTACCGGGGTCTTCAAAGTACGCACGAGATATCACAAATGTGAGTATACACGTGTATGCAGTTGTTTACTTATATTTATTGCGTTAATGGAGCGGTTTTCATTTGAGCATCGATTTCCGAATTACCTCAGGCCTCTTTTTCAAAGCGAGTCTAGGTGCACATCCTTTCATATGCAAACCAATAGGCCATTTGCGAGTTCGTGTCTGCCTCCTCTCCAAAGCGAGTCTAAGTGCGAACTGCGTTTTTGTGATGGTTCTACTTTACATATGAATGAAAACTAATTTTCAGAACAAAAAGTTCGCACTTAGACTCGCTTTGAAGAGGAGGTAGACATGAACTCGGAAATGGCCTATTTTTATTCACTTGAAAATGAGTTTTATTTGCGTGTGAATGAAAATTGATTTGCATATGAAAGGATGAGCACTTAGACTCGCTTTGAAGAAGAGGCCTGAGATAATTCGGAAATGGCCTATTGCGTGCGCATTGGTTATGCATTGCTTCGCTCTGTGATTGGCCAGCAAAACTCGCGCCACTTCCACAAAACCAAAACCAATCACAACGTGCACGTGTGCATTTTCCCGCTCTTGGCACCGGCCAGGTGTAATTGCTTCGTATTCTGATTGGCTCTTTTGGTTTCAGTCACTGTGTTCAAGTTGCAGGTGTTGAATGCTTTCTCCGAACGATGCCTTGAAATAGCTACGCGTTCGTTCCTAAACCTTTCTGAGTTACATACAGTGTACCTCTCACTGTGAGAATGTCAGCGGTAACTTTAATAACAGTATTCACGTTTTTCACAAGTACTTGTATTTTTTTTGTTAGAAAATACATTAGCAACAACTGCAGTGACTGAAACGAAAACGTTTGCGTCTTACATCATAGCAAATTTCGTTGCTGTTTTCTTCCACAACATTAACGTTAAACTTACTTGTAACCTTTAACCCCCCCCCCCCCCCCCCTAGTAATGTATTAAGCCCGATAGGTGATTCTATTCTTTCAATTTCTTTTCATGTGCTATCTTGGTACGTGTCCCTTCAGATTAGATTTTTTTTTTTTACTTTAACGTTTTAATTAAAAAAATGCGGTCAATGTTCTTAAGGCTTGGCTCTCCAGGAATTGCGGGAAAGGAGCCCTAGCGCGCGTTTTTCCAAACTCCCGAAACTTTTCGGGCGCATTTCGGGTGTAAATTTCCCTCGCATCTAAAAAACGAAGACGTTTCCAGGCACGAAATTTTGCAGCAAATTTGCCCTTTCGTATCTTGAAATCATAGTAAAAGACCAGCTTTTTAGAATAACCGGATCGCAGTTCGCAGTTTTTGAAATGGCTTTTCGGGCCCGAAAAGTTTACGGAACTTTCGAGAAACGGCCTGTTGTCAATGAGCTGATTAAGGCTCTCGATGAACTGTTCTCCTTGACGAGGTTAGTCAGTGAATGTAGTAAGCGATTCCCATTTGAGAATACACATAGTGCTAAGAACAAATCGGTCATCACAGATCTTTGGAGATACTATCGTACTTAATGGCGTGATTTTCTAAGTGAGCAATTGAGTGAATGCAAGTCTTTCAAGTTTACTCAAAACAAGAAATCTAGAGGCGGTCTAATTTGTTGTAAATCTGGAAGACAACTTTTATCTCGTAATATGAGGTGAATATGACACACGAACAAACGGCAATAGCATGCAGTTAGGCGAGAGTTCATGAATAACACGGTCAAATAGGGCAAGAGAATTGACGGGAGTTCCAGACTTGGAGAGGTAGTTGAAATCATTGCAAACGTTGAGTGCGGGGCACAGTGAAAGATTTATTTGAACAGGTTACATGCAGATTAATGAGAGTTCGGACGCTCTGATCTGTTTTCGGTAAGTTGAGGATGTATGATTATACAAGCGCCAGGGATTCGTGAAATGCGTGTGACATGGTTCAATTCTAATGCAGTTCGCGGCACGCACACGTATTCTGGGTGCAGAACAGGGTGGGAGGGGGGGGGGGGGGTCTAGATCACGTTTTACGGAAAGTAAAACGGTCCTTTCACAATTCACGAAAAACAGGCATTATTTCTCGTTTCACGGAAATTAATTTTGGAAAATCACGCTTCGCAGCTACTACGGAAATCACGAGTCACGAAAATACCCTTTACCACCCTTTAAAGCGTGGTGAGTTGAAACGTCCAAGGCTGACAGATACCAATAAATTATACACGTGAAAGCTTATAAAGGAGTTCCAACTCTCGCCACCATCTGTCTTGTTTAAGCTGAGCCAGTCTTCATGTACATAACGAATTATAAAACTACAGTAGATGCATAAGAGCCGCTCTTAGTGATGGATGTTACACCATGGTGTGTTAAATGTACTTATTTACTGGGTTACTGGTTGTTATCTTAGTTTTTAGCCCACTAAGTTATTTAAGAGGAACAAGCCAACTCTTGTTTTCCGAAACGAATTAATTATAGTAAAAGTAGGATTAGAGTACGGTCGGCCACCACTGTTCCAATCTTATTTCGATAAGCGTATTTAGTTAGTGGTAGTAATGAATAAACAGGCATTTGAAGCGTCTACTTGGATTATATCATTCGTACTTTTTAATCTCTAAGCGACGACTCGCAAGAGACCTAAATATTCGAACTGGAATAAGGTCTATATCAACCCCTCTCCGAACAACTATATGGCGATCTTCTGTTTTCTGAAGTTTCCAGGGAGGCCATATTAGTTGAACTTACTCCGACAGTTAGCCTTTTCCTCGAAATAAGCAGTGTTTGGGACCAAGTGAGACAGCGCATCTTGTCAAACAGGCCCGAGTTGCTCGAAGCATGGTTAGCGTTAACCGAGGTTAAATACCACGACAACCTATAGGTTTAAACCATGCTTCAAGCAACTCGGCCCTGACCGCTTCGCGAATGGCATTTCCTCCTACTTGGCGCTAAGGTTTGTACGTCAGAAAAAAATGTGATGAAGTTTGAGAGAATTAGGTAAAAAAAAAAAAAAACATCTTGCCGCAACCTCGTTCCCAGGGTCCTCTCCTTCCCGTGCCTCTCTCGCCCCAGGGACGGGAAGGAGAGGACCCTGGGAGCGAGGTTGATCTTGCCGTGGGTGAAACTCCCGTTGTTTGCCATTTGCATGGGAAAACTAAATGGTTGACGGTTTGTACAAATGGTAAGCAAAAATCCCCAATGAAAAATTCCGTTCAAGATTGGCGTGTACCATTTGCATAACCCCCACTAAATAACATGTGACACGCATCAAAATTGGAATAGGGCTTGGAACTAGTAAAAATCGCAAATGGTACACACATTTTCCGTTCGGAAATTCCGGTTGGAAATTTTGGACTACCTTTCAAGAAGTCCCGTTTTCCCATGGAAATTTCCGTTCGGGAAGAAAAAAAAAAGTCTTCCATTTACATTCCATCCAAAATTTCCGGGTTTTTGGGTAAATGATAAACAACTACTACCTTTCCGTTCTCACTGCTGTCTTTCTTTAACCAGTAAGATTGAATAGCAAGGCAGATATTAAGAACACACAAGTTTTTATTTCAAATTAATAAACTAAAAGTCGGAATTTTATGCAAAGCTCTTATGATCAGGTATTGGGAATTTCATATTATTATGAAAACAGATGATAAACACAGCAATTGCATATCACACACACACTGAACACTCGAAATACAAGTTTCTTACAGTGGCATGAAAGCTCTCAAATAGCAAAATATTCGGTCGGAATTAGCCTCTTAGCATTTGTTTTAAGTTTACTACGGGTATTTCCTTGGCTACGAACTCGTTGAACACTATTATAGCACTCGATTAAAGACTTCATGTTATTAATCTAACTCAATCACTCGTTCCTTTAACCAGCCGTATGTAAAAGCAAAGCTACCTAAAGGATGACTTGGTTACAATATTCGCATTCGTTATTCTTGGTTTTAAACCACGTGGCAGGGCGGCCATGTTGGGAGTCAAAACAATAGAAAATTCTTTTGAAGAATTTACATAAAATAGAATTTAGTTCCCAGCGGAGAGACGGACTATTGTTCTTGACCACCAACATTGCCGCCATGACGTCCCTTGCAAACCAGCAATTGATGCTCTTCGTTTCTCTTGATGAAGTTAAGTCTTCCGTTTCGCTCTAACTTTCTCTAGAATGCCATTCTAACGGCTTTTTGATTGGCTTTTGTCACAGCAAATCTTTAGAAACGCGTTCGTTTAACCCTTTAAACCCTAAAAGTGATCAGCATCAAATTTCTCCTTGTAATGTCAACGTTTTATAAAACGGACAGGATCACACAAGATTAATATGCTCGATATTTTAACAATTTCTCCCCGCTACGTCTTTAGGAAATGCGTGGAGTCAACAAATGAGAATTTAGAGTTTGACCTTAGGGCTTAAAGCGTTAACTTAACTAACATATTTAAGAACGGCAAATGTAAAACACGTAGTCTGTTCTCAGCTAACATTACTGTTAAGCACATGCCTTATTACCTTGTTTAATAATATCAAAATTTGGTTTAAAGTCATTACTTAGTTTTATCACACTGTAGTCTCTTCTTCGTCGTTATTATCAGGCAATACTGCTCCTGCAGGGTTTCGTAGCAGCGGTTTACGTGGAAGTGAAGGAGTTTGAGCCGGGCTCTGTTCTTCCTCTGAATCGGTTTCATACACATCCAGCAAACGCTTGAGAGGCCTCATTGCATGAGCTTGCGGGTGGTCAGCGTCTTCTCCAGGGAGGTACTTGTTGGACGGGTCCGCTGTGGGTTCCTCAAGGTAGATTCTTTCTACTTTAGATTTCCTCTTTTTTCTACGTCGGCAAACCACGATTATTATAAGAACAAGGAACCAGAGAAACAGGAACGATGAAACGCTGATCACAATGATTTCTGTTGGGGTGAGCTCTTCCTCTTTTCGCTCAATCTCTGTGGGGCACTTAGGAAAGCCGTCATAAGTCCCATACAACTCACACTCTCTGATGTTGAGCACTTTCTGACAGTAGAAGCCAAACAAACTGACTGAGAGCTTATAGTGAGCTAAGCTACCAGAGTCGGCCACATCGGCGAGACAAGACTCGTAGTAAAAAAGGGCTTGTGACACCAGGGTCTTACTGCATTTATCTTGGAGGACCCCTTCGTAAAATTGTTTATAACACAACTTCAGAGCCAGATCTTCAAGAGTCGCGTCTCTGAACGCCAGACTGTAGTTTGCCATGGGTGTCATGTTTACTCCTGATGGGGCCCACCCTGGGGACTCACCAGAATGAACAAGGAACTGTACAGTGGTTACATTAACAGCTGAGTTATTCTGAATGGCAATGGTTGTGACGACGGGGAGAGGCGTGTAAAAGTGACCTGCAGTTATCAATCCCATTCCTTCGTCAAGGGGCACACTTAGTGTCAGTCCTTCACGGTAGTCATCGAACTTTACGGTCATCGAGGAGTTGAGTTGTTCCAGAGTTTTCGCATACTGCCACACCTATTGGAGACAAGGTCACTCTTAATTGTTTTACAAACTTTCTCTAATACCTTACGTTTTCGCAATTATTAATGATAATTACGTTTTCGTAAAATTTCAACTGAAGGAATACGTTCACCTCTTGTCATCGAAAAAGAATCATCTCCTTTCTGATGAAATATCAGAGGTAACTTTTCGAGGCGCATAGACTTAAAATCAGGGCCAACTTAACTTCACCTCACCAAGATGTCGTTTAATCATTTAGGCTGTCTGCCGAGATCAAACCCATGACATTCAGCAACCTCGTTCCCAGGACTTTTCCCTTAGTTATATTGGGAGGGGCCTAATATATTTAAGGGTGAATCCCTGGGAACGAGGTTGGACATTCGGATGTACTAAGAACTATGATGAGCTATTTATGACAAAGTTCACATTTCCGCGGAGGTTAGCCTATTTCTTAGTGTTACGCTGGTGATGTGAAGGATTATAAGTTTCTCGTTTCACCCCAGCTTAGTTTTATGTGACACAAAGAAAAAGAAAAGACCTTAGATACCTTAAACTCGTCCAAGGCTCCCCGCATATCGTACTCGCTGTCCATCATATATTTTCGAATGTACCGGCCGAGAACCAACAAGCCGTCAAAAGAGAACTGTTTCCCTACTTTCACTCCAAACGTCGTGGAATAGTGATTCTCGCCTTTCGCGTCCGCAAATACTTGCAGGCGGCCATCGATTGTTCTCCATGTTACCGCTAAATGCACCCACACACCTTCAAAGATGTCAATTCTGGTCACAAATTTATTCGTATCCCAGACGACTTGTATTCCGTCTTTGTAGACGACAGCAAAGTTGCCGCTAGTTGTCTCAGCAGAGAAGATAGCATAGGCCCCAAAAATTCGTTCCGTGGAATGTTGCTTATTCGATGAGCAAAGATAGGAAACACTCGATCCTTTATTGACCAGGCATACCCATATTTCGATGGTAAATTCATCGAGAACTGGCAAGGTTGAGTTACCAGCGTACATGACGGCTATGTTACTGGATGAAAACTCCAACATGTAACCAGCGCCAGAAAAGCTCCGCCAGGCGTTCTTTGTTGTTAAGAAATTGTCCTCGTCTGCTATCTTAAACTGTGTGCCGAGTCTGACATCAAGCGTTGCTTGAGTTAGCGTGGGCTGGTCCTTATTTGCACTGGATCCGTTTACAGCTGCCTCGTGAGTAAGGTCGCCTAAATTCAGACCAAGGCTTCTGTTGTTGTATTCCTGTATCCACTTGCTCTCTTTCGCTCCACAAATACCATCTGTATCGTCTCTCATTGATTTAGGCATTTGGATTGCAGTTCCCAAGGTGCCATTATAGGTGAGAACATTTAACTGAACTCCCTCGTACTTCAAGAAAGCAACCTCCAGAATAGTGCTTTTAAGCCAGCGGTATTTGATGTCAGCAACTTCCAACCACTCATCAGTGTTGTCTAGCTTGGATGATTGGTTAGTTGTCATGTCAACAGTTCCACTTTCAAGGATCTCCAGATCACTATAACGGACGAACAACATCACTTGCGAGGTCCGTAGTGCGACTTCACTGATTCGTCGGCAATTCATTCTGCTATTGCAAGGGACTATCAACGCCTGTGCTACGACAGCAGATGAGTTGATAAGCTGGAATGCACCAGGGGCTTCAAAATGGAAGTTTACGCCCATTACACTGGTAAAATGAGGATCGCCAAAGTTAAGAGCTATTTGCGTCTCAGAGGAGTCGACTTCAGGGTTGTTTGCGACTGCACAGTCTGTACCCATCCAACCATCGGTGCAGTTACTGCAAGGTAATGCCGCATTATCTTCATCCGACAGGGTGGTAATGTTACCTCTCCAGTGTGGCTCGCATTCGCATGTTCCGTTAGTTACACTGCAGATTCCATGTCCGTTGCATGTCCTTCTCAGTCCACCCGGACAAAGGTTTGAACAATCGTTGCCCCAGTAACCTGGCTGGCACTCACAGGAGACACCGTCAGTCGCGTTTACATCGGGGATGGAATAACCAAAGACACATCGTGTTGTACAACGTGAACCAATCCAGTATGGAAACCGTTGAAGTACAAAGTGATGACACACTTCCTTTGCTGGCCACTCCGTTAATTCCAGAGCGCTCTGACAAAAGTCAGCGAAAGTAACGACCGAGTAAACGGCAGAATGTAATTTCAGCGACACAGAAATGTCGTGGAGACAAACTTTATAGTAAAATTGGGCGACCTGTAGAGTCAGCGCCTCGCATCTGAGGTACAATGTTCCACTAAGAATTAGCTTGAAACAAAACGATTCTGCATCTTGTCGTAGTTTTGCGTCAACGAACGCAGTGTCCTCTGATTTTGAGCGAGGGATATCAGCATCTGAGAAAGACCAACGTGGTTCGTGAAACTTAACTACGAACATGTTAATTTCACCCCGTAAGTCTGGAATGACCGTTCCTTCGGGCTTGTTGAACTTCCAAAGGTGAAGCAAGTCTGGATAAGTATCAATTTGCACATTTAGCCTCCAGTTACCTCTCACAAGATCGGGGTTCGTCTTTCTTTTCCAGATACGCATTTCATCGATCTCACCAACAAAACTCGACTCAGGGAGTAAATTATCCGAACGAGGTGAAGGTTGCCATTGCCCTAGTGTCAACACTCCGCCATTTAGAAATACGCTACTGTCTAGCTGGAAAACACGAACTTTGACCTCTCCAGAGGAGGAAAAGATGTAGAAGTGAAGGATCCCAACGAGCTGTTTATAGACCAGGGTAATTTGATTCCAACGGTTGATCTCAAGTGTGAGACCAGTGTCATAGACTGAGCCGCCGTACACGATGGTCAAGGTCACATTATCAACCACTGCAAAAATGTGGCTGCTGGTTAAGTACGAAAGGATGACTCCTCCTGATTTGTGCGCCTTTATGAGTACTTCAACCGTAAGGACATCGACGGTAGGGAAATAAATAGGGCCTGAACGAACTGAGTGATCTGCAAAGAACAAATTGAATCCGCCGCCGGTTGGTACGCGGTGCTCTACGTAGTGCAAAAACGTATAGATGAATAAAGTCTGTGAGACATCAACTATTGAACTGGTCTTCAGAGCAGTGATGTATGATTCAAGGCTATTGGAGCTGTTAAACGAATGATCTTTGCAAGCCCCAAGAAGACCTGTGGAGTTCTGGCAGTACAAAGCTGGCACGTGAACCGTCACAGAAAGGCTTTGTCCGACCATTACCACAAATTTAACTCCGTCTGGACCGTAGATGTGAAACGTGACTGTTGAAATTCGTACCATGATAAAGTGTACGGATAGTTGGGTTCTGTGGTCAATTTGCACCACTTTGCCATTCAACCAAACAAGAGGAAATATCGTTACTTTCGTAGACAAAATTGTGATTGGCGCCCGGAGGACTACACGGTTGTTGCGGAAACTAAAAGAAAATCCTGTTGTGCAAAGGGAAGTGTAAGTGCCATCAGTTACACACGGAGCTCGTCGAAGCTGAATGAAAAAGTTGTGCTGTATGGACCTTAGGAGGTAGAATTCGCCCACTACTCTGTAGGTAAAACTAACACCGAAGAACGTTGTAAAGTATCCATAACCACCGACTGATGCAAGCACGACACTGTTTGATGATACACCAGTGACAAGATTGACAGCCAATTGACAGTTTGATCCGTTCCATCCAGGACTACAACTACTGCAGTTTCCATCACCTGCCCAATTGGCTTCACATTTGCATTGTCCTGTGGTTCTATCACAGACCCCTTGTCCTCCACACGTGCTCAGAAGACCACCTGAACAAAGCCGGGAACAATCACTGCCCCAGTATCCCTCGATGCAGATACAAAGGTTACGGTCTTTGGGATCTGCAGTACCAAAGACGCATTTCACATCACATTTGTCTCCAATCCATAGAGGAAAGTGAACACCAGGGAACTTGTTACAAAGCAGCTGAGCTGGCCAGGTGGTAAGATTCAGGACAGCCTGGCAATGGTCCGAGAACGTTACAACGGCTGTGAGAGCCGCACTAATGTAACCAGTTGTTGCTACGTCTTTTAGGCAAACGAGGTAATGAAATTCAAGCTCAGCTTTTAGGCCGACGTAACACAGATCATAAAGTTGACTCTCGTAGAAGATTTCAAAACAAAATGACTTTGCGTTCCGTTCCAGTGTCTTATTAGGAAACTGCGTTTCAAATGGCTTGTCAGACGAAGTGAAATTTGTCTTAATGTCAGCATCAGAAAACACCCATGATGGTTGTTGCCATGGTGATCTTGGCAGGTAGATGTGTTCGTCACTCGCCAGATTTTTTATGACGTCACTCTCGCCTTCGTTGATCTTCCATAATCCTGTGAGGTCAGGATGTGTTGGGAGGACATTCATTCTCCAGTTTTGCTGTATGAGGGCTGGATTGAAGGTACGCTTCCACACGCGGAACTCATCGATGATACCCACAAATGATGTGACTGTGTAGTTTTCGTTTTCTCCGGGAGAGAGCTCCCATTGTCCAAGAGAGAGGATACCACCTGGTAGGAACGGATTGGAAGGCAATGCGTAGGACCGTCTCTGCACTTTACCCGAAAAGTCAAAGTGATAGAACTCTAATGTAAGCTCTTTGTGACACCAGATAAGAGATATGTGACTCCACTGATTGACTGTTATTGAAACTCCAGTGTTGATGACGGTTTTGCCAAAGTGTATTGCAATGGAGGTCTCAATCTTGATTGCAAATGTTTGCATGACTGCGTAGGAGAAAACCGTCCCACCCAACTCGAATGGCTTAATAAGGATTTCAATAGTAATATCTACATTGTTAAAAAACGTTTTCGTCAGCGGCTTAGACGAGGCTCCCGTATGATTGAAGACGAGAGCATAAATACCTCCGGATGGCAGTCGAGTCTCTTGGAAGTGCTGGTACTTTAATACTATTAGGCTGTCTATTTCAAGCACAAGAGCTTGGTTTCCAACTCCTTCGTTCAAAACTGATTGAGAAGCGTTTGAAGGGATGACAGTTGTGTTGGAACTAACCATAAGGTCGTTGTTAGGATTGTTGTCACAAGACCCAAGTAGCCCCGTAGAGTTTTGGCAATAGGCCGGTTTTACATCCACTTTAAAACTCAAGAACCGTCCGTCGATACGAATATGAATAACAAAATTGTCTTGCCAAGTGATTTGGTAGCGACTGTGCTCTGTGTATTTCAGTTGAATACCAAGATGAGTGTCTCCAAGACTTGTGACAAGTCCCGACAGAAGTATCAACTTCCCGTTTACCCAGAGGACTGGAGAGCCGCCAGTGATATAGGGGGCGTGAAAGGAAATCACGGTTGAGGAGATTCTTATTCCTATAGCGTTAACACAAACGGACTGCAACCTGCATGGGACGTGACGAACCTGAACTTGGAAAGATAAGCGAGGAACATTTAGGAGGTAATATTCACCGACAGCCACGAGGGTGAAACTGTAGCCATCAAAAGTAACGTAGTGGCCTCCAATGGACGATATCGCGATTGATACATGCAGTTTCCTCAGCGTTACAAGAGCAAGGGAGCAATCGGACCCAGTCCATCCAAAGGAGCATCTACCACAGTCTACTGTTCCGTTGTAATTAAAGTAACACTCACACTTGCCTGTCACGCCATCACATACTCCATTGTTGTTACACGGTCTCGCGGCACCACCGGGGCAAGGGTTTGCGCACTCACGACCCCAGTAACCATGGTAGCAGATACAAGTCTCAGAGTTGATCTTATTCCCGAAGACGCATTTTCGGTCGCAGTCTTTCCCAAACCAGACGGGGAAATCCCTACCAGGAAATTCATTGCAAAGAGGTATAGCTGGCCAGATCGTTAGATTGTTGACAGCCTGACAGTAGTCGGCGTAGGCTATTATCACTTCTAGAGACATGTACAAGGAGCCGAAGCTTGCAATTCTTTGGAGGCAAGATCTGAAATAAAAGGAAGCCACACCTGGCCCCAAGGTTTGGCATTTTGATTGCAGTGGCCCCATCAACAGCGTTCGGTTGCAGAATAATTCAGCTTCCATTTGGAACGTCTTGTTCTTAAAAGGAAAAGTTTGTTCGCGGTCGAAAAATGGCATTTGTAACACTGCATCTGAATATCTCCATTCTGGTTCCTTCCATGGCTTGAAAGGAAGTTCTAGCCTCATTCCAGTCACTTCATCGACAGCGACGATTCCTTCACCTTCGTTGAACTTCCATCCATGTGCGATGTCTTGTGTCTCAACACTCACCGATCTGTTCCATGTCTGAAGAATGAATGCTGGGTGGAAATACCTCGTCCAGATGCGAACTTCGTCTATAAACCCAGCAAAGAACTCAGCAGGTTGAATTCCAGATCCGTCTAAAGATGGAATCCAACCGGCAAAGGCGAGTATTCCTCCGGGAACAAAGATGTCAAAGCCAATGTTTATGTCGAGACGATGCAACTGTCCACCAGATGAGAAGTAGTAGACCTGTAAGACCATAGTAGTTCTTCTAAAGACGAGACTAATCTGGTTCCATTCGTTCACTTCCGCAGCGATGTTTGTTGGGTAAACGTGATCTCCGTAGTATATAGAGAACGTTCCTCCCTTGTTAGTAATAAAGAATGTCTTTCTTGTGGTATAGGAAAGAAGAACTCCGTAACGGACTGTTTTGAACATAATTTTAATAGTTATATCCGTGGATAAGAATGCCTTGTAAATTACTCCAGATACGACAGTTGTGTGGTCAAAGAAAAGCGCGTAACCAGCGTTTGCGTCTCGATATTCAACAATGTCTTCATACTTGTACTGAAACAAACTGTGACAAGCCTTCACCTTGAGTTTAGCGACAATAAGAGATTTTATGACATCTTGAGTTTTGTTCTTGCTGCTGGATGCATTTTGTCGAAGAGAGGATGCAGAATCATCTGCTTGACGGAAACTGTCTGGTTGATTTCCGGTTACATTGAACTTAAAGCTTCCTTGGGAGCAGTTTTTACTCGGATGGTAAGACACAAGTGATTCCAGTAGGCCCTGGTTGCAGGAGCCAAGAAGCCCAATCGCCGATTTGCACACTATTCCTGCTACGCTTGAACTTAGGCTTAAGTACCGCCCGGTGACCCGTATTTTCAGGTAAAAGCCTGTGTATTTCACTTCCCACAAATACGCCGAGATTTTGTTGACTTCGAACCCGTAGGTTTGTAAAGTAATTGGATGGTCATCAACATCGATTACTCTTCCGTTCAACCAAACTACTACGTTTCCACCAGAAGTGTATGGTCCATGCAAGACAACTTTGTGCGAAGATATTTTTATGGCAATAGAATTGATGCAAGTTAACTGCTGGAAACAAGACACCAGACGAATCTGAACAACTATGGAAATATGTATGGAGTATATGAGGTAATATTCACCAGTCACGTGTAGACTATAGCTGATGCCACTAAGCGATGTAAAATGTCCTCCAAGAGTAACTGAGCCGACTCCAATCAAGACACTACCAAACGGCCATCTGGTGACTGCTGTTGAGCAATCGGTGCCAGCCCAACCAGCTGAACAGGCTGTACAGTTTTCATTTCCTTGCCAATTAAGTTCGCAAAGGCATTTTCCTGTAACAACATCGCAGATTCCATGGTTGTTACATGCGCGTCCTTTCCCTCCGGGGCAAATTCCAGAGCAGTTTTCTCCATAGAACCCTGGATCGCATACACAAACGTCGCTGTTGTTTGAAGCTTTGCCAAAAATACAGGGAATTGTACAGTTGGTTCCTATCCAGTCGGGGAAGAGCTTGCCGGGAAACTTGTTACACAACGATTGAGCTGGCCAGAAGGACAAATCAAGTGTTTTCTGACAATAATCTGATATTGCTATTACGGCATCGATGGACTGGACTGTTAGGCCGGTGTCCACTACTGCTTGCACGCAGGAACGGAAGTAAAACTCTATTGTGACGTTGCCTAGCGACTTGCACGCAGCGTGGATTGGTCCTTTAAACATGAACTCGAAACACACTACCGTAGCAATCCCTTGCAAAGTCGCGTTGTTTTCGTTTGGATTTACTGATACAACAGAAGCGATGGGTGCATCAGAGAACACCCACTTCGGCTGGGCTAACGGATATTGCGGGAATGACAGCGTAACCCCAGAGACAAGATCCTGAACTACTGCATTCTCACCCTCGTTGAACTTCCACAAATTTGTTAGTGAGGGAGCATTTGGCTGGATATTTGCTCGCCAACTTTGCTGAATCAACGCGTAGTCAAAAGGTACGCTCCATACACATATCTCATCTATCTGTCCATAGAAAACGTTAGTTGGCTGAACGCTGATAGAACCTGAAGCAGGCTGCCACAAACCAATGGCAAATGTTCCTTCAGCAATGAAAGGGTCAACCGTCACAATGAACTTTCGTACCTGAACAAGCCCTGACGAGAACGTTACAAAAACAAATAATTCCAGCTTAGCACGGACGAATACCACGGAGATCTGATTCCACACACCAGCTTCAGTAGCAATTCCGGTATCATATACGTCAACCCCAACGACAACCTTTACTGTTAGGTGGTTACTGATGTAAAACGTGAGGTTTGATGTGTACGAGATTAACGTACCTCCACAAGTCCGAGGGTCACATGATTTGACCAGCAGTTGAAAGGTCACTGTGTCACTCACAAAAAGACGAGTTACTCTCCGGGTGACTACAGCGGTGAATCTGTAGTAGAGACTAAAGATACCGCCGTATATAATTCGGGTCTCCTTGCGAACGTCTTCGTCGATGACAATAAGTGCTCGGCTTGGTTTTGATACAGAGAGCTTTTCTTTGACAAATCTATTCACGTCCCCACTAGAAGCGTTTGCTCCTCCAACCTCTTCTAAAACTGTTGTTGGGCGCTTTTCTTCGGTGTCGTTGTTACCCGGTCGTAGTTTAGCGCAGGAACCACACAGGCCTTCAGCAATCTGGCAGAAACTCAAAGACACAGTGGACTCTACGTTTATATATCGATC
Source organism: Galaxea fascicularis (assembly GCA_948470475.1). NCBI lineage: Eukaryota > Metazoa > Cnidaria > Anthozoa > Scleractinia > Euphylliidae > Galaxea > Galaxea fascicularis. The sequence goes on along the minus strand of OX419340.1, from coordinate 2,858,237 downwards.
TGTGAAGACTGTCCGAATGGATAAATAGTGTGAAATAACAATCTTGAAGGCATTGCTGGATATTGGTTGAACAGTCACATTGTTTGCCATCATATCTTTAGTGGGTTCTGCGCCGGCGTTGATTTCTTCATTGTTGGCATACACAAGAGGCCGAGAATCACTGTCGTATGGGGCGTGAACACTGATGGACAATTCATTGAATTTCACACCAATTGCATTGATACAGACCGAACTTATCTCACATGGCACCTGTCGAACTTGTGCTTGAAGGATAGACGAATTTATCATGAAAAACTCTCCTATTGTCGTGAAAGTGAAAAGTGAGCCATCAAAGCCAGTGACGTACCCTCTCTCCGAAATGGTGCATATCTTTATTGTTGTATTTGTGATGACAGCATCAGCTGTGGACACTGCGACGGAGCATGATGGACCCCTCCAACCAGGGGTGCACGTAGAACAGTTCTGGTCACCTTGCCAGTTGGGATGACATTTGCACTCACCGGTGGCGATATCGCACTGGCCATTGCCAAAACAAGGTTTTTCTGCACCTCCAGGGCACACATTAGAACAATTTTCGCCCCAGTAGCCACCATCACATCTGCACGCCCCATCAGAATACCACCCAATTAGGCACTTTGTTGTGCAGTTTATCCCAACCCAGTCATTAAAACGCCCCTGGGGGAGCACATTGCAGAGATCTTTTCCAGGTAGAGTTGAGAGATTAAGGGCGGCCTGACATTCCTCTCCAAAGGCAACTGCCGTTGTTATGGCCGAGTCTAGACTTCCCGAGGAAGACACTTCTGCAATGCAAGCGTCGTAGTAGAAATTGGATCCTCCGGTGGCGTTGAAACATTCACTGTAGAGAGGACCTTTGAGAAAAATATCTGAACAAAGCTCTTCAGTTGAATTCTCCGCAAGATCCTCGGAAGGCTCTAGTACTTCAAAAACAGACGTTTCCGCAACTGCATCGGAAGGATACCATACTGGCCCTCTGAAGGGAGGGGTAGCAAGTTTGAAGTCAAGTGATCCTACCGTCGGTCTACATACGAAACCACTTCCTTCATTAAACTTCCAAAGAAGGGCAATTCCAGGTGTATCTTGCTGCAAGTTGGTATTCCAGATTTCCTGAATCATAACGGAATCAAATCTCTTGTTCCAAAAGCTTAACTCGTCTACCCAACCCACAAAGCCAGGCACAAAGAGAGACACTGTGGTTATTTGCCAGAGAGCGACGGATAAAGTACCACCTTCAGGAAATATCCCCACGCCAACATAAAATACTCGAGTCTGGATAACGCCTATGGAATTTACAACGTAGATCTGAACCAAACCAGAATTGCGCTTGTACACGAACGATATGTGGTTCCACAGTTCCGTTTCCAGCAATACTTTCGTGTCAATGACTATGGTATCAAAGTGAATCCTTATCGTTCCATTCACAGTGATTGCGAATGTCTTATTTAGGGCGTATGAGATAATAGTTCCACCGTGAAATGTCGGGTCCTTCGCCTTGACGTAAAACTGAACTGTGATGTAATTACCGATGAAAACAGTGGTTATGGGTGGAGACACGACCGACGTAGCGTTGAAAAATAGACAGCTTCCTCCTCCACTAACGGAAGACGATTCACCCGCGATGTTTAAAACAGGACCAAAGGAGCTTTCATTGCGCGGGACGGTCCACTTATTTACGTAGGAGACCAGCACATCTTGCGTTATAGTTGTTATGTCAATGTAAGTGTCTGTGATTCCTCCACCCGTTGAGCAGTTTGAGGGGATAGCGCTCGATCCAAGATCTCTACATCTTCCAAGGAGACCGCAAGCCTCTCGACACAACCATCTGTCCATAGTGATGGAGACATCAAAGTGTATTGCCAGGGAATTTATGACAAAATGGAAGCCACCTGGACCGGTTATGGTATAGCTGTTGAGCGATGTTCTTTGAAACATAAACCCTGAATTTCCCAAGGAAATCAGCGTCTTATAATCAATGGGAAAGCCGTTCATTGTTATCAATACTTGGCCCGCGACTCCGATACTACTGTGAATAGCCATGACATCTTTTTGCACACGTACAGCTACGCATCTTACCCGCACATAACTACCGATTCTGACTTGCCGAAGCTGGATGCTGACTCCATAACGGGCCAAGGACAGGACATTGAATTCTCCTGCTACGTTTACATTGATTTTAATACCATCTAAAGTCACATAATAGCCAGTTCCAAAGGATGAAGTTATGGGGAGCTCTTCAGTGGGTGCTGTTGTTGCAACCGAGCAATCTTTGCTAACGTAACCAGGGGTGCACCGACTACAATCAGGTGCTCCTCGCCATTTTCTTCTACATCGGCATGTTCCACTTCGACTCAGGCAACGGCCATGCCCAGCACAAACGTTTATGGGTCCACCAGGGCAGACCGTATCACAATACTTTCCCCAAAAACCTCGATCACATTTGCATTTTCCGTATAGTCCTCGAATTTGGTATCCAAAGGTGCAGGGGACATCACAATTCACGCCAATCCAGTTGATAAGTCTTGAACTTTGGAAGACTTCCTCCCTACACACAAAGAAACATAAAATCAATACAGGCACCCATGGTTATATTCAATGCTAGATAAGCACGTGAGCGCGGAGGAATGCTCCAAGTTTACCAAAATTTATGGAGTCGTGAAAAAAGATCAGTGACCGGGTTCAGCGAATAGAATGATTGTACCACCGCTATTTAGTGAGGGTTTTCACTTAATCCTTTACTTTTATTTGTAACGTTTACGTGACTCCATTTTGCTATGTTATCAGAGCGCCAACGTGATTAATTAGGGCACCTTCACCATGGGAACTGAAGTTTACAAACGTAGGTGAGTACGAACGTTAATAAACGTGCTCGCCAAATGTTGGCAAGATGAAGGCTAGCCTTGCCATGAAATCCATCATCGATCAGGTTTCAAATGTTCACACATTCTCGCGTGGAGTAAAAGTACTAGTTGCTTTGTATCGCCATAAGAAGGTTTTGAAAGCACAGACCATAGTTTAAACAGAAAATTAATATGACCAAATTTGGAGAAAAGAAGGGGCACTCTTTTGGAAATAGATCAGATCTGATTGTGGATATGCAAATAATACATAATACACAATTAATACATTAAAACTTTGAAGTAAAAACCTTAAGATTTTCCACACATTGACGATCGGAGTAAACCAACATAAAAAAAATTGCATAACCAAATACCATGACTTTGAAAAGAAGATAATACCTGCACATCTGCCTCGCCGGCCAAATGGACAAGTTAAGTTGTACTTGACAAGTGTCTGCAAAAGCAACTAAAACACTGACTCCCAGCGACACCTGCCGACTAGACGCAATCACTCGTAAACATGCTCTAACGTAAAAGGATATCGTTCCACCGCCAAGCACTCCACAGGCAGAACTCAGGGGCGACATCTTGATGTGTTCATCACACCAGGTTTCTGCTGCGACTCTGAGTTGGTCCGTATGGAAAGTTATTTCAGTGGTTAAAGGAAGAATCTTAACATTCGCGTAACTGTAGATCCAGCGAGGTGCTCTGCGTACGGACGGTATGTATAAATGGACGCCGTTAACTAAATCGTGTACAATTTTACTCTGCCCTTCGTTAAACTTCCACAAAATGGCGATGCGGTGCGCGGTGGAAATCACGTTGGTTCTCCAACTGGTCTGGATATTATGTAGACTAAATTCCCGATTCCAGAGCCGAACTTCATCGATTAGTCCAAAGAAACCTGGCAAATGATCACCGACCTCGGTGTTGCTTTCCAGAGCTGGAATCCATTGTCCTATCGCAATGGTGCTGTCCCCTCTTTTAAGTACCCCAGAACTCATGGTGTGAGTAGCTTGACGAACAACGCCTATTGAATTAATGTGGTAGAGATAGATCGCGCCGGTGACGTTAAAGTACACAACAGTAACTTGGTTCCAGATATCGAGCTCTGGGGTGAGTTCAGTGTTCCAGATCTCTAGCCCAATGCGCACCTTTAAGGTAACCTCAATATATACCGTCAGTGTAACTGTTTTGCTGTACGTGAAAAGAACTCCTCCAGGATTTGACCTTGGTAGCATCTTAAACAACAATTCGGTCGTGACAACAGGGGAAGTTAACACATTAGGCATTAGATCAGTAGACACTCCAACCCGTTTGAACTTAAGGGCGTATTCAGCGCCGGTTGCTCCTTTTTCTTCTTCGTAATTTCCGTAGCTGTAAATGAATAGACTATCATCGGCGAAAACGCGCCACGTTTCCTCCAACGACGCACCACCTGTTACGTTGAAGTCGTTTTCTCCGTTGCCATCGCAGTTTCCACACAATGTAGGTGTTCCGTCACACAAAGACTGGTTAACATGACTAGCAATCACGAGTCCTACTCCCACAACACGAAGCTGGAATTTGAAATTTTCACTCACGCTGCTCAAGACATAAGTGGTTGAAGACGTCTGCTCTAAGGACACTTTATTGGCAATTTGGATTTTCGTTGAGGCGAATTGCGCAATGCTTCCATTTACCCAAACAACGGGGCGCTCGGTTTCTTCGTAAGGGGCGTGGAATGTCATCTTCCATCCGGAAACGGAAGAGAACGCCATGGCGTTTATACAGCGTGTTTCGCCATTGTGACAAGACACTTGTCTGAACTGCCCTTTAAAGCGGGTGCCTCGTACAAACCAGAACTCCCCTACACCAAAGAAGTTAAAATGTGCACTATCAAAGTTGGTGAAATGTCCCCCTAGAAAAGCAGAACACGTTGGTAATTGCGTCGTCGCTACAGCTACTGAGCAGTCAGCTCCAGTCCAACCAGGAGTGCAGTTACTACATTCTTCGTTACCACGCCAATTCAGTTCGCATTCGCATGTTCCGGTCTTCACGTCACAGTTGCCATGTTCATTGCAAGGTGAATTTCCGCCTCCTGGGCATTCATTGGAGCAGTCATTTCCCCAGTATCCTGGCCTGCAAACACACAAGCTCGCGTTTTGCGTGCCAGGGTTCCCGAATAAACACTTAAAAGAACAGTTAGTACCGATCCATTGCTGTGGAAGCCTCTTTGGAAATTGTTGACAGAGGAGTTGGGCGGGCCACGAAAGAAGGTGGAGCACTGTCTGACAGTAATCTGCATATGCTGATAGTACAACATACGCAGTGTCTAAGGAGCCAGAAGAATGAATGTCGGCAAGACAGGCCTTGTAGTAGAATTGTGGAACTGCAGTGTTAAGCTGCTGTCCGCATTCTGATTGTAGTGTGGTGTCGTAGATAAGTCTGAAGCACAAGCTGCTAGCAAGTGATCCAAACGTGGCATTTCTAAAATGGACGCTCGCACGTACGATTACTGATGGAAACACATCTCTTATATACGAAAACTGCCACACAGGCCGACTACTGATCACTTGAGGAAGGTAGATATTCGACGAACTAGAGATACGATTGATAACCACTCTACCCACTCCCTCGTCAAACTGCCACAGGGCAACTAACGTTGCTTCGTTCCCATTGACAACAGCTAGGAAACTCTGACGGACGAGCACAGTGTCAAGAGCAAAAGTCCATATGCGCAGTTCATCCATACTTCCAAAGAATGGTTGCAATGGTACACCTGTGATGTGGTGCTGTGTGATGTGCCAGCGACCAAGCCACAGGGTACCACTGGAGGTGAACAAGTTAGGTCCGATGTAAATATGCTTGGTGAACAGGTTTCCTTGAGCATCGAGCTGATAGTAGGCTAGGACTCCTGAAATGGAAACGTAGACCTGTTTTAAGCTTTGCGACGTTTGTCCCGTACGAGAAAATTCACTTAAAAACCTTTATTCCTACACAGTTTTCTACCAACAAGGTCGCGACACCGTTACACTCAAACATGCAATTGGCACATTGTCACAAGGTCTGTTCGTGCAAGCACGTTATCATAGCGAAAGATTCTACAAAGCTAGAACAGATTTAACTCCACGATCTCCTATGAAAAACACTACATTTTTGTGACGTGATTTCAACGAAGAATTGGATCTTTTGTTGTATCAAATTAAAGTCAGAAGGGCATACGGTCGAAGAACCACGGTTGAACTCCTCCACAGCTGATTATCAATGAAATATACTTAAACAGCATTACAGGGAAGAAACGTTTTTTTGAGACCATTTTGCCGGTTTTTAGATCCAGTTATTTTCCCCTTATTCTCTTTACGATTGTCATTGCTCGTTTCACCAAAACGAAGTGGAAATATAATACTGAGAGGTTACAGAAAGGAACAAGTAGAGAGAAGACCCTCAAACGCTGTCGGTTTTCCTTACCTATTTTTGCTTTGTATGTAACAGACACTTGTACCCAGGTTCCCAACGGAAGTGCTACTCCAACGTCATAAATGGTCCTGCCCACATGGATCTTAACTTTGGCATCGTTGACAATAGCGAAGGTAAATTCTCTGGCATAAGATAAGATCGTACCTCCATATGCATAGACTCTAACAAACAGCTGAAGGGTAAAGTCTTCTCCTGTCATAAACGATGTGTGTAGGGAACCTGTGGATGCCACTGTACCATTAAAGCTCAGTGCATATCCATTCGAGGTTATTTCTCTTCGCTCATTGTAGCTTGTGTATCCGAATAAGAACAGTGAGTCAATGGCAGAAACTTTCCATTGAGAGCTGAAGATGTCAATGATAATCCGTTGTGAGATACTCTGCCCCCAGTACGCTGTACCTGTACTGTTTGTGAAATCGTTCTCAATAATAGAGTCACAAGAGGAACAAAGTCCTGAAGGGACGGTGCAGTATTGTGAAATAGAAGACATCTCAAAGGACAAGAACTTCTGCCAGGTGTTAACCGTAAGCGAAATCGTTCCAGCTGGTTTGTTTATAATTTCGTACGCTTGTGGAGATATCTTTTGAAATCTAAAGCCATTTGTTAAGTCAAGAGTGTTTTTTTCGGTCAGCTCACGGTTGAACCAAACTAATGCTCTTCCAGTGCCATCGTGAGAAGCTCTTACTACCAAACTCACTGAACCGGTTTTAATTGCCACTGACGAGATACAGTACGAGCCACTCATGCAAGGGATTTGGCGGACTTGCACGGTAATCTGATTGCTCTTCAACAAGTAGAATTCTCCATACGTACTAAACGTGTATCCAGCCCCATCAAATGTTGTGTAATGAGCCGCGCCGAATCCTTGACAGGTATAGTTATCTGGGTTGCTTTTATTTCCTACGAGTGCAACAGAGCAATCATCACCAAGCCATCCTTGCGCACACAAGCTACAGTCTTGCGTAACGTTCGATGTTATCGGGCATTCACACTTTCCTGTACTGTTATCACACTGGGATTGACCATGGCAAGGTGAATAGTTACCTCCAGGGCATTCTTGTGAGCAGCTATCGCCGTAGAACCCTTTCAAGCAGACGCAGCTGTCACTTCCTGGAAGGCCAAAGTTGCACTGTTTTTTACAGTTCACCCCATACCATCCTGGGAAGTTAACAACAGGCACCTGGTCACAGAGACTCTGAGCATACCACAACGATTGTTGGTGGAACAATTGATAGAAGTCTGAAACAGCCATTACTGACCAATACGCATGAGACTCTCGACTGCTTCTCGTTACGGATGCCACACACGACATGTGGTAGAACCAGAGCGTTGCTGTGTTCAGCATGGTGTACTGCGATGTTAAAGAAGAATGGAAAATAAGGTCGTGGCATTGTTGCTCTACATCCATCCACTTTACTCCAAATCTGAAGCTGTACGCTTTAAGAATATCAACAGAAAAAGAGGGAATCGGAGCCGTGGAGAACACCCATGTTGGCCCTTGCCAGACGCCTGATTGAAATGTTATGTGGGAGATAGAAACGCAGTCAAACGCAACAGTTCCATGGCCCTCATCGAACTTCCAAAGACTCGCAAGATTTTGCGCTGGCGAGGTACAATCTAAATTTCTTTTCCAGTTGTCTGAAATGGATAGTGGCTCCAGTTTTTGGTTCCATATTCGTAGCTCGTCAATTTGGCCGATGAATCCTTCCAGAAGCGGGATTCCTAGCCCAGCAGGAGCGGGCTGGCAGTATCCCAATGCTAAGATCCCTCCAGGTTGAAACACATTCACAGTACTCGTGATTGGGAAGTTCCGACTGTGAGGTAGGCCAGTTTCCTTTCTGTGATAGAATCGGAGGATGCGTGTTGATTTCGACCACACCAGCGCAATTTGGTTCCATTTACCTATCTCAATTATGGCTAAAGTGTCTAAAATCGTGTCTTCATACCGTAATTTTATTTTACCAGATTCAAGAACTACGGCAAACATCTTAGTACTTGTATAGGAGATGATCGTACCGTTTTGGCTTTCGGCTCGAACCATGAATTCGATAGTGATGTCAGAGGACGAGAAGCTAAAGATTTCTCCAGCGTGGGCACCAGTGTTGTTAAAGTACAGCGCATAACCTCCACCCATTAAGTCCCGTTGCTCACGATAGCTGTTGATGTCGTAAAGGAACAAACTGTCTTGAGTTGACACAAGCCACGACTTACCATAAAATTTATGCAAGTAAGATTGTGAAACATTTTGCGCTGTGACCTTTTCACCACTTCGGCTAGTTAAATCGTCCAAAGGATCAAGGTTGCAGTTGCCCCAAAGTCCCTGAGCAGTCTTGCAATATGTTTCATTATCAACACGCAGGTGAATATCGAGGTAGCGGTCGTACAGACGGACGATTAGCTGAACTCCATAGAGTGAAGATATGATGAACTGGACGCGCGAGGTGCGTTGGAACGTGAACTTGTGATTAGCTGGTCCAAAGTTGAATTTGAGGGAATACTTTCTTTCTCCATTAACATAGATAACTGGTTCTTCTGTGGCTTCAAATCTTGCATGGAACAACAGAGTATGCTGCTCAATTCTCACTGCTACAGCATTAAAGCATGAACTTGATGAGAAGCACGTGACCATTCGAGCTTGGACTTCAAAGCAAGAAGACATTATCAAGTGATATTCCCCATTTCCCAAAAACCTGTACCCAGCTCCGTCGAGGGTGATGAAGTAGCCATGTCCATGAGCGCCAGAGGTGTGGTTGTTTGGAGTTTGAACGATGATGGAACAATCAGCTCCTTTCCAACCGGGGGAACATGTACTACAGTTCACATCTCCTCGCCAGTTCGGATTACATGAACACAAACCTGTAGTTTTATTACAGAAGCCATTGTTAAAACAAGGCGCAGATGGGCTTCCTGGACACTCATGCTCGCATGCTATACCCCAGTATCCGTCACGGCAAGAACAGGTATACGATTCACTTGATACCTGGAATAGGAGGAAAGATATCTTAACCATCGAACACCCCCATATATACCATAATTATTTCATAACAAATAGTATATAGCCCAGAAAGCTAAATAAAATACAAATTATTAGATATCGAAAGAGGAATGTGAGATCTTTATAGCGTAAGGTTCTATATACCCAATAGCACTCAGACTCTCTGACTTACATTACTAGATGAAGCTGCACTGTCCACACATCTCATAGAGTGAATCATAGACGTGTCCACTACCGCTGCCTCTCTCTCATTGGACACTGGAAAAGCTAGAACCCAGGCTATAGGAGAGGAATCTTGTAGCCTGTAAATTAAACATAGGAAAAGGTACGTGTAATCCAACATATAACGTAAACGAAGCGCGCCTTTTCACTATTGCAAAAAAAGAAAGCACACAACACAGTACTGACGAATACATTCACCGTACTAAAGTTGGAGGATGTTACTCGAAGTTGAGCAAATAATTACGGAAGGATGAGTTCACTTGTTTTACCAAGATATCTATACGTTGCGATATCTATACGTTGCGTGCTCTTTAAACACGTTTTCTGAGTTTTATATTTTATGGGGTTTGAATAAACTTGACGTTTTTGTTAATTTCTAAACGTGACATTTTTGTTAATTTAGGAGTTTACTTCAGCGTTTACAGTTAAAACTTTTGGAAGAAAACTTATAATTTTCAGACATTTCAAGTGAACGTAAATGTGGAAAATAGGCTTTTATTCGTAACTGAAACGTGAGGAACTAATTTACTCACCTCACTGTAAAAGCTTTGTCGCGTCTTCCAGGTGCAAACTTGGTCGGCTGGCCGTTATCTTCTGTTGCCAGTGGTACTAGGTTACTAGTTGCATTGTCTGAGCCGCTTACTTTGCGAACAAATCCAGCCAGTCCGCCAGGAACGATCTCAAGGTAAGGCCTGGAGAAGAAATTGTCTGGTCCAATTCTTAGGTACACATTGTGAGGATTTCTATTGTTGTACCCAAACCAAGCGAACACCTCGCCTTGATCAGTGCTGTAGAGACAGTTGAGGATTGGTTCTATTGGACGTTTGCCCCAGGCCCCATCGAGTTCGTCACGGTACTGAGCGTGCGCAGTGAAACAGTCAACATCACATCTCTCCCCTACGTGGGCACCATCACAGGATGTACAAGTTGGTAATCCCCAACCGAACACACAGCGGTCGCAGGCTGAGCCATTCCAGTAACCTAAGTTGGAATCATAATGACACGTGCAGATGTCTTTGTTGTTTCCTGTTGCATTACCATGCACACAGTAAACATTACATCCGACAGGCCAGCCGATATAGTCTGTTATGCACTCGTCACATTCTGATCCAGTGAACTGCGGTAAGCACCGTTCACACGAACGACCGTCAAAACCGTGGTTGCAACTGCAAGCTGGCAAGTTACCTTGCAGAGTGCATTGCCCTCTGTTGCTACACATGGGCTGACCAGGACAAACGAGTTTACTACAATCATCGCCATCAAATCCAGGATTACAAAAGCACACAGCCGTAGACGGAGAGCCCTGCTGAGCGCAGGCACCTCTTCCACTGCAATCTGGTTCGCCTGGGCAGTTTAAGGTTTCGCAGGTTGATCCCTTCCACCCTCGGTCACACTGACAGACACTCTGGTTACAAGTTCCTCGGCTAGAGCACTCGACGTCACATGCCAGTCCACTGTAACAAGAATCACACTTACAAACCACGCTGTTTGGAGGGTATTCTTGACCATGGATACACGGGAACTCGCACGCAGGACCCATCGTATTATTCGTACAATTAACACAGATTGGTGGATCGACTCCTCCATAGCAGGTACCCAGTCCATTGCAATCTGGTACACCAGGGCAATCAGGAATATCACAGCCTGCTCCTTTCCATCCGTTGAAGCAGTCACACTCTTGTGTAACAAGCAAGCAGACGCCATGGCCAGTACAGTCGACACCTATACCTGGACAGCCTACTGTTTCACACTTAGGTCCTCTCCATCCGCTATCACAGACGCACTTGCCGCGCTCACATTTGCCATGACGATTGCATTCTGTGGCACAGTCAACTCCCGTGTGGCAGCTGTCACAGCTGCAAGTATCACCACTAGGTGACTTCACGACTGTGCCATTAATGCAGCGTTGGTCGCAGCCTTCTCCCATGAAACCAGAGTCACAAGACACACAAACCGGAGGATCGTGAGAGACTCCGTCGCACACCCCATGCCCGCTGCAATTCCCACCTCCAGCGCATTTAGGTATTTCACAGCCTCTTCCAGACCAACCCGGTCTGCAGTAGCAAATACCTAAAGCAGCGATACAAGAGCCGTGTCCCGAGCAGTCAGAGCCCCATCCAGGACAGCCTTTTATGTTACAAGTGGCACCTCGCCAACCCTCAAAACCGCAGTCACACACGTCATTTGTGCAATTACCACGTCCGGAACATTCTTCTTCACAAGTTACACCACTGTAGCATCCGTCACACAGGCAGACATATGAACCATCCTCCGTTTCCTGGGGTCTGCCATGTTCACATTTAGTCTCGCACGCCCGACCCATCCAGCCCTTATCACAATTACAGAATGATTTAAACCCGAAAGTCTCGCATTTCCCATGAGCACTGCACATTGGAGTACCAGGGCAAGCTGGCTCTTCACACCCTCGCCCAGCCCAACCTGGGTTGCAGTCGCACGTCCGAGTGGCACTGTTGCAAGTACCACGACCAGAACAATCTGTGTTAAACAGACCAGGACAACCCTTCTTTTCACAATGTTTTCCACGCCATCCTTCAAAGCCGCAATAGCACTGACCTTTTGAGCAGGTAGCGTTAGGCCTGCTAGAACAAAAGACATCGCAACTGAGTCCACTGTAACAGGGGTCACAATCACACACAGTAGGATCGTCTATGTTTTGAGTGCCATTGACGCAAGGCAGTTCGCAAGCTCTTCCAGCCCACCCGGCCTGACAGTTGCCGCAGTATGGGATGTCAGCTGGGATGCACTGGCCTCTGTTATTGCAATCAGGTTCACCTGGACAGTCCGTTTGCTCACATCCTTTACCTGAACCAAACAAATAATACAGATGAATACCGATTCCCATAAAGTTGGATAAAGTTTGTTTTACAAAAAATTATCGTTAACCTTAGCATTCAAGGGATACACAATTTTTTAAAAATAGCTTCACAAAGTACTTTGAAAACCCTTTAAGTGTATGAATTAAGTGCGATAAACAAATCACATTTTTGAGAGCTCCTATAAAATGCTAGAGACCTGGCTTCATCAACTCTGCACTTATGTCCAGAAATGCAGGTTACTGGGACCCTTGGCTACTTAATATTACGCACAATTAATTGTAATTTCATGTCTTCATGTTTAACAGAATTGCTTCCATTAAGGTGACGATTAGGGATAGGGGACACTTTGTGATGTCTATCATAAAGACAATGAAACTCGTTATACTGCATTTCTGAACATATCTCCATTCTTAATGCTGATTTCCGGGCTTTTGTGTGTATTGCGTTAGGACTATAAGTCATACCAGAAACGAAGCCGCTACGGTATTAATTTCTTCACTAGAAATGCAGGATAATTTCTGGTATGACTAATGGTCCTAACGCAATACACACACACGCCCGGAAATCAGCATCAAGAATCGCAGCCCAAAGCGAGCTTAAGGTTAAACAATTTGTTATTTTTCAATCCCAGTAGGGTCTAAAGTACTTTACAGTGATACTACACTTTTAGCCTTTGGATAAGATTCCAAACTTAAACGATGAAAGTTACTAAATAGAAATTTCATAAGTAGGATCTCTTTTGGGGGTGAAAAAAATCACCCGACATAACCTCCCAACAAGTAAACGTACCATCCCAGCCTGGATCGCAGACACACACTTTTGAAGGCAAACATTGACCGTGCCCAGAGCAATCTCTCTTGTAGCCAGGGCAACCTTGCCTCTCGCAGTACTGTCCTCTCCAACCCTCAAAACCACAATCGCATTTTCCTCCCATACACAATGAACTATGATTGGAACAGAGCATGTCACAAGCGGCCCCGTTGTAACACAGGTCACACACGCAAATGTGATCACTAGTTGGACTCCCAAACTTGCACGGAAGTTCGCAAGCAACACCCATCCATCCTTTGGTGCAATTACACTTAGGCGCCTCATTAGCATTCGCTGGTGGGTTACAAGCACCACGCCCATTGCAGTCAGGGGTACCGGGACAGTCTGGAATGTCACACGCGAGACCAGACCATCCGGGATCACACGTGCAGATTTTGGTGGCTTTGTTGCAAGTGCCATGGTTGCTACAGTCGTCTGGCCATCCGGGACAGCTAGGAATTTCACACACGGCGCCTTTGTATCCCTGAAGTTTGTCACAGACGCAAGCATCTTTGACGCAAACTCCGTGTAGTGAGCACTCAAAATTACAACCACTTCCAGAGAAGCATGGGTGGCAAATACAGCCTGATGCGTTGCCGTAGTTCGTTCCATTCACACAAGGGAGCTCACACATTTCTCCTGCCCAATGCGGCTCGCAGTTACACCTAGCATAAGGGAAAATCTAGTTAAGCATGCCCGAAATGCGAAAACACTGCCATTGAACTCGAGGTTTACTTTGAGTTTAATAATGCAGCGACTAATCAGAATAAGGATGTAGCCACATGCAAAGGGATCACTAACGATATGCCCAGCCATGTATTCGGAATCCTTAGTCACACTTTAAAATTTTATTGTTTATTTTCTGAAATCCTTAGCAAGAAGGCGACGCCTTTCACAATCTTATCTGGTACTTGCATTCCGCCAATTCCAAAACCATGAACATTAAACAATGTGGAATTTTTGACGGACTAACGTCATTTAGTTACCACATAATTCCTGGCTCTATATCAAACATGGAGCAGAGATTTGGCTAGTACTCGAAAACATAGTTCACTATGCTTCTTAGCCGCCCTTTACGAGAATCGATGGTATAATGCTAAAACAAAAGGTTAGGGGACGCTGCAGGGCATGCTCCTTTAGAAATCTGGGAATTCAAATAGTGCATTTTAGTCACAAACTAATCGGTAATTTAAACCACTTGGTTTGGTGTGACAGAGTAAGAGAAAGACACTAGCGCATTGTCACTAAGAGGTAGGAAGACATTTTGAGAAAAGGATAGTCTTTGTATGACAACGTCATAGCCACAACCTTGCAGTGTAACTGCCATACCTTCTTGGATTAGTATTGCTGCAGCTTCCATGGCCAGAACAGATGGGTTCTCCTGGACAGTCCAGTGTGCTACAATCATCACCAGCCCATCCTTGGGCGCATATACACTTTTGAGTCTTTGTGTTACAGAAGCCGTGATCTGGACTAGTACACTGTCCTGGACATCCTGGCAACTCGCAGTATTCTCCCATATGCGCGTTACCTGGTTCCTGACCACAATTACATTTGTTGTTAACACATTCGCCATATCCAGAACACTCACTCTGGCAACCGCTGCCTGTGTAACAAGGATCACAGAGGCAGATGCCATCTTCGGGAGTGCCGTGAGTGCAGGGGTCGTTACAAGCTGGACCCATCCACCCTGGACTGCAGCCAGTGCATTCTGGGGTGTCTCGGTTGGTGGCATTGCAGTATCCACGACCAAAGCAGTTTGGAACACCGGGGCAGTCCGGGAGGTGACACCCAACACCAGTCCAGCCTGTTGAACATTTTTTTTTTTCGTTTAGAGATAATACTGTTACGTGCTTATGGTCTGTAATCTTCAGTGGCATACCTCGACGAAGTGGGTGTATGTGCACTATAAATGAAGTCTATGTCTACAGTTAAACAACCGCAAACCCCAGTGATATGCCATATATTTACTGAAACGGGAGTGAACTAGCCCGTGTTGTAATATCACTGCGTTTTGAACCTAAAATTGACAATTTGGGACAACAATCTCCTCGTAGTTTTCGTTTCTCCCGGGGATGAGAAGGTAACCGGAAGAGGTAATAATTAAATACGTTTGATGGAGGCATAAACGAGTAAACTGGAAAATGGTGAAAATAAGACAGTTAGAACTCCGGCAATTTGAATATTCCGCTTCAACTGTTGATAGTTAATTCAGTTGATTTTATGCTTCGATCTGTGGGTCTCTCCTAAAAGATGAAATACTTTTAAGTTATTTCTTCCTTACCTGGTTCACAGATGCACTTGTGGTTTGAACTATCACATTTCCCATGACCGCTGCAATCCTTCCCATTAGATCCAGGACACCCAGGCACTTCGCACAGGGTACCTCGCCATCCTTGAAGTGGATCACATTCGCACTTTTGGTTAACGCAAGTTCCGTGTCCTGTACATTCGACGGTACACCCAAGACCTGTGTAACATGGATCACAAACGCAGTTTCCGCTGTCCATAGGTACCTGCTGCCCATGAGTGCAGTGGTCTTCGCAAGCGGGACCCATCCAACCAGATATACAGTTGGCACAAACTGGCGGGTCAGCAGTTGCATTACAGTGACCTGGAAATGAAAACCCGTATCACAATTTTTTTCTTAACTTAAACGCAGAAAAACTGGCCAGGTTAATAAAACGTCCCCACACTTGCCATTACTTGTCTCCTGTCCTATTTAAACGAGCTGAGTTAAAAAGTGCTTCCCAGTTGAACATAAAACGTTAATTAATTTAAGCAAATTCTTGACTAAGTTAACAAACCTGCTTCCGCTCTGTTAATGAACTTTGGTTCCATTCCTTCTATAGAAAAGAGTACAAGTCCGAAGAATGGCAGAAATAAACTTAACTGGAACTTGGGACATTTGGAGAAACTTCAACTCTGAAATACTGGTTTGGGAAAACTGGGAACATTTCAATGAATTTACCGCGAAGTATATCCGCATACTTGGTACGATTGTGCACAGCTGCGTAATTACTGTTGCAACAATCTTTTGCTTATTCCAGTGCCTGGATAGTGCAACAAGATACCAATAAGTATTCTGATTACCTACCCCTGTTCGCGCAGTCAGGATTTCCAGGACAATCCGGAATGTGGCAGCCATCACCAGTCCAGCCATTCACACAGATACAAGTGTGCGTTGCACTGTTACATTCGCCATGACCAGTGCAATCCTTTCCAATTCCTGGACATCCGGGATTTTCGCAGTACGTTCCACGCCATCCAACATCACACTGGCAAACGTCGTTCACAATAGTTCCATGCTCTGAGCATTCACTATCGCACCCGACAGCGACCCAACCTGGTTCACAAACACAGTTACCACTGTCCATTGGAACTTGGCGACCGTGTAAACAAGGATCGTTACAAGCTGGCCCCATCCACCCCCTGGAGCAGTTCTGACACTTAGGGGGGTCTACAGAGGCGTTACATATTCCCCGTTGGAAGCAATTAGGGGTCCCCGGGCAATCTGGAATTTCGCAACCACTGCCGGCCCAGCCTTCGTTACAGGTGCAGACGTGAGTAACTGAATTACATACTCCATGACTTGTGCAGTCAGAGCCGTCGCCAGGGCACCCAGGATTATCACAAAGATCTCCTCGCCATCCCACGTCACAAACACACCTCTGGTTCACAACCTTACCATGTTCAGAACATTCGCTATCGCAACCAACACCTAGACAAAATAATCCAAAATAGAAAGCATAATGACGGTGTCATAATATTAACTACACATGTGTTTAAGACAATCAAGATGTTGTATAAGTGACTGTTCAACGACATTGAAACCCATGCGCTAAAATAAACCTGGTCCTTGTTATGAAGCAACAAAGCCTGGTCAATCTCCCTCATCTGGTTGGAGGCAACTAAAACCAGTTCAGTTCAGTTCAGTTCAGTTCTTTATTTTTCTAATAGTAATTGCTAACAAATTGGACATGCCCACAGGTAGCAGATGCTAATCTGGGTGGGTCATGTCGTGACTAAAAAGAGTAGGTAGACAAGTTTACAGGAAAATCAAGAAGATAAACTGAAACGTACAAGAATATAAATTATAAAATTAAGTTTGTGAGCTAATTAGTACCACATTAGGAGAAAGCGCCATGGGATATCTTATTTTACAAAAATTCTTAATAGATCTAAATCTGGAATAATACAATTAAAGCTATACTTATTATTCTAAGAAAATACAATAAAATCTTAAGAAAACTTAACCTTTTGAATAATGTTTCGTATACCAAGGTAAGAGTCTTCCGAAGTCAGGATATCGAAAAGTACTCTTTTAATTTTTTTTTTTGAAGTCATATTTTGAAAGATTTCTTAATGTAAACCTCCAAAGAATACTGGAAGGTGGTGAGAATGATTTTGCTCCTGTCCAAATAATTTAAAAAAATGTAAATGTCTAAGAAATCTCTATTTTTTTTTACCTGAGTAGCCAGGCCAACATTTGCACTGTCCACTGTCCATAGGAACCTGCTCTCCAAAAGTACACGGATCTGCGCATGCGGGTCCCATCCAACCTCGACTGCAGTTTTGACACTGAGGAGGGTCAGCAGAAGCATTGCAGTATCCGCGATTGTTACAGTTCGGTGCACCAGGGCAGTCTGGGATTTCACATCCTAATCCAGCCCAACCAGGGTTGCACGTGCATACATGCGTAGCACTGTTGCAATCACCATGACCCGTGCAATCCACAGTGATACCAGGACATCCAGGAATTTGGCACACATCACCACGCCAACCTAGCATGGGATCGCAGTCACAGATACCTGATTGTGAACATGTTCCTCGACCCATGCAAAGTGAGTTGCAGCCCTGACCACCCCAGCAAGGATTGCACTTGCAAAATCCGCTGTCCATAGGTTCTTGAACACCGTTGACACAAGGATCATTGCATGCAGGGCCCATCCAACCAGCGGAGCAGTTGACGCATATTGATATTGTGCCGTTCATCACTGAGCATGTGCCACGGTTATAACAATCCGGCTCACCAGGGCAATCAGGTTGGCTGCAGTCATCTCCCCTCCATCCAGGGTTACAAAAGCAAGTGAGAAGAGCGCTGTTGCAGACACCGTTTCCTGAACAGTCATTTGGGCACTTGGGAACTTCGCAGAATTCACCCTTCCACTTTGTTTCACAAACACAGCTGTCGTTTGTACATACCCCATGTCCTGAGCACAATGAGTGACAGTACGTTCCGATGTAACAAGGATTACACGCGCATTTTTTGCCGATACAAGTACCATTTCCAGAACATTCCCTGTTGCAGTCATTACCTGTAAAACACGGGTCACACACACATTTCCCTGTCACGCTACACCTCCCATTACTATGACAGTCACGCGTGGCGTTACACCTATGCTCGCATCGATATCCAACAAAACCAGGATCACAGACACACTCTCCATTAGGAGAGCATTGCCCATGACCTAGACAAGTGACTGAATGGTCACACTTGTATGCACAGTTCACCCCATAGTAACCTGCATCACACGTGCATTTCCTTTGCTGTGATGAAAATGTTCCGTGACCACTACAATGTTGCTGACAAATCTGCCCGGATCCTCCCTTGCCGGCACTTCCGCCTCCTGACGTACCGCCGGACACATCCCGGTTTCGTAGTATGTCCCGTCTGATGTGATCGGGGGAAAAGTAACTGAGGTGTCCACCACCGCCCCCACCACCGTAGTAGTACCGACGACTACTGCAGTGACTGCAACAAGACTCGGATCTAGAACTCCCTGCACCTCCTTTGACTGTAAGATGGCCATGTCCTGGAAAGCAAACACGTGAAAAATTGCTCGTCATATAAAGAGTTAAATTAACCGGCTATTCTTTTAGTTTTCATGTCCCTTCCCACATTTTTTACAGTTTGTGAGAAATGAGCTTAGCAAGTCGGTTACATTTTGAAAAATATCTGATTGGATCTTCACCAAAATTATCGAACATTTTAGCTATGTTAAGGAAATTCCCCTGAATTGCATTGCGCGTCCTTACTGCGCATAATTTCTTGCGTTAGCAGCGCGCGTACGAGCGCGTACATGTTCAAAACACTGCAGGTTTTCTGAAGGACAGATCTCCCAGAAATAGGTAAAAGGCGATTTTCTCCCAAACGTGCACGGTGACCCCCATTTTTACTGGTGTCATTTGCTTGTAATAGGTACAGGAAAAACATATTTCAAAAGGAAAAAATGTTGGGTAGTAGAAGTTGTAGAATTTGTGTGTAAATGACGTAAGACTCTACATTTGGAGCCAGGGCCAGGTATGAGAATATGAGATAGTGGTCCAATTTCCTTACATTATTTGCAACATCGGGCATTTGAAATCACTTAGGTTTCTTTCCACGTTATGACGTCATCAGTGCGTCATCAGAATACGCACGCACTGCCAAATGGAATCTATTTGCTAAATAGAATAGGTACAATTCATCAATTTTATTCTATTCGGGCAAGAGTCCGGTTTTCTGGGTATGACAATGATTAATGGTTTATGATCATTTGCTCATCTCCCAGTGACTCCCAGTAAAATAATTGTTTTTTTAAAAACTCTACAACCTGTTTTTGAGAATCTGAATACAAAAAGAAAAACAAAGAATCGCAGAGAAAAACTCAAAAGAGAAACTCGAAAAAAAATTTGTCGATCACTTTACTATACCAACATTTTTGGGCAAAGTTCAATGAATGGATAGGCCCATAAGCACATTTACAAATTTGTGACACTTGCGATTGAATTCATTTTTTTCCATTTTGTTTAGTAAAATTCATAAACTCAGTAACTGAAAATGCGTTTTGCTATAAACTGAACATAAACAGTACAAGAAAACGTCATTGAAACACGATGGCAACACTGGTCTTTGTCATTCTAAAACAATGAGCAAAGAGGAGTCAGTTGAATTCCCTTTGTATTTCGGTTCCAGTGTCACAATTTCTACTCGTTAAGTCCGCTAGCAGACGATATTTTTAATGGCCACCACTTTTTTTCTATACTTACTAACGCGTTCATTGATCATGTTTGTCCCAGTAGGTATATCAGCTGATAGCCTGTATCCTGCTACCCATTAAAAATGCTGCAAATCTAGTTTGCATAGATCAGTTGTTTATATCTCATTACCTTCAAAGTGTCTTCCAGCAACTCGTACCGTCCCACCACTCGCCCCTCCACCGCCACTGTCGCCATTAGATCCATCTGATTTCATCCATCCATCCAGCTCCAAGAGTTTTTCTACACTAACGTACAGGACGCCTCCACCAGAAGGCGAACTTTTGCCTCCACCACTTCCGGCCAGTGCAGCGGTGCATGGTTGTTCGTAAGAGCTTCCTGAAATCAAGGAAACGGGAAAAGTTAATGTTTTATCAGGGGCGCTCCTGACTAGGAAGAACAACTAGGTAAAATCATACCCAGATATTTTGGCCAACCCGTCGAAACAGACCATCCACGAAAAAACAGCAGAAGAAATGTTTATTAGCAAAAGGTTGGAAATTAGCCTGTGATCGATAAATCATTACTTGTAAAAATAATTTTTTATCTCAATCACCCATTTAAATGACAAATGGATGGCAAATGAATGAAAGATGAGGTTTATTCAGTACTGTCACAGAAAAAGGGCGGTGGCTACGATACCTCCATAGTTGGTGTAGCAACTGTGACTGCAGCCAGTCCAGTATCCGCTACCTCCGGCTCCGCCATGCCCGGCTCCTGCCTGACCACTGCACGCTGTCCGGCTTCCAGGTCCCTGCTGAGCTCCCCAGCCAAGTCCAGAGGTATCGACGATCGAGTCAAACTCAACACTGAAATAATCAGTGTGTATATTCACCGTGTCGGCCTTCAGCAACCCATTGTACTCCGAGGCAGCGTTGACCATGTGAAGGTGAACAGTATTCCCTGAGACATTGTGAGATGTGCTTTGGATCTCAAGAGTCCCACCAAGAGAAATTTGAAGCTTCTTGAACCAGTAATGGCTGACGTACGGCGTTTTAAAATTGGCGTTGCATGCTAAACAAGCCGATGAACCCTTTTCGGTCATCAGGGCATCTACGTTTGTTGCAATTCTAAGCGCTTCTACTCCATGGATTTCACCGTTTACTGTCAAAGCAGGAGACCCAGTGCCTCGAAGAGTGGTGCGAATCGGAAGTAAAATCTGGCCTCCTGTATCTATACGGTAGTTAACGGGAGCCTCGGTTCTAATACTGTGGGTCTCGACATATATCCGGGTATTTGGCAATGCATGCAGTGTGCCTGTCTTGTCACCCGTGGCTTTTTTGGAGTACAGTTCAGCAATTCTCCCCGAAACCTAAAAAAGAAACGGTGAATCAATATGTTAGTCCACTTAGCATGTCGAACAATGCTAAATTGCCTGTATTCACTTCAACCCTCTAACCCAAAGTAGGGTGTCACGAAATTATTTAGTAGTTGTTTGCGTTTAGTTTAAGTTTTTGTTTTAGTGTGTTGTTTGGATTTTTGTCGTTCATTGTTACGTAACTTTGTTACGTAACTCATGTAACATTTAACTATTTAATATTTAAACATTCTTAGTGTATTGTGTAGTTTAGATGTATGTTTCAGGAATTATGTAAATTTGTACAATTCAGCGTGTAACAGGTGTTCTTTCCAGTCACTTTCTTTATAGCGTTTGTTTTAAGTGTTAATTGTAGAAAAAAAATTACCATAAATATATAAATGTAAGTTGTACAGTTGTAGTGGGTTGTTGTGTAGCAGTTTTGTCGGTAGAGGGAGTAAAGCAAGAAAAAGAGAGACAAGGTGAAGGGCCTGTGGCCAGAAAGAGAAAAGTTTTATTCACTATCAAGAGCCATTGGTAGGCGCCAGCCAAGAAATAACTTGCAATTGACGAAACACATTTGTCAGTGGTGGCGTAAGGATTGAGAAGAATAACGTGCTGTGTGGCAATTGGGATCGTTCAAAGACCTTGTGCTAAGAAGAAAACGTCAGCTGTAAAGAAAAAGAAAAGGACGTAAAAGACGCGGGACAAGGTTGGAATCAAAGAGGAAGAAGAGGTTTGTGGTATTGGTTGGTGTGGTGTTGGTTAGGAGGAGACGCGGATAGTGAAACTGAACTGTGAACTGTTGTATATAATTTGTTATTATTGTATAGGTTTAAAATTACTTAAAGTTTAGGTTAGGAATCGCAATAGTTTAGCAATTAATTGTATTAATTGTTATAGAATATTTAGAATTAGTTTACTTAAGTGTTAATGCTGTTAATATCGAGTGTTTTTTTTTTTATATATACTTTAATAAACATTAGTTATTGTAATTCATGGTGGTGTGTTGCGGGATTGTGGGAAGGGGTGCGTGTATTCAGTCATTGTTAGTTTCGGTGTTATTAGTCTTTGTTTTGCCATTTCTATCGTCAAGGGAATTTTCGGGGCTTACGCCACATAGGGGCGTTGCATTCTAATTTCGCATTACAATATCACAACTGGATGAAACATACAGCTCACGTGCTCAAAAGATATGATTTTAAACAAATTGTTCTCAGTAGTCCTTCATTGGTAATTAAGTCACTCCAGTTATTGAAAAAGTTTGCACTATATGTATTAGTCAAAACACCGATGTCTTGACATCACTGCCTTCATCAGGGTGTAAAACCCAACATGTGAAGTCCTTAATTTCGTAACTGAAATGCGTGGTGTTGAAATAAAGTTACTTGCATGCGACCGGATTGGATGCGCGCGCACGTTGGTAGCTCTAACTATATCAGTTATAGATAGCTGAAGCCACAGTTGAGAATTAGGTGGCAAAGTGATTCCAGATTGCTTTTAGTTTTTGTAGCTGTTATCTTTAGAAAAAGAAATAAATTTCTTTATAGACTTAGCATACGGAGCAGGCGTTGTTCGGTGTTGGCGAACATTCGTTTGGTTAACCTTAACCCTCAGGTTCATCATCTAAGATGGCGGCATGGTATAAATCGAAGGGTTATTCTTCGCTGTACCTCTGCAGGCTATTATAGACTGGATTTCTGTTAAAGGCGCATGCCTTGAAACATCAAGAGCTTCCTTACCTGCTTAACATTCAATGTTCCTTTTCTCACCAGATGCGTCCTTTCAAACTCGTACAATATACTGTCAGACTCTGCTAGAGTAACAGGGAGATTGCCTCTGTTGTTATTATCAATTTGTACCATTCGGTAGGGCTCCGCGCCAAAGGTCACATTGACAAACACTGTGCCTGGACTGCCATGGTGATCCCTGTCACTTGTACCTCCTAACGCACTCAAGGTACCTCCAAAGATGAAGCGCTCTATGAGGTATACAGCGATGCGGCCCCCTGAACCAGCGCCTTCGTCGCTAGCACCTAGAAATATATATTATTTGTTATTATTCAGCACTGCTTGCAACATATTATGGTCATAATGCGCTCAATAGTCCTCGTACGTACACAAGAGACATCGCGCGCGCTATTAATCGTCACACGTTAACACGCACTTTCCAATAACGTCAACAGCGTGACGAAACTATAGGGCGACGAGACAAAAATAAGAGACTCTGAGGAGCCCCTACTTCTCTCACCCCTGGCGTGCGTTTCTCGAAACTTCCTTAACTTTTCGGGCGCATTTCGGATGCTATAATTTCCTTCGTATCTTAAAAACGAAGACATTTACAGGCATGAAATTTTGCAACAAATTTGCCCTTTCGAATCTTGAAATCATAGCAAAAGACCAGCCTTTTAGAATAAGCGGATCGCAGTTTTTGAAATGGCTTTTCGGACCAGAAAAGTTTTCGGGACTTTCAACAAACGGCCCGCTGGTCTCTGTCGGCTCGTTCGCTTCAGGATTTGGCGCTTTGGTACACTCTCTCGATCACTGAGAAAGCGACTGCCAACGGGATTGAGGACATACCTCCGTGACACTCGATAGTTCCATAGCCTTTGAGGAACAAACTTCTAACAATAATGGCGCCACCACTTCCTCCGCCAAGCGAACTTGACGATGAACCGACACCGTTGGCTCTTATCGTTCCTTCCACTATCACGTGACCCCCAGTGAGGATATATACCCATCCACCCCCCGCGCCATAGCCGCCACCACTCCCAGGTTTGTCAGGCCAATAAACAGAGCCATATTGAGTCCCTGAAGACGCTCTTCCACCCGGTGAAGCGTGGCTGCCACCAGTACTTCCGGTGCCACTACCAGGACCAGTTCCCGCTGAGTAACCGGCACCTGTAGAGTCTATCAAACCTCCACTCTCCACGACGACGTAATCAGCTTTCATGGTTACGTAGTTTGTGAATAGGACGAGTTGACCGCCTGATAAATATATGAAAATTTCATGAGTAAACAGAAATCGAAATCGAACTTTAAGCTAGATTTATGGCGCTACCTTCGGAGCCATGGACAAAACTACTGAGGTGTGCCTACTATTGAATAGTATTTTTCTGTGATGCTCTTAACTGTGCTACAAAGGTGGTTTGAGCTGACAAGTTTGTAGACAAAACCGTTGAGAGTCAAAATTCCGATAAAACATATGAAGCAGGACGTTCCTGTAAAGGCTAATGAACAGCTCTTGCCTGTGGTACTGTGCAAAGTGGTGTGACTTTTGAGTCTGTAAACAAATTCCTTGACTACCATTAAAATGTTAGTTGCTGTTGTACAACGTGGATCTATCGATTATCTGAGCTACAATCTGTTTGAGTTCTCCAGAAATTACGGGATCAGAAATCACGAGAGCTTACGGTTCGGAGTTAACACAAGCAGGGTAGGTTCGATAAAATGGTCACAGATGCACATGTGTAACGTAGAAATGTAACAACCTTTTTTGACGGTTGTATCCGCAATATCAAGCACAGCTCTGACAGGCGTCATTTTGATCCTAGCGACACCAACATTGTTAATGATAAATAGTGGAATAATGATAAGTCCGGGAGTGAATGGATCAAATGGATTATCATCAAGCCATTTGGCCTGCTCAGGCAGCTTAGCAGTGTGAGCTGTTCCACCAAATTCTATCAGGCCATTCCTTTCAACCACAAGCTTTTCTACGCCGGTCATTCGCCCATTGATGGTGGAGCTCTCGCCACGCAGGACTACTTCCGTCGGAAACACGATCTCGGCGTAGTCGTCCACGTGGAACCCACAAGGAGCGTCCATGTAAGTGTGAGTGGACTCCACTACAAACACAAATAAGCGCTGACGAGCCATTAGTTTAATAATCCCTGTTTTATCTCCGGTGACTTCGTGGGCGATGACGGTAACATTGCGCGCGTTTTGTGGATGGTAGAAGATGACTGTGGAATGACCTGACAACAAGGACAAAGCAATATTTTAAATTTATCTCATTATGTCTACAGAAAAGATAAACGTATAAAAAAATAGAACAATCCTGCTACCTTAAGTGAGTGAGTGATTGGGCCAACCACACCAGAAACACGACAGTCATGGGAGGTCTTACGTAACGTTCGTTTGGATAAACGTACATGAATAATAATACGTAATGGTAACAGGACTGAGTGGAGTCCAATTCGGTCTGTAATCATACGAGTAATAACAAAATCGGACGATGGCGCCGCGGGAGTCTGATTTGTTTATCACGAGAATGATCACAGACCGAATTGGACGACACGAAGTCGTATTACCAATTAATCATAAAAATTACAATTTCCGTGAAAAAAGAACTCGTTTGGTTTGTTGGCATAAACATTTGAGCCATAGGGTAAACAAAATCACTACTGCCTTCTAGGATCCTGTCATTGTTCAAGGGAAAAAATTAAACATTTTGAAGAAAGCCCCAATTCAAGAGTCTGTACAATGTTACTATGGTGATTGAAACCAAGGTTGTGATTGGTTGATTTCAACTACAACTTTGAGTGTTATTGGCTTATTGAACTGTCCGATAACAAACTGTCCAATATCAAACTGTCCGATAACAACTTGGCAAGTTAATTAGTGGAAAATAGGAGTTTTTTAAACCAATCACAATCGAGGAAATTGTAATTTTTATGATTATAATAATTATCATTTATATGAGGAACTTGTTGCCTTCGCGACAAGCATGCGACTCCCATTGCTGTTTCTAAAGTTATGGCCTTCATTTTCTCCGAAAAGTTCAAAAGTTTTTATCACGGACCAGCAAATCCTACCTTCCACCTGCATTTCATCAAACTCGTAGAAAACAGTTTGGTTTTCCATGATGACTGTTGGTGTTGCCACATTGTTGTTTTCGTTGTCCACCTTCACCTTCGCATGCTCAGGTTTAAAGGAAGTTAAGTTAGCTTCTGGGCTGTATTTCAGCTCACGGTACTGTGGTCCGCGACGACTCTCGTACTTGTAAACAGTTCCTGCTGCGCCTGCACTGTCCGAGTCGTAAGAACTGCTACCACCAGCAGCACGGAATTTACCTGAAGAGCACAGAATGAGGCAACAAATTTACCTTTATGGCAAATGTTTTTCTACGCCTTTGAAAATTACACCTTCCTCCTTCCTCACTTCAAACCTGCGTTGGGTAAAAGCTGATGAAAAAGGCTACATACCACCATAATTATTCTGAAAGTCAACATGAATTCCAATCCTTCCACCTGCGCCTGCCCCTCCAAGACTACTGCTGTCTCCACCATTGACATTAATTTCGCCATGACCAGTGATGTTGGTTGTCTCCACTAAAACACTTCCTCCGCTACCTGCTCCACTGTAACCACTGCCACTCGTTCCCTTTGATGAAATAAGGCCGTCAAGGTGAATGTGTTTCCCAACTTGCCACCACAAGGCTCCCCCACCTGACAAGCAATAAGGAAAGATGGTCAAAATTGGCCATTTACGGTTAAAATGGCAACATTTATAGGTACCCACTACTATTCACTGGCACTGAAGTTAATAGTAATTCGCTAAGTGTCAGTGGGTAACCTGCGTTTCTGTCTTGAAAATCTGGAATAAAGTACACCAGGGAAAAATGTTTCCTTAAAATAAAAGAATTTTAACTGACCTGCTCCACCGCTCCCAGAACCCTGTCCTCCACCGCTACCAAGAGACAGAGGTTTAAACACAGATCCGTAAGCGCTGCCACCACGGTAACTATTAGAGGTTTCTCCTCCATGACCACCGAAACCAGCGCCCGATCCTTCATTCCCGGAGACCGATCCCGCACCAGGACCTGAGGAAGCCTGGTGCCCAGCTCCATCAAGCAACACTTCTCCTTTAGTTTCCACTTCAGCAAAGGCAGAGTAGAATATCCCGTGATTCACCTTCACCTTACCTTTGTGGAGAACTTCAAACATGGATGACGTCACGGAGACAACAACGTCCAGCACGCGCACAAGGTTTAAGAGACCACCTTGCTTGATTATGAGGTGCGCGAAAGAACAATTGCCAGGTTCTGTAATGTCAACGTAGGTGCGGTTTTCTGTTATTGCAGTTTGTGCAGACGATGCAATCTTCAAGGTCGCTCCGTCCTCGAGGAATAAAAAGTGTACCCCAGTCATCAAGCCGTAAAGCTCGGATCGGACACCGTGCACATGGAACTCAGCCGGAAGGACGATTTCTGCTCCTTTGTCGATGCGGTAGCTGCAAGGAGCTTCCGTTCTGTTAGTTTCGGATTCGATAACTTCTACATAAATTGTTTGGTTGATTCGCAAATGGAACTGTCCGGTTTTGTCACCGATGAACTTGTGAGCTATTACCGTCACTTTTGTCTCGTTCGGATGGTACACGATTAGTCTTGAGTAACCTGTGAGCTCAACCTGAACGGCAAGAAAACAACAGTATAGTTCTCGTGAAAACTGCTTTCAAACTTTTTAACAGATGAAGTAACAGGAGGGAACAGAAAACAACTCTGGAAAAAGTAACGAGGTAGCACTTTTTATCGTTTCTGATCGCTCTACAGCAATAATAGAAAGTAACAAAAACAAAAACTGTTGGAAGAAGTTTCCACAAATTATACGAGCAAACATTTGTCAATGGGCCAAACAACTTCCAAGTAAGCGCTTCATAAACTTACATCTCCTTTGTTTTCGACTTAACCTCCATTACCTCTTACTTTTCTTGTTTTTCTTGTTTTGTTACCCCAAAGTCGTGTTTTTATTTCTATAGATGTATAATTAGTCTGCTTAGATAAGCTACGCCTACCCTGGGTCTAGTGTGATGCAACTAAATTTGTAATTACAGATGAAGAACATAGAGAGATAGTTGAACAGTTAAACTGACAAATATAATACCTCATCAAACTCGTAATCCGTTGTGCCTTCCTCCATCAAAACAGTCGCTTCAGGAACATCTCGGCCATCATTATCGACGTGCAAATAAGTGTGATCTACAGCTAAGAAAGAAGTATTTGTTTCCTTGCTGTACTTTAGTATGCGGTACTCCAGTGGACGGAAGTTCTCTTCTTTGTAAACGGTCCCTGCAGGTGCGCTGTGTAGGTTACTGCTGGGATTGATTCCGCCACGATCAATAAACTTTCCACCGTATGTATACCTCCAGCGACAATGTATTCCCACTCTACCGCCGGATCCTCCGCCTCCGTTATTACTACCATCTCCTCCAGTAACAGCGATTTCCCCGTGTCCGGTCATATTTGTTGTTTTGATAAGAATGCTTCCACCACTACCGCCTCCAGCATGGTTGCCTGTTCCATTGCCACCCTTCGCCGAAATAAGACCATTCAACTCAAGTCGTTTGCCAACTTCCCACAAGAGTTGTCCACCTCCGGTACCCCCTGTTCCCCCACCATTTCCGCCTCCACTACCAAGAACCAAGGGACGATAGACGGAACCATAAGCTGACCCACCTTCGCGAGCACCCCTTCCTCCATGTCCCGCACCACTGCCAATAAGATAGTGCACAGAAAAGCTCCTTCCTGCTCCAGGTCCCTGTTCAGCCGGATGGCCCCTCAGGTCCAAGTCAAAATAACCTTGACTGTCCAACCAAGCAAATGTGGAAAACATCTCACCATGATTCATTGAGAGATGTCCTTGATACTTTATCTTCAAAATGTCACAGGTTATTCTTAAAAATCTTGTGTTTTTAAGGAACTCAACATCGCCAGCTCTCTTGACAACGATGACCGCAAAGGAAATATTCCCTGGCTCTGAAACTGCAATATATTCGTTGTTCTCTATCAGAGCTGTCTGTGCGGTTGAGTAGAAATCTGCTACAGCTCCGTACGAGACCAGCAAATCCCGCACTCCAACAATCATTCCTTCAAAGATTGAACGAGTACCATGCATGCTAAACTCTGACGGTAAAATTATCTTCGCCCCAGTATCAATTCTGTAGCTACATGGCGCCTCGGTTTTGTTCGTCTCCGACTCTACGTATTCAACAAAGACGCTCTGATCTCGGCGGATGTGAAACTGTCCACTCTTGTCACCTATGAACTTGTGCACCACAGCAGTAACATTGACGTTACCAGGATGGTACATCACAAGACGCGAGAATCCCGTGAGTTCCATTTCGTCAAATTCATAGTAGGTGGTGTTTTCCTCCATAACTACAGTAGCTCCTGGTACATTGAAGCCGTCATTGTCGATGTGCACGTACGTATGATCCACAGCCAGTAGGGTGGTGTTTGTTTGTTTCAGATACTTCCGGTGACGGTACTCAAGAGGCCTGAAGTTCTCCTCTTTGTAAACTGTACCAGCAGGCCCACCATACCTGCCCATCTGGCCTCCGTGGTCTGTAAACTTCCCTCCGTATTTATATCGCCAGCGGCAGTGAATTCCCACTCGCCCACCGGATCCTCCGCTTCCCACGCCGCTTCCAGAACCGCCCGGGACAGCAATCTCTCCGTGACCCGTCATATTCGTGGAAGTAATTAGGATGCTACCTCCGCTGCCTCCACCGGCGTTGCTTCCTTTCCCGTCTGTTCCACTTGAAGACAGAAGTCCATTTATCTGAAGTCTTTTACCAACAATCCAGAAAATAGAGCCTCCACCGGAGCCTCCTACTCCCTGTCCATTCCCTCCTCCACTACCATACATGCGAGGACTGTAAACAGAATCGTAGGGGAGTCCACCTTCTCCAAAATCTGTTTTTCCTCCTTCACCACCATGACCAGCTCCAGAGCCTACATTGTTTTTCGTTATTCCACGTCCCACGCCCTCTTCTGGCCCAAAACCTGTGCCATCTAAAGTCAATGTGCCTTCGCTCTCAATCCAAGCAAATGCTGAATAAATATACCCATGATTCATGGTCATCAGTCCTTCATACTTTATCCTGAACTCGGAGCATCTTAAGCTTAGAGTGTGGTTAAGAATACGGCTGAAGGTCAGTTTGGAGTTTCTTTCCACGGTAACTGTAGCAAACGAGAAGTTGCCATTCTCGTCTATCTCGACGTAGCGACGATTTTCGACTCTGGCAGTTTCAGCGGTGGAAGAAAACTCAACAAAACCACCACTTGCAATGATTAAATGTTCTACGCCAGTGACGCGTCCTTCAATAATGCTTCTAGTGCCATAGATGTTGACAATAGCCGGAAAAACAACTTCAGCTCCTTGATCAATTTTGTAACTGCATGGTGCCGTTGTCTCGTTAGTTTCTGATTCCACGACCTCCACGTATATTGTTTGGTTTACCCTGACATGAAACCTTCCTGTGCCGTCACCAAGGAAATGGTGAATGATAACAGTGACATTAGAACTTCCCGGTGGGTGTCTGACCTGAAGATTAGCATGTCTAGTTAAGAAGAGCTCATCTAGCTCATAGAACAAATGCTCACTCTCCAAAAGCATCGAAGACATGTCGGTTTTACGATCTTCGTTATCAACTTCCATGTACCTATGAGTTGCAGTAACGTATGTCTTGTTCGTGCTCTTGTCGTACTTCAAGTCGGCATATTGTGGTCCACGAGCGGTTTCTTCAACGTATACCGTACCTGCTGCTGCGTAGGTTTTCCCCCCGCCTCCATAAGCTTTGTACACACCAGCGTATTTGTGCCTAAACCTCACATGTGCAGAAATACGACCACCTGACCCACCAGATCCACTCGGACCAGATCCATCTCCTCCCATGACATTTATTTCACCATAACCAGTAAAGTTCGTTGTTTCGATGAGAATACTTCCACCACTACCTCCGCCAGCACTGGTACCAGAACCGTCTCCACCATGCAACGTGACCAGTCCATCCAGCTCTATCTCCTGTCCAATTCTCCAATGGAGCATCCCACCACCAGATCCACCTTTTCCCCGTCCGTTGCCTCCACCACTGCCTAGGTGAAATGCACGGTAAATGGAACCATAAGGTACACCTCCAAGCTGCCCCGCTTGGTAAACACCACCTTCGCCACCATGACCAGCTCCAGAGCCAATCATGTTCATGGTATTGCCATACCCAGGGCCCATCTCTGCAGGATGACCTGTGTGGTCTAAGACAAGTTTTCCTTCGCTTTCGACCCAAGCCCATGAAGAATCAATTTCACCGTGATTAATGTAAACCCACCCGTGGTACTTAAGTCTAAAAATGATCGCAGTGAAGACAAGCGTGTTGTTGATCCGTGAAAATTCCAGTCGGGAACCTTTCTGAACATACACTTCAGCAAACGTGATGTTACCAGGTGATGTAAGGAAACGAAACTCTCTATTTTCCTTAATACCTGAAAAGCAAAACAAAAAGTTTACCTTTCTAAATTACCGTCGTTCTTTCGAGCATATTTATGCACACCTAAAACTGTTATAGCGCAATTGTAAGTAATTTGACAGTGACCCTTAAATGCTCTTGCATGCAAAGGAAGTTTAATTCATTGATTCGTTGACTGGCAGATTTGCTGACTGTTTGCCTGCCTGATTGACTGACTGCTTGATTGACTGAGCGATTTAATGGATACCTGTCTGGGTCGTTGAAGCGAAAACAACGTCGGCACCTTCAGCAACAACAAGCCGATGTACGCCCACAACCAACCCCTCAAATGTGCATCTGGTCCCAAGTAGGGTCAAACTTGATGGGTAGACTATTTCAGCGCCTTGCTCTACCTTGTAGCTCACAGGAGCAACACTGTAACCTGTGAAGTAAGTGAAAGCCATGACTCAAAGGTAAGCAATCCGGATTTTCCGCTGAATAAATCAAATAAAGGAGTGCTTTTTCTTTGTATTGTCATTTCGTGATGATGGAAACGAGCTTCGTCTTCAAATCCATATCTAAAGTCTCATTTCAATCTAGATTATTATTTGTTTTTTGTTATTCTTATCTGTGCAATCTCCACAAGTGCATTTTAGGCATAATGTTTTTGAACAGCGGTGGCAAAACCGTTCGGAAATGTTACATGTGAATGCTGCACTCATAAACCTGAGCAATTAGGTTTCATTTCCAAACGTTACGAATGATGTTATAGCAACTTATTTTGTATTTTATAAAACTTTCGAGGAGAAACTAGGGCAAACGTCTGTTGGCACTTTCCTGCCTTAAACATACGACATCGTAGGCTTTGTATGTACTTGAGTAAATGTAGTTGCTATATAAACAATGGCTCTGACCTTTCTTAGACTCTACAACTTCAACAAACATCTTTTGACCAGGCCTGAGATGCACAAGACCCGTGCGATCTCCGGTGAAGTTGTGGACAATCAAGCTCGAATTCCTGCCATGAATATGAAGCACGCCGTGGTTTCTCATTTCCAGTTCATCGACTTCGTAGACGGAACTGTTTTCATTGATGATAAGGGTAGCGATGTCGGGATTGCGGTTGATGTTATCGACCGTCAGTTTTGTGAAGCCATCGCCAAACACCGTGTGATTAGCTTCGTTGATAATTACAGGCCTGTGCGTGAGGCCTTGGTTGGTATCCGTGTAGTAAACAGTGCCTGCCGCCCCTGCTTTGAAACCTGTGAGGACGAATGAACAAGATTTCAAATGACTGTCAGACTCTCGCACAGCGTGGTAGGACTTTCCGACGGAACAGAAACGGGAACAAAAGTTGAAAAACGGGATTTGATGCCATTGGTGTTCTCATTGTTGAGGTCCATACATTTTGCTGCTTGATTGTACACAAACCCCTCGGCGAGTAACTATGAAGAGTTTAGTTTTCCCAGTCCCAAGACTGAAATCTTGGGAATGACTGATTTAAAGAACGAACACTTTTAGGAATCAGTAGTTAAAGAATCAAACAATGTGTGTTACGGTCAGAAAATCGTTTCCGATAATTTTAAAAGTTAAGAAAGACACTGTCGTAGTTGGCACAAAAACTATCACTGCTTGATACCAATCGGATTTGCAAAGTATGTTTGGGGCAGGAAACTCTTCGGGAGACACAACAGAAAACAGACCCATACTCACAAAACAAATTTGTTGGTTTAAAATTGTCAAATGGTGATTCTCTAGTTTCAGTGATTGATACAACAGAAAAAGATACTGAAACAGCACGTTTCACGAACCTAGACCGCCGTAAGCTGTGTACTTTCCAGAGTACTCTCGTAACCAAGCAACGTGAACCGCGATGCGGCCCCCTGCTCCTCCGCCGCCGTTACCATGGCCACTCCCGCCATTAACAGTGACTATTCCATGACCAGAAAATTGAACAGTTTTGATTAGCACACTGCCTCCGCTACCCCCTCCACTGTTAGAAGTTCCATTCCCACCTTCACTGTCAATGATTCCATCCAAGTGAAGAGATAAGCCGATATTAATCTGACACAAAGAAAAAACAGGAAAGAACTTATAACGGAAGACTTTGTGATACCCTCAATACAGAATCCAAACCTTTTGGAGACACGCACTTTTGGTAACATGAATTCGAACATTTCACTTGAGTTACCCAAGGTAACTGACAATAAACAGAGCTCCTGTGCCTGTGATTTTCAGGTCATTAGTAACTTTTACCTCAGTTGTGCTTCCTCCAGCTCCGCCATTGCGTCCACCTCCGCCACTCCCAGGATGCACCGGGTACACATACGAACCATACCCCGAACCCCCTAAAACCGTGGTACTTGGAGCACCCTGTCCACCATGTCCGGCACCAGACCCCACGCTATTGGATCCAGGCCCAAGTCCCTGCTCTGCTCTAGGGCCCTTTCTAGATGAGCTAATATGGGAGCTTCCTTCAAGATGTCCCTCATTTAAATACATGTGAATTGTATCCGCTGATATGATCGCTTTCTGGCGCATGTACAGTGTACTGGTGTCAAGCTTCATGTGTTTTGCGAATCGTAATTCAGATGAAGCCTCCATTATGAACACGCCAAACGTTAACTCTCCTTCTATCGGCGTTTCAATGTACTCTTTATTCTTCAACAGAGCGCTGCTAACGTTTTCACCAGCTAGAAACAAGATAACGTTATTTCATCAGCATCATCAATGTAGATTTTAGACACAACAAATTACATGTAAGAAATAAGTTATGACCAATTCATTTCGGCGCAAGAGACTACTCAACGTTCATGATCGTCTGTCGATAATAGTTCAAGTGGAAGATATAATAAGAGGTTTCAGCGTGGTTTCAGAAAATGAGCTTGCGATTGAACTTTTTTCTTTGTTCAATAACACAAAGTTATCCTTAGTTTAAAGTGTCTATGAAACCCCTTCAGTTTAACCAATAATTTCTTTATAATATTGTTCAAGTTGTGCAAGGTGAAGGGATTCTAATGTTTGCGTCTGTTGAAAAAACGGTTGAGTGTAACCATTTCAAGCCACCTGTCACAAATGGTTCAGCTAGGTATGGTGTACAAGTTGGTTCTGGATGAAATCCTCAACAGTGCCCTCATAAACAAAACATATTGACATTTTCCGTTGGCAGTGTTGCTTCAATGCAACAACGGAGTAATCACATAGGAAATGAGCTAAGAGTGAAAATCATACCCAGGAAGAGACGTCCTTCTGTGAGCGTAAGGTTGGACACTCCGGTGATTCGTCCTTCAAGTTCAAATGCTGGCCTCTTTCTTCCGGCAATATGAACATCAGAGACGAGCATTAGTTCACCAGAGTAATCCACCTTGAAGTTGACTGGAGGAAAGGATCGTCTTCTTGTAAACTCCTGGTACTCGATGAAAAAAAGTTGGTTTTTCTGCACGTGAAGAACGGACGAGCCATCACCAAGCACAGTTGCGACGGAAATAGATGGGCGTTTGTTTAATCCCATGTCTTTAATCCGGAAAACAGCCTGGAAATAGACACGAAACGGGCTTTGATTGACCATCTTACACATCCACGAAAACTGTAACAAACCTCCGTGATGCCTCTGTATATATAAGGCCCGGTTCAAACGTCGAACTTCACATGCATTAGATTCGGCACATGTGAAGTTCGACGTTTGAACCGGGCCTAAGTTTACCATTATGTTCATCCTGTCTATTTGGCACAACGTGTGAAACTTACAAAACTATGCAAAAATAATTACGGTCTTTGCTATCCTTATTAAATGGGGTTAAGACTTACATCTCCTTGTAGCATCAGTTCGTCAAACCCAAAGTCTGCACCATTCTCCTCTGTAGTATTGCCTTTCAAAGTCTTAGGATTCATCTCGTCCAGGAGAAACACTTTTGGAGGATTTGCATGCTGATTATCAATGTACAGTCGCCTGAAAAGGTTATCCCCTCGCACTTCCTCGACATAAACAGTTCCAGAACCGCCATGCCGTTCTCCAGTTCCTACACCACCTAAAGCATAGAAGGCACCTCTAAACTCGTCTTTGATTGATACGTGAACTGCAACTCTCCCACCGGAACCACTTCCGCCAGATGCTGAACTATAGGTGTTTCCAGTTCCCCCGCGCGCAGATATAGAACCGTGCCCACGCAGGTAACCGGTTGTGATCCAAACACTTCCGCCACTTCCAGCTCCACTTCCTGTACAATTACATAATTTATGTTAACATTTGCACGTCCAGTAAGTGACCGCTTTAAATAAGGAGCTTCCGCTTGCGGACACCTGCCAAAGGTGGGCACCACGGTCAGGGCGATTTCTTTATTGAGCTGACATCTATGCTCAGAGAAATGGTGTCCGCTTACGAGAGGTTTGACTGTTAATTTAAATCTCTTTTATGCAATATTATCCATTCAAAACTCAGGGAAATGCTTCAGATGCGATCCAAGCATAGTGTTGGATTCTCAGTAGGTGTCCTCAAATTGTTACTGGTTAATTAAGGTCAGGACAAGTAATTAATGGTGCAAAAGCTTCTGTGTTGTGTTTGCTACTGAAATGTAATAACGATACTTTGATACTGTGTGGAAATTAGATCACAAGAATAGTGTCTGCCTCTTTTCATATACACTGACCTGAATTTGCAACAGCGTTATCTGCATCCACATTAATAATGCCGTCCAACCGGAAGGCAAAACCAACCACCACACGCACCCGACCCCCTCCTCGGCTACCAGTCGCACCCCCAATCCCCGTACCACCTCTAGCACCAGGCAGTATAGGCTCATACACGGATCCCACTTCCTCGCCTCCGCTAACAACTGCTCCATCACCACCGGGTGTTCCATGTCCCGCACCGGACCCTCCGGAGGACGAGTTGCTTCCCGATCCTGCTGTATGGGTATCGAAGCCCCTTCCAGAGCAGTCGAGTTTGGCGTCTGGTTCGAGATAGAAATCAGTGGCTTCGATCTCAAAGAATTCGGCTGTAAAATCGGAATTGAACTTGATATCCTGTGTAATAACAACAAAGGAAAGCAGTTTTAATTTGCCTTGGAAAAAGCCAAGGTGGTCTCGAAGAATTAGCTACTTTTTTTGTTAACGACGACCACTGCAAGCATCAAGAGGTTGCCCAATGATCGCGCAAAAACCGAACCTTTTGGAAAATTCAAAGAATTTGAAAGATGAAACCAAGTAGAGATATATCTTTGGGCCAATGAGAGGGATGACGGATTATTCCTTTCAATCATGTTCATTGGAGTTCTTGTTATTGTAAATTTCTATCATTTGTTGCAGTTTAATCTAACGACCGATACAATTTTACATACCAAAAGACTGACAATAAAACGAACTCCCATCGGTGGTGGATAGTGTATCACAGTGCCACTGCCAAACTCCAGCGTGGAAAAGCTAAACGTGCCAAAGTCGTCAATAGAACGATATTTCCCGGCAGCGATATTAGCAGTGTGAGCGAAAAACCCAATTTTGATTGTACGTTCGTACGCCACGTAAAAGTGCTGCACATTGATTAGGCGACCGTTCCATTCGAAAGCAACGTCACCGCGTCCCACAACGTGCACAGACGTCGCCATGATGGCATTCGAACCTTTGTCCAACTTAAAATTAGCGTGCGTCCTTGTAATCGTGTACACGGCATCCAAGAATTCAGCCTTCAGGGTTTGATTAACATGAACGTGTATCAGCCCAGTTCTATCTCCTTCCACTTTATGCACGGTCAAGTTCAACGGCTTGCCATCGGGGACCAAATGAATAGCAGCCTTGCGGACAAGATGGACCTCGTCGAAGGTGTAAGACTTCAAGCTTTCATTAACAGTCACATAATGGTCCCACGTTCTTCCCTTGTTGTCTATCCGAAGTTGAGTGTACGCATACTGATTTCGCGCGTCTTTAAGATATATCGTGCCAGGTCCCCCAGCGTACAGTGTCGTGTCTTTAGACTGGTCTCCGGCTTTACCACCAACAGCGCTGTATTCACCAAGATACTTATTCTCAGTCGGTGTGTAAATTGCGATACGTCCACCTGACCCACCGCCAGAGCTGATACCATCTCCCGCACCGCCGTTAGTACTGATTAAGCCGTGACCGCTGAATCGTCCGCAGTTGATCCAGATGCTTCCTCCGCTGCCACCTCCAGCATTCGTTCCGCTGATTGCATCCTGTCCTTCGTTAGCTATGAAGCCATCGACGTAGAGTTCATCTCCGATTTCCATGAAGATGAGTCCACCAGCTTTACTGCCGTTGTTGTTACCACGACAACCTGCGGTACCATAGTGGTCAGGTGTAAAAAGACTGCCGTGGGATGGAAGCTCATTAGTGCCACTATGACCTGCCAGAACAACAAAATTTTCAACTTACTGAATAACTATTACATGCCTTATACTGACACTAATTCGTACGGAAAAGAGGCCCAAAATATCAGAAAATCCCTGTTCGCTATCTTTTAATGCTATCGTTTAATGCTTTCTGCTTGACGCAATTCGCGTTGCATTTGGTTTAACAATTGAGTTGTTATCCTGATTCCACGAAGATTCGCAAGATTTAGAATTCAATGCAATTGTAAAGGATTTTGGCCGGTTAAATTGTCCAATTGGCAACTTCTACTGTAAAACGCCATGTAGTGATTATTAAGTAACTGGCCAGCTACACATACTTTTTTTCTTGAAAGGGTTTTTATACAAAACGATACAAAAAGCCTCACCTTTCCCTCCTTTACTGCCATAACTTCCCCCGGAACCTCTACAGGAACTTGGAAGAGCAGACGCGTCATAAGGACTTGGGCGATCCTTACCGGATGCGGTAATTCGACTTCCGGTTTCAAGAAGAAGAGCTGTGATGCTAACGCGATAAGTATCTGCCACAATGACGGAACCATACTTCATGTGAACACGGCCTGCTTCGCATTGCATTCCACGGAAGTCGGGGAAATACACCTCTGAGCCATCTTGAATCTCAAACGTAGCCAGCACAAAAGCTCCTGGTGCGGTAGCAGTGGTCGTTCCGTTGTGAATATCAGCTGAATGAGCATTTGAATGGAATCTTGACTTCAAACGCTTGGTGACGAATAAGTGGGTGACGTCTGTCATTCTTCCGTCGAGCGTGAACGAAGAATCACCAGGTATTTGTCCGGTTCCCTTTGCACCGTCACCGATGACGTAAAGCGACGCGCCGAACACCATCTCAGCATCTTTATCCACTCGCAAGTTCACTGCAGGCTTAGAGACGCTATGCTCGGTATTTGAAGCTTCCAAGTAGATTGTTTGGTTACTACGGGAGTGAAGGAGGCCTGTGCGATCTCCGAACAAGCGTGCCATTTTCAAAACTGTTTTCTCCTGTCGCACAGCCACGTTAAGTGCCGCTCTTCGAAACAGGTGTACCTCCGAGAAATCGTGCGTTTTCTGTATTTCGTCAATTGTGACCGGATCTTTAATCGAACGCATCAGATTGTCAATTCTACAGAGAAAGGAAAAGCTGTATCAACCAAGATGCACGGTAAAACGGTAGAGTGCCATCTTCCCAAAAAATGAGTAGAAACAAACCACCCCACGTTTCCTGAAAGTGGGGAAGGCTGAACAACAAGAGATATTAGGTAAAACTCTTGCCCTAAACACGGTACGTGTTCGTTTGCTGTGATCAACAGCATGGATGGTTCGTACAGCATGGATCGATCTTCTTCGTCATTGTGATCCAAACCTCGACATGGGTGAACTAAAAACAACGCTACTGAATTTGAAAGAGAAGTTAAATGTCAATAAAATGTTTGGGTGTTACTCAGAGTAAGGCTATGTAGTCCACATTTTTGTTACATTACGAACCATACCTCAGCTGTGTGAACGGTCTCTTGGAGCGGACGTCCTTAAGAAACACAGTGCCAGGCCCTCCATATCGTCGTGGAACAGAGTCTCCACCGAAGGCTAGGTAGGTTCCCCTGTAAATATTGTTGTTTGTATAGATCGCTATTCTTCCTCCTGAGCCACCACCAGCACTAGGCCCGTCTCCGTTGCCACCAGTGGTGTTCAGGTCTCCATAACCTTTTAATAACAAAAAGAAAACGAGATAAAATGGAGGTTGGTTCATCAGTTGAAAGCGAAATTTAATACCGTATGCCATACACTGATCAAGGTTCCTAGTAGGAGGAAGGTCGTATACGACATTTATAAAGAACCTAGTACAGCAATTTACCTGGCCATTACTATCCTCCTTGCTCGCAAGTAAAGCAGTTATAGAGTGCAATAAAGAGAAAAATAGTTCATGTTAAACGGCAAAAAAGATTCGAAAACAAAGCATACCAGTAAAAGTGTCCGTTTTGAATAACAAGCTTCCTCCACTGCCTCCACCGGCACCACTTCCCCTGGTAGCGCTTCCACCTACGGTTGTTATCGTCCCGTCATTGATAAGCAACGTTCCTGCTTCGATTTTAATATAGCCTCCTCCACTTCCACCGAGATTGTGACCGCTTGGTCCGTTTCCACCTCTGCGGCCAGGATCTGTTGGTTCGTACAGCGAGCCGTAATAGGAGCCACCAGATGCCCCCTGATACCCAGCCCCACCGTGACTGGCGTGTCCCGCTCCTGCTCCCTGAGAAAGCGGAGATACTTCACTTGAAGGAACAGCCTGGCGTGCTTTGTTGATACCTGCTGCGCTAACCAGTCCCCCAGTCTCCACATCTAGGCTGGAAGTCAGAATGTCTAGGTGGTGGACTTCCAGAGCTGCGTGAAATTTGACATTGAAGAATCCAACAATTATTTTCATCTCAACTTCATCCTCCATTGTAACGGAACTACCACTGAATAACTTCACATTGGAAAACTTAAAAGTTCCTGGTGGTTCACTGTCTCTTGAGGTCTTGGAACCTTTCTGAAGTTTAACGACCCGTTTTTGAGTGATGTAAAAGTTAAGAATTCCGCTTAAAGTTCCGTTGCATTGTAAAGCTACAGCGCCATCACCAACTATGTAAACAGTGGTTGCCATAACCGCTTCAGCTCCGTTATCAACTCTCAAGTTTACGGGAGTCTTAGTTGTTGTCAGTTGAGCTTCTACAACTTCTATCACCGCCCTATGATTTCGATAAAGATGCAACAGACCAGAGCGGTCACCGTAGAGTTTCACGATGTTTAATGTTGAAATATTCCCATAAAGACCTGGTAGCATTCTTATAGACGCCTTCTGAAGCAGATGAAGTTCATTAAAGTGATATATTGTTTTACTTTCATTCAGTGTGATGTAATTCTCCCAGCTTTGTTTTTG
This sequence comes from Galaxea fascicularis, assembly GCA_948470475.1. Lineage (NCBI taxonomy): Eukaryota > Metazoa > Cnidaria > Anthozoa > Scleractinia > Euphylliidae > Galaxea > Galaxea fascicularis. The sequence goes on along the minus strand of OX419340.1, from coordinate 2,817,246 downwards.
ATTGTCAATATGTAACTGATTGTAGGGCAGCTTGTAACGGACGTCTTGGATGTAAACTGTGCCTGGACCACCGGACGATGCACTGTTGCTTGACTTTCCACCTAGAGCTTGTAAAATTCCACGATATGTGTATTGAGATTTTAGATGTACCGAGACACGCCCACCGGCACCACTCCCACCAGCCCCATCTCCAACGCCACCATTAGCAGAGACTGTTCCTGTACCTGAGAAGGTAGTTTCTATGGAGATGGTCACACTTCCACCACTTCCTCCTCCAGCTAGACTCCCCAAGGATGCATGCCCACCATTTGCTGTAATAAATCCATCATTATCAAGTGTATCAGTGTCGATTATAATCACTCCACCACCTTTCCCTGCTGTGTTTTTAGCTTTTCCTTCCCCACCAGGTCTGCCTGGTTGATCTGGCTTGTACAATGTACCATAGGGATTGCCACCAACTAACCCATTGTATCCCGTCCCACCAACACTTCCATGCCCACCACCAGAGCCGCCACTAGCAGAGGTTTGGCCACTTCCCCCGTCGCTTCCCTCGGCCTCAATATTGTTATTAGTCGTGAGAGTTGCACCGCGCCTAATAAGTAGAGTCTTGGATTTGATTTGGACAAATTTCCCAGGGAGTGTAACTCCACTTTTCATATCAAGTCTTCCAACGCTGAGATGAAGATTCAACGGAGCGCCAAAATCAGAGCCACTTTTAAGGATCACACTTGCAAACTGTTGCGTTCCAGGGTTGCTCTGAAAGACAAACTGGTTGTTCTCCATAAGCGTTGTCTGTGACGTAACACCAAATTTCACAGCGCTTCCTGACTCAACAACAAGATGCCTGACATTTGATAGCTTGCCATCCAAGGTAAGAGTTGCCCCATCAACTGTTAGGTTTGAAGCCATCACTAAATTTGCACCCTTTTCAACGTAGATGTTAGTTGTCAAGGTCAGGTGGCTCTCTTTTGCCTCAAGAACCTCCGCCAACATCGTCTGGTTTTCCCTAATAGCTATTTCTCCAACACCATCAGACAAAAAGTTCGTGACTCTGATTGTTTGGTAGATTCGCTGCAAATTATAGATCTCAAATCGAGACATTCCGTTCAGCTGGAGCTCATCAAAAAGGTAGTCAATAACATCTGCCTCGTAAAGAACTGTTTGTGGTTTGTTATCAGCTTCCTTACGATTTTTGATCAAAAGACGTTTACGTGGAGTCAGCTTATTATTGTCAAGAATGTACAATGTCCCTGCAGCGCCAGCCTGTTCTCCGCTGCCACCCTCTGCAGTCAACACGCCTTCAAAACTCATTGGCTTCTGCAAGTAGATGCCAATTCGTCCGCCACTGCCTCCACCTCCGTTACCGTTTCCATTTCCACCTCCTGAGCTGAGCACACCATTCCCCAAGATATCGTCCGCTGAGATCCAGATACTTCCGCCACTGCCGCCACCACTGTTTGTCACTTCTCCACCGGTCCCATTCACTGTTATTGTTCCTTCGAGTTTAAGCGTTTGAACGACTATTAAGTGAAGAAAGCCACCTCCTTTCCCACCTTTACCATGGTTAGAGCTACCACCGCCACTGCCTGAGCTGTTTGGATTAAATGCTGATCCATACCAACTTCCTGAATTTCTGTTGCTAAGTCCACCATAACCACCATGGCCAGCACCAGTTCCAACAGACAGATTTCTGCTTCCGGCCCCAGGCCCTTTCTCACTTTCATGTCCTTGTCCAGAGAGATCCAGGACCGCTCCAGAGTGTACAATGACCTTGGAGGCCTTCACGTCGAGAAAACTGGATTGTAATATCGCCCCGAAGTTTAGTTCAAGCCTTCCAACTGTCAGAGGGACTTGCTTCAGTTTGGAGTTAGCAAATGTCAGAAAAGCGCCATTTTTAATTCTTAATGAGGAAAATCTGTATTCACCACGGTTTGTAATAAAAGTATACTGTCCATCAATGTAACGAGCTGTGCGCGCTGAAGATGAGAAACTAACCTTTCTGTTCTCTCCAATAATCATATCGAGGATCCCAGTTAATGTTCCCTTAAAGACGTTGTTACTACCTAGAAACATCACTTCATCAGGGATACGGATCTCTCCATCAGGGTCTACATGAAAACTACAATAAGGTTGAAGATACCGAGAATTTGGTTCGGCGGTGAAGACAACATTATTCTTTATGTAAATACCACTGTTGGCATCCGTTACCAATTTGCCAACTTTCATATTCTTTTCTAAATGAAGAGTCACTTTACCATTTAAACGGAGTTCTTGGAAATTATAGGAAGCAACCGACGATTGGTTGAGAAGCACAGGAAGAGAGGACATTGATGTGATGCCGGCATTGTCGAGATAAAGTTTCTTCGTACGAAGGGCTGACTTCCCCACCTCAATGTACACAGTGCCTGGTGATCCACTCTTAGTTTGAGAGTTACCTCCCCGAGCACTGAAAGTGCCGCTAAATTTGTCGTCACCTGTTATGAGTAAAGAAATACGACCACCCCCGCCTGCCCCTACCAAATTACCAATCTCATCGCCTCCTTCAGCTTTCATGCTACCACGGCCACTCAGTTTTCCTGTTACAGAAATATCTACACTTCCTCCGCTGCCACCACCTGTTTTGCCACTGTCTGCACTTTCACCGTTTGAGGATATAACCCCATCAACGGCCAAGACTGATGCTTCAACGTCTATAATACCACCTCCGGTACCATTACCATTATTCTGGGCTTGCGATGTGCCACCTCCACTGCCGAACTCTGTTGCTTTAAACAAAGATCCATAAACCGGGCATTCTTCCACAGTACTACCACCACCACAGCCTCCATAACTCCCACCTGATAACGAGGAGGAGCTGCCTACACCGAGTCCATTCCCTGGAGGATTACCTAGTCCATCAGATCGTAGAATGCCATTAAAAGCCACGTATAATAATGGTGTTCTCACTTTTAGGTATCTCCCTTCTAAAGAACCGCCAAATCCTACGTCAATAGAAACAGATCGAATCTCGACAGGTACCTTGGTACTGTTATCCACCTCAAACTTTATGAACCCTCCACTGGAAACTTTGAGCGAACGAAAAGAGTAAATCCCTGGCGTGTTGGCAAACGTACCTATGATCCCAGTTTTTGCAATAACCACAGAGGCATCCTGACCAACAGTAACTTCTTGTCCACCAATAAGTTTTCCAGCTAAATAGAGAGAGGGCGAAACAGTTGTTCGAGTTATAAACAACACTGGTGCAAGATTCAGCGTTGCTTCTTCATCTACGATCATCGCCCATGGAAACATGAATGGACGTGTTGTTACAGCTTTGCCAGCACCCAGGGTAAGCGTTTGGTTGCGGTGTACCTGAAGGCTTCCACTTCCATCGCCTTCAAGATTTTGAATTGCAATCTTCATCTCTGCATTGGGTACTTTTGCAACTTTAAGCCGAGCGCCATTAACGAGTTTAAGGAGTCGCATTGTGTAAGAGACTTTCCTTTCGTGCATAACGATTGTATTTGCTTCGGTTTCTCTGTTTCCGTTGTCCACGATTGTAGAGTTGAGAGGTAACCCAACAACGTACTCACGGATGAATATTGTCCCAGCTGCACCACAGGCAGAACCACACCCTCCGAACGTGGTGACAGTTCCTTTAAAAGATGACTTATCAGTGATATATAATGCAATGCGGCCACCCGAACCACCAGCTGAGGCGCCAAGTCCCCCTCCTCCATTGGCCACAATCTCACCATGTCCAGACAACGTTCCTGCCCGCACTAACACACTGCCTCCACTGGCACCACCACTTGAATGATCTGCGCCACTAGCATTAATGGATCCATACAAAGTCAATTTCCCCTTGATGTTCAAGAAAATGATTCCACCACCGCGGGCACTGTTGCCACTACCATAATGTTGAGGTTCAAATACGGATCCGTAAGATGATCCTCCTTGATTGCCCCCACCTTCGCCTCCATGACCGCATCCATTTCCTGAGCTTTGGGCTGCACCAGGACCACCGAGGAAGCCACCACTGTCACACGTTATGACAGCCTGATTGTCCACAATAATATTACTGGCAGTGATATTCAGGAGTTTCATACTAGCACCTGAGGAGATAGTAGCTCCATGGCTAAGATGAATTGCATCTGCCTGCAGGAAGACATTACCATCAGCGAAGGTCAGTTGGGAGTTGGTGTCAAGCCGCAATGAGGTAAGATGAAATTGTGTACCTGAAAAGCTCTTTTTGATTGTGCCATTAACATCTACTTGAACCAAGGAACCTTTCAGAAGCTTCAAATTGGTTGATCTAAGTTCTCCTGTTGATGTCACTTTTAAAACCTTACCTTTGCCAAGCACGGGTTCTTTGGCATCCAAAGTCCCGCTTATCACAACAGCGGGTGAACCTGGACCTACAAAAACTGGTTGGACGTGAAAAAACAAAGAACCACCTGCTTGGACTTCAAGGTCACAGGAAAATCGTGTAGATGATTGTGGAAACCTATGAACATCCATTCGACTGCCACTGGAGACAGTAAGTTTACCCGTTCCATCGGTAACAAGGCTATTAATAGTCAACGTCTGGACCGTCGATAAAAATGTTCCATGCTTTTCTATGCGCATCTCATCAAACATGTAAGAGATGGAAATGGGTAAACGAGCTGGAGGGTATCCGATAATCTTGTTCCAGAATATAAGCGTGTCATAAAACGTTCCTTGTCTCAAGTCACGAATAAATACTGTCCCTGAGGCCCCAGCTTTATGTCCATTACCACCAGTAGCATCATAAACTCCACGAAACTCACTTTGGTCTTTAAGAACTGTTACTCCAATTCGTCCTCCACCTCCCCCTCCAGCTGGGAATCTCGCATCTCCGCCACTTGCTCTAAAGGTACCGTATCCTTTAAGTAATTCAGTCGTTACTAGGATACTTCCTCCACTTCCAGCACCACTTCCTAAGGATCCAGGCCCACCACTGGCATCAACGAGTCCATCGTTTATTAGATCCACCGTCTTAAGAATGAGAACACCGCCCCCCTCTCCACGATTTTGACTACTCCCGCCACCAGTAGAACCATAATCAGTAGGATGTGAAATGTTACCGTAAAGGGATTGACTTTCAGCGTCACCTCCACCAAGCCCACCATAAGTGCCACCATTGCCAGAGAACGCTGGGATTGTGTTATTAAAAGTGGACTTCTTTGCAATTATTCGTCCACTGGAATATATGGTTAGCTTTGAGACAGTCAAAGTACTTGCCATATTTCTATTCGTTCCTGGTTCAATATTCATTGTAGCCCCTCCTTGTATGTCCAGAAATCTGTAAATGTAGTTGCCCGGTGCTAGGCTGCATGACTGGCCAGGGAGAAGAACGAAGTTGTCGTAGTCGCAGGCAATGTAGTAAGTAACGTTATATCGCGTCTCGTTTACGATGACATAAATGGTCTCATTTACAGAAATAGGGACTGAAACATTCTTGAAAACTAGGTACGACTCGTTCCTTTTGTGGTATATGTGCTTGCCCACGCCACATGGGTTGTACAAAGTCTTTGATGCTGTTTCGACGACTTCGTATCCATGTGGACAGTCCTGCCTGTTCAAGGAAGGTCCGCTTATGTGTTCTACACGTTTGTTATTTGGAACAACGGGGATACCAGATCCAAGTGTTGCGCCGTAGTCTAACTGTAACAAGTCCGTGGCTACTAGTTTCACTTTGTTGGGTGAGGATGTGGTTATGCTGCCGCCGTCTTTGATACGAATGGAATAAAACTGTGTTGTAGATACCCCTTGTTGAGGTGTCTGCCTAAAGCCAGTATGTCCAGGATAAATGAGGACAAGTCTTCCGTTTTTGGCGATAGTCAGATCTGATATTCCAACAAGGCTTCCTTTCAGGTTGATCTGAGTATTGCTTGTAATAACGAAACTTGAGGGAACGGAGAGCGTCCCACCATCTTCAATCTTAACATTAAATTCAAGTTGCATAGACGGGGACACAACACCGGTAACTCCAATATAAACATCGTGATCCGGTTTAACCTGAAGCCATGCCGATTTGTCGCCAGTAATTCTCTTAACTATTAAGGTCATAGGGCTTCCTACGCGGCAAGAAACCATCGATAACGTGCTAGATTTCAAAAGCGTTATCTCGTCAAACGTGTAATCGATTAATGAGGGATCACAAACAAACAAACTTGGTGAATCAAGGTCTAAAGCATCGTTTCCTTCTAGAATCAGTTGTGAATGTTGTGCTTGATTCTGGGTCTTCCTTAGGTAGAAGAATCCTGAAGCTCCGACCTTTTTGCCGCTACCACCATGAAGTATGTACGAAAACTGGAGTGACGATATCTTGTAGTAAATTGCAGCTATACCACCGCTTCCACCTCCACCTGACGACACTCCACCATCACCGCCGTGGACGTCAAAAGAGCCTGTACCTTCGATAACGTTGGCACTAATGAACAGACTGCCTCCAGCGCCACCACCACTTTCAGAGCTATTCGCATTCCCACCACTATTTAAAAAAAATGTGCAGTAAAAGAACGCTTTATCTATTTGGGATAACATGGAAAACGTCACGGTAAGTCATTTAACATTAGTGTTAAAAGGTAAATTGGTTTGGAAAGTATAGTGTCTTCAGTTAGGCAAATACTTAACCGTTTAGTCAAGGTATTTTGCAACACCTTGCCACCCTAAGCCCTACCCTGAATGGGAGACAGGCAATTCTGAAATATTTTCAGCGAGGAAAGGTTAATATGGTCAATTTTCAATACACTCCCTTTACCTTTCCCAATTTTCCTAAAATCATGAAGGGTCACGCCTTTTCCATATAAGTTTCCACTTCACATGGAGTTCCACAAGCGTTTTGCTACCCACAAATTGTGTCTAATTTTGTTCTTAACAAAATATCAATGCGTTTCTACCAGATGTTACCTTGATGATATTTCTCCGTCCATTTGAAGCGTGTTGGAGATTGTCAGATTCAGAAAACCGCCTCCATACCCACTAGTACAGCGTAAGTCAGACCGTCCTGCATATCCGGCTCTTCCAAATCCAGTTGGAAGGAAGACTGAATCAAACGGCTCTGTTCGTGAATTTCCAATTCCAAACCCTCCGTAGCCTGCAAGGAACATTTCATAGTTCGTAGATCAACAGAAACAAAAAATATATTTAAACCACGTTTGTGGCGGGAGAAGGGACTTTAAATATAATTTACACTAAAATAGCAAACAATAACGTTTGATAACTTCGTGTTACGAACACGACAGAACGGTCTACATGAGCGTCTCACAAATACTTTATCGCGAAAACGTTTCTACGGTTACCAAGAGGTGTACTGAATCGGAAGTCTACCTTTTCGCCTAAATAGCCGTTGCACAACAAAAACTCTTTGGTTTAAGGAAAAGTGCTGAACAAAGACCCAGGCAAAAGATGCATAGTAGACCAGACACACAAACACTGATCAAATTAATTCTGGATAAACTAACCTGCATGACTTCCTCCGGAGCCAGCAATGTACACATCTGTGCTTGGACACCTCTCTCCTCCACCATCCAAGCTTATTTTTCCTGACTCATCCACCGATACAGATTTGGCAACTACAGACAGATTTCGTCCAGTCAATTCACCACCTGAGTTAATGACAAGGGAATCAAGACTCACTGTATACTTTGAATCAACTGAAGCCATCTCTAAGGTCCCTTGGCTCATGAGTGTCACAGTTTGGAACGTAAAATGCATCGCTTGTAGAGCTCCCGTGTTTAGTGCTCCAGAGTCAGCCCCAAATGTGACTTTGCATTGGGAAATCGTCAGGTCTGTTACACCAATAAGGTATCCAGCGTTGAGAGACAATGAGTTCTTATGAAGCATAACCCTGTTAGGTAGTTTGATGTAGCCTGATCGATAGACCTTTAAGTTCAGTGGGATATAATAGTCAGTGTCTGGTATCGTAAGAAACTGATACGGTCCAACGTGCACAAAGCCAAAACTGTTTCCTTCGAAGTTACCGAAGAATTTCCTAAATGTGTGCAACCGAACGTTAGAGCCACCAAACTCAATAGCAAGATGCGCGGAACCACCGAGCCTCACCTCGTCAATTATAAGCCCCTGGTAAATCGTAGCTCCGATGCTTATATCATGTAAATTAATTGGAACCAGCTGGACCGAACTTAACGGTAACCAAGTCCGCGCACTGTCACTTCTTAAATTAGAATAGTCAACTATCTCCTGTTTGGATGGTTTCTTGCCTTGATTATAAACTTCAAGAACACTATAGCCCGTTTGTTTGTTTTCCTTGTATATCGTTCCTGCAGCTCCGGCCTCGATTGTCGACCCTCCTCCAAAGGCAGAAATAGTTCCAGAAAACAAAGACGAGTTGTAATGGATGGCTACTCTTCCTCCGCTGCCTCCGCCTCCACCATGGTTTCCACCAGCACCTCCATTCACCTGAATCACACCTGATCCATCAAAAGTTCCTGCTTTGATAAAAATACTGCCACCACTCCCTCCACCATAAACGGAATTCTTCACTGCATCTTTCCCATTCACTGTAATCTCTCCATCGTGAATCATATTCTCTCGAGCTATAATATGCAACACACCTCCTCCAGTTGCGATATCACTGCCACTGCCTCCACCTCCAGAGCTTCCAAACGCCTGGGGATTGATGAAGTCTCCGTAAAATGCGCCAGTATGAGTTTGAGATTTTCCCCTTCCTCCCTTTCCGCCATGGCCGCCTCCTGACGATCCATCGTAATGATATTGTCCTTCTCCTTGTCCAGGGCCAGCCACCACAGCCTAAGGTCAATAGATATTTGTTACAGCTTTATCTCTGGGTGTGGTCCGAATCGGACAGATTACAAACAATCCATTACAAATCCACAACACTTAAGTCAATAATGTTTAAACAATTTTCCATCAAGAGTCGTCTAGTAACATAGTGATTTATAAGTGGCTAAATGTAATTTAGGCGAAGTTAAACTCGAGCCAATGCTGCCAGCGGTGTTGCTCTTTTGTGCAAGAGATCTACGGGGTGGCATCCCTGGAATTTGCAGTGAAAGTGCATGGCTTCTAGCGAAAATCGAGGATCATTACTAACTAGAAAGTTGTAAAATGTAGCAAAGTTTGTGAATGAAAATAACGGCGCCTCTATTTCTTGTCTTTTCAAGCAGTTTTTAATGAAGGATGGAAGGGCTAAAACTTTTGTAAAAAGCGAGAATTGATGAGCTGACTTCGTGTGACCTTAAAGTGGCTCCAAACACGACACAAGATGGTACGATTCGACCAGGTTTGTCCACTGAGTTAATAGTTGCTGAAAATACATGAAGTGAAAATTAAAACATGAAAAAAACTTGCCTTGTAGTTGAGGTCAATAACTCCTGATTGTTCAATTGTTACAGAGTCACAGGTAATAGAGAGTCGGTCAGCGGTGAGAGTTGCACCACTGCGTATCCACAATGACCTACAGGCTATCGAAAGTCCTTCCTTGTCGCTTTGTATCTCCACGCTACCACCTCCTTGAATCTCGACGGCATCAAACTTCAAGTCTCTGGATGTTTGGTTATTCGGAGCAATAAGTTGCCTGCAAAACAAGCCCAGAATAGAGAGTTTTTAATCTTTTCTGTTTCCTCGACGATACGCGCTTAAGAATTGCTGCAGCTCCCGAATTTAAAGACTCTGGTTAGTTTCTGAAAAAATAATTTGATGGTCAAGTTGCATTTTGCGAAATTAAAGGGAAGTGGGGCACTGGTCTCATTGACCACACTCACTCGCGCGATCGTCCGCTCTCTAAAAGTTCTTCAAGGTTCTTGACGGCCCCAAATTGGATCTATTGTCTTCGCACTGTTTGCACAACTAAGGGTACTTTCCACCAGAAATGTTATACGAATAATATTTTTCATTAGTAATCTTGTTACACTACGTGTCCTACATCACGTTACAGTGCAGTAAGAATAACCAGAAATAAACTACTGTGGAATGTTATACTTGCCTGAGTATCAGTTTCCCTTTGTTTCCTACAGTGACGTTCTGAGCTCCACTCAAACTCCCAGCCACAATCATCTTAATACCATCAAGGACCAGGTTATGCGGCAATTTCAGATCACCCCTAGGATATACATTGACACCCCACAGGAGCTCCGGTTGCTGCTGCCCTTGGCTGTCAGACAACGTCATCTTTAATTCCTGATTGGCTCGGACATGCAGAATACCAGAGCGATCGCCACGAATGCCTCCGATGTCCCAACGGATACGAGATTCAGGCGGACTCGTAAGCACGGCGAGTTGCGACTGACCACGAATATTTACCTCATTAAAGGCTATCGCGACTGTATTGGGTTCCGGAGTTAACCACGTTCGTCCTCCGTCATAATTCACGTCTGTGATGTCATCTGTTGAAGGCGAACCTATGTTATTGTTATCCACAAGAAGTTGTTTGTAATTGTGAATCTTGTTGTGAAGATATATAGTCCCAGCACCGCCAGCCGCTTTGTTACTTCGGCCACCAAAGGCTTCCATTTTTCCACTAAATGTCCGGTTCTCAAAATCAATGGAGATTCGTCCCCCACCCCCTGCACCGGTGGTACCCAACAATCCACTTCCACCAGAAGCGCGGATAATTCCGTTTCCTTTGAAGTACTTTGAGGAGATCCAGATACTACCTCCACTAGCTCCACCAGTTGACTGATTTTGTCCATTCTCGCCGTTCACGTCGACAGTACCATCTATGGTGACGGCTTCCCTAGCTGACAACCTGATTACTCCACCACCAGCTCCTAACGTACTTCCACTTCCGTGGGATTGAGGTTGGTACAGAGAGCCATAGGCCTTGCCGGGGGCTGAACCCGAGTCTCCGTTCCCCCCACGGCCACCATGTCCAGCGCCAGAGGTACCTAGTGGTGAGTAATAATTGGTAAAGAACATCAGATTCCAATTGTGAGGTTAAGATAAATTGAAATTTTAACTAATAACAGTGGTAAGCAGTAAGCACGGATGAGAGTAAAGGCAAAGAGGGTGAGTAAGAATTGAATAAATGAACGAACAAAAGCAACAAAGGAAGAGAGGAAGAAGGTGAGCTAAAAAAGGTGCTTAGTATTTACTCTAAATAATAAAAGAAAGGAAAATAAATCCTGTCATACCTGATGGTCTTCCAGGTCCAATTTTCGCAGCAAATCCTTGTTTATCAGCAGTAATAATTCCAGAGGCCTCCACCTCGATATCGCCCGCGCTGATATTTATCCACTTGCCTTGAATCAAACCACCTGCCATTACCCTCAGGCTCTCATGCAGAAGGACGTTCACTGTAGGCGAGCTGCTAACGTTGTCAGCTGCTATGAGCTTAGCACCATTCATGATAGTAAGAGAGTTTAAACTAATGGTCTTTTTGCTGAACCCCTCCGTTTGACCCTAAACAGGACACAAATCAGTAGAATGAGGTATAACCATTTGATCGATTGGCAATATGCTTTGGAAGAAACATTAAATTCCTCTGTCGTGTCCAAACCTTGTAACTGAGGATTGATACCTCTTACTACCCGAGTTGGAGGTCAGTACTGTAAGTTACGGACCGAGTTTTTCCCCCGTTCACTTATGGCCCAAGCGCGAAGCGCGCGGCCATAAATCAACGGGAAAAAAACGAGGATCCGTAACTTACAGTACGGACCGAGAAAACGAGGTTAGTAAGATATTTATTACATCTCTAAGTTTAATCAGGCGTGCGGAAAAGGAAACTTTCAAATTTAGCGGGCCGTACAGTAGAGTACAGCGCGCGTACTAACTGAGAGATATAATAAATGCATTTAATGACAATATTAAGAGTTTAACTTTTCTTTCATCAGATGTTTTCGACATGCCGGTGATATAACAAACAAGCTTTTAGAATTTCTGTACGGTGGTCAATTTACATTGACCAATCACAGCGCGCGTACTAACTGAGAGATATAATAAATGCATTTAATGACAATATTAAGAGTTTAACTTTTCTTTCATCAGATGTTTACGACATGCCGGTGATATAACAAACAAGCTTTTAGAATTCCTGTACGGTGGTCAATTTACATTAGGAACTCCGTTGATAACACCAAATTCTTGTGTACAACTCCCCACCCCCCTCCCCCACCCTCTTCCGATGCAGCACCACAATTACTCTAGAAACTACACCCTTTAACAAATATAACAGCTTTTTCATTTCATTGCCAAGCTCAAAATGTATACTTTTCTTTAACAACGCAAGGCATAATTTTTATCTCTGCAGATCCTACCCTAAAATTTCATGACATACATCTACTACAACTAGGTTTATTCATGTACTCTTATCAAAACCGTACCCTTTCTTAAAATATTACTGTTAATTTACCTTAAAGAGAGAAATTCATTCGTATCATACAAGAAACTATCATTTATATCGTTGGCCTTTCCGTTTTTTTACCAAGGACCTAAATTTTACAACTCCTTGAATACCGAAATCGTCGACTCGTCCTCCTCTGTCTTTTTTAAAAAAAAGCACTTAAGGCGTTTATTTGTAATAACTATTAGTAGTTTTAACATAAATGTGTTTGAGTACCAACTTTTTTTACAGCTTCACTTTCCATATTGTAACCATTTGATAATGTAATTGTATCCGTTGTCATGTTCGTCTCTTCTTTTTGTAATTTCATCTTGTAAAACAATAACTGAGGAGACCTAATTAATATAAGCTACATACTTTCCTTTAGGTCTCCTCGCCATTATTAAATTCATTCTTTGTATCTTTTTTTGTTGTTGTTTTCATCATATTTGTGGGTTGGTAAAATAAAATAAAATAAATGATTGATAAATAAAGGAAACGAGAAACATCACTAGTGTTCTAGGATATATTGATAGTATTTATTACCTCAGCAGTCACCACGAATTCGGCGCCTCCCCCGATGGTCAAATTGTCCATCCCATTAATCATTCCTTCTAGAGAAATCCTGGGATAAAACAAATCCTTCAACAAGACGTCACGAGGCAGATGAAGGAATCCGTTGTTGTAAATGTGAAAACTTGCCGGAAACAGCCTAGGAGCATTATTGATGTATATCCTGATGTTCTCTGAGACGTGTATCAATCCCCCCAGATCACCCTCGAGTCGCTCTACGTTGAGTGTAAACGTAGGATTCGAAAGATACAGGTGATAAATTGCTAGGTGCCCACCTCCTCGCAGCTGCAACAAATTAATGGTAAATTGGTCGATATAATTCGCAAGGAGCCACGCCCTTCCACCGTCGGTGGATATGTCTTTGTAATCCGAGATATGCAGCTTGGTTGCACGGTAGCCATTGTTGTCAATGACCATTGTCGTATGCGTTGCGTTCCTCGACAGAAACACCGTCCCAGGTCCACCTGCCTCGCTGCGGCTCGCCCCACCGTGGGCGGAGAACTTTCCAGCGAATCTTGTGCTTTCATAATGAGCAGCAATTCGGCCCCCAGCCCCACCTCCACCATCACCTAATGAAGCACGCACAACCTCGCCACCGTCAGCAGCTATCTTCCCTTTTCCTAAAAACAACGTTGATTGGATGAGGATGCTACCGCCACTTCCGCCTCCGGTGCCAGGATTGTCAGCTGTATTCGCTGATGCGTCTAGAAGTCCGTCAATTTGAACAATGTATGCAGCAGTGATTTTGATGGCCCCGCCCCCTGTGCTGCCGGGCTAAAATAATTGCAATAATGTGTATTAGATAATTAGAATGAACCAATCTAGTGTTGTTGGTTGTGCATTCTTGTGATTGGCGACCCACACTTAAGATAACGTTGACACCAGCAGTATCGAAGAAAATGTTACGCGCGCGCAAAGAAACTTGACTTCCACAGCGCCTAAGCGGATGGTAGGCTCCTCCGTGAGGTAGAACGATAGTTTAGGATTCTGATATTCCTTTTTATATACGTTTTTTATTGTACCTGCTATCAAACTGCTTGGGAGAAATCATGAAAATGCCAAAGGCTAAAAGCGAAAATCTGATTTGACTGTTTTTGTAACGGAAATAAGTTATAAGCTATGCACCAGCTTGTGAGCCTTTGTAACCATAACGAAATAGGTAAATGGCCCTGTTATTTTTTTAGTTGGGTCACCTCGACTTAGGTTGTTTTTACCAGTTGGCTTTTAAGTATTTTGTTGGGAATTGTGTTCAACATATAATTTGAACCCAGGTGTCCACGCTTATACAAACTTGAGTTTTTCGTCGGAATATGTTAGGGAGCAGATTTAGTTTTCCATCTTAAGGCCAGACAAGCACAACTCTTACCAAATCCTGATAACCCTGTCCCCCGCCACTCCCAATCGCAAGCGGAATTTCAAAGGAGCCGTAAGCCTTTCCAACAGTAGGCTGTTGAGAAGTCTGTCCACCCGCACCGCCATGCCCTGCTCCAGAGGCGGCTGTCGCAGATGGATGACCTTGTCCATCCCCCTTCATGGAAGAAGTTAACCCTCGCCCACGAGCAGTTAGTACACCATCAATATCAATGAAAATGTTATGCGCGCGCAGATGAATTTGACTGACGTCCATAAGCGCCCCTGCGAGGATAGTAAGCTCGTCTGTGAGGTTGACTGTTAATTTCGCAGGCTCACTGGTGCGCTGGTAAAACGTCCCTCCAGTTAAGATTGTGATACGATTCAGCAGCACAACGGCTTTTGTAAGTGAGTTGACATGCGCGTCTTGTGTCACATCGAAGCGGCTACTGTGTGCAATGATAAGATTTGAAATTCCAACCAACTCAGATTCCGCAAAGATAGAAGTTTTTTGCAGATATACCTCAGGGGGAAGGTAAACTTTCGAGCCCTGCAAAGTAAGTAAAATTAATCAATTAACTTTGGTAGCGTTTCAAAGTTTTGTACCCAAGGGAAAATGCCCTCTTATGATTTGGAACATCCACGTTTAATTTAAAAGAGAAGTAGTTTTTGCTTTAACCATATCAATCTAAAACACTTTCAGAAGAGGAATGCACCACATGAAATCAGAAATATTTACAGTTACAAAAAACACACTTTGAACAATTATATCAATGTCCATGATATTCGCTTAAGGTATGAAATTAAAACATATTTACAAGACTTAAAATGGATTTAAGAAGTGAAAAAACCCAACGTTTTCGACACTGCAATAGGTCATCTTTTTTTACTTTTTAAATACTTTTTAGCCTTGTAAATATTTTGACATTTCCATTATATAAATGTAGATAGACTTCTAACTCCATTGTTTCAACCCAACTCAATTTTTTCTTCAAACTGATGTAACTAGTCTCTTTGACCATCATGTACCAATGAAAACCAGGACGTATAGTGTCCCTAATACCTATATACAAAAATAGGTTATGCATACTAAGTTGGGAAACGGGACCGAAACTAGCAAAAGACGAAACAACAGAAACGCGTCAGGGATGTAGGAGCCTACCTGGTAAGTTCTAAGTGTGAAAGGAATCACTGACTTGTTGCTAGCATCCAGACAGAACTCTTGTTGCCTTCCTATATGAATTGTACCCGTGAAATCGCCCTTGTAGTCCTTGACCTTAAACGCAACACTACCAGCACCGTTCTGAATAGCAAGATGAGCATTTCCGCGCACATCCAACTCGTCCACCTCAAACGTTGTAAGTCCGGGTTCGTTAAACACGAGCCACGTTCTTGAACTGTCTTGTTTGAGATTTGCAGCTTGAAACGAAGAGGTGGCTCGCCCGACAAATACCTTAAGCTCGCTTAATGCAACGTGTGACTCCAGTCTTGTTAAAGTCACAGTGAACTTTGAGATTGTGTCTTCAATTCCTACATCATTGTACACGGTGGTATCGAAACATCCAGCAAATGATCTCGGATCTTTGGTTCTAAGCTTAGATCCAGCGATAGGGTGATATGTAGTCAAGGAAAAGCTGACACGATAGCCTTGATGACAGTACTGAAAAAGGAAGGTTGACAAAGCGTTACGATAAAGTTTTTAAAATATGTAAAAAGCCGACGTTTCGGCGTTGTCATGTTTATAGTTTAGCAAATCGCTTCTGCACTAAAATACACATAACACTCTCTCGCTCTTTCTCTCTCGCTCATTCATTCATTCATTCATTCGTTCGTTCCTTCGTTCGTTCCTTCGTTCGTTCCTTCGTTCGTTCATTCATTCAATCATTCATCTGTCCAGTCAGTCAGTCAGTCCGTCAGTCAGTTAGTCTATCCGTCACTAAGTCACTTAGTCACTCAGTCACTGAGTCAGTCCCTCAGTCATCGCTTTCTAAACCCATTGACTCCTGAAGGCGCTCATAGACGCTCATGTGGAACCAATTCCTTGTACCACTTGTGACGTCATCGTTGTCGACGGTACTAGATAACTTTGACAACCAACTTGTGTGGGTGGACGAGATCTTTCAAACCATACCCAAATAAGCCCCATTCAGTGAAACAGGCCAGAGAAAATACCAAAAAAACGTGTAATTTTCACCACAAAATTCCACTGAAAATCTTGCCCCACTACCCACTCGTACTTCCTTCAAAATAATTTTATGATCCTCTGGCCTCTCGCAAAAACGTTTCCCCCTGAAATCCTGACAAAACAAAAACATGGGAACAGGAAAGCAATAGAAGCGCGGAAGAGAGAAAGCAAAAAAGTAAAAGTCGAGGGAGCAGTGAGAATTTTACTTTTTGCCTTTTGCAGATGCCCCAGCTTTAAAAGCTGGAATTTGACACTAGAAACTAAAGCTGGGATTTCCCTCGACTTAAAAACAACATTTTGGACAGAGAGGGTGCTTTTTCTCTCGATTCCCTTCAAACGGCATAACTCTGCAAAATTTCCAGGTGGAAAGGGTTAATAGCAAAAGTAACAATGTTGACTTAAGATAACCTGTAGGTCCTCATGTGAGGGAAAGCAGAAGGATAAACCTAATCAATGTCAAAAAAGCACCCTAATTTATTCATTCATACATCCATTCGTTTATTCGTTGCTTCCTTCCCGGCTGAAGGTATCAAAGGTATTCTCCTTGAAAATGAAATCTGATTTAGGGTAAGGTAGCCCGTGTTTCATACCGGATAGAGTCTGAAGTGATGAATGTACATGTCCCTCGGCAGCGTAACGGTAATATCCACACTGGCGTACTGTGACTGCACTATGTAAGCGTTTTTAAGGTTTCCATCACACATTCGAGACAGCGAGAAGTAGCCATGCGGGTAGCTCTGTGTGGCACCATCGGATGAGAAACGGAATCCACTAATACTAGTGTAAACTTGTGAGTAGTCTCTGTAAATGGATCCTGGGTGTAGCTTCACTTCTTCGACCTAAAATACGTTTCCAGAAAGAGAGAATCAAAGGTAAAAAAATTAACGCAGCGTACGACTTTTTCGGCAGCACAAATTGAAAGACGTTGAAAGGCGCAGGTTGCTCTAATCAATATGATCCTCTTGCTCTAAGCATATCGTAAAATTCACAAAACAACTACTGTTTTCCTAAAACATGGCACGTCCACGCCCCATTACCTGGTTGATTCGTTCGGTTAGCGGTTGTCGACCTTTGTTATCCACTTTCAACGTGCGATGCGCACCGACTGAGCTATTTCCCCCTTTTTCCACGTACACGGTTCCTGCGGCACCGTTCTCCACGTAACCTGTACCACCAGCAGCCTCAAGAACGCCGTCAAAGAACCCTCCGCGGTAATATAAAGCGATTCTGCCACCAGAACCGCCTCCACCTCCATATGTCGGACTGCCATCTCCGTTTCCACCATTGGCCTGGTTAAAGAAAAATAACACAGTTAACAGACACAAAAGTTTTCAATTTTTAAGAAAACTGAGAAAAACCCTGTTTGTCCCTTTGTAGCCCTAGGAGAAAACTAAAACCTTGTTCAACATAATTGCAGTCGTTAAATTAAACGAACCTGCACAGTTCCACTTCCTTCAAACAAGTTCGTCCTGATGAGAATACTTCCACCACTCCCTCCTCCTGCCCGTGATCCCTGAAATTTGTCACCATTCGCACTCAAAGTTCCTTCAATGTCCAAACTGTCGCTGATGTTAAGGAAGAAAATACCACCGCCACGGCCACCCGAATGCCCTCCTCCACCCTTACCTCCGCTGCTTCCTATCAATTAATATGAAAGTAACATAAGATTTAAATTCTCTTCTGAAGTAGTTTCGCTTATTATTTGAATTGATTGAATGGCTGACTGACTGACTGCCTCTTAATCTCCCTCTTGGTCAGCGATTTATCAGTGAGCAAAAACTTCACATTTGCTTGGCAAGGTTTGTTTGGCCTACTCCTTAGGAACTTGCATCCAAGATTTTGAAAAGTGTGAGAAACGCGGTTGCTCTCTACAAGCCATACGAAAAGCAAATTGTTCAAGCTTAAGTCAATTTTTAAGTAACAAACACTTACCGAATTCATCTGGTTCCTTGATTGACCCATAAGCACCTCCGGTCGTCACCTGACTCGCAGCACGACCACCCAGGCCTCCATGCCCTCCGCCAGATCCTCCGGCAAAGCCTGGAGATGGATAGTCGGCACCAGGGCCCCTACCTGGGACGTTAAGATGAGTGTGAATGTTTTAGGCAATTTTCTTCTATCCGGAAAATAGGCTAAGTCATGCCTTACTGAGAAGTTTCAAATTACGGCTTCAATCGTGGACAAAACTCCTTGGGACCGTCATACAAAACTCGTAATTATCGATGATCCTTCAAAAAGCGAAAAGCACTGCTATATTTTAAAAGTCCGTTACAGTCCCCCCTCCCCTACCCCCACCCATTACAATGTTGAAAGTCAGCAAAAAATTCTGGGTACACATTTTCAACATTGTAGGTGAGATGAGGGGAGGGGCTGGGCAGGTGTAGATTGTATCTCGCGCGACTCTTTGTTTCGCGTGTATGTAGAGCCACAAGTGCAAATTTGTCCAAAGAATTTTGTCCATGATTGTAGGGTAAGGCCTTGTTTTATTCTGATTAAGCAAGAGACTCAGTTAACATTTAATCATATCATAAATAGTTATAATTACTGAGTCGCTGCACATTTCATTCCAAGAACATACAATAGTGCACGTCTGAATTATACGTACCATCATAAATAAAATTTTCTCCCTTTAGAGTAGCACCCACAGTGGCCAACGCATCAATGGTAAAATTCTGAACATGCACATGGAGGTTAACTGCTGTAAATATTCCACCACCGAACACGTGCATGGATGTTCCACGAAATTCGCGCACTCTTTCTTGATTGGTAACCGTCATGGTTCCTTTGTTCCGAACTTGAATCGACTCAAAGAAAAAGGTCTGGAAAACATATCCGTGATAACATAACTTAAAACCTAGTAATTAAAATTCCTCACGAGATTACAATTGAGTCAAGGCATTAGAGCCTATTCCCAAGACCAACTCCTTGTGAAACAGCTTCCCGGGAATCACAAGTGTGTAGTTTAGCTGTAGGAGAGTTGCAAAGTTCACCACACCTCTTTGTATAACCTGGGTTGCCACAGGTTGGGCTCTAGAATTTTTCGTGACATTTCCTCACCATTTAAAGCAAATCATACGGCAATACTAGCCAGAAATGAAGCCGCAGAAATTATAATTAATTCCAATGAAACGACATCACCTTTACCAACATAGAAACCAAGTGCATAACAATTTCGTTTTATCAACGGAGTTGATAGTGTGAATTGACCACCGTACAAGGATTCTAAAAACTGACGTTTCGAGCGTTAGCCCTTCGTCAGAGGATTGATGCATTTAATGAAAATATTAAGAGAATAACTTTTCTTTCAGCAGATGTTTTCGCCGTGCCGATCACTTAGGAAACATAACAAGAATCTAGTGTTATCAGAGACGAAGCGCTAACGCTCTGACGAAGGGCGAACGCTCGAAACGTCAGCTTTTAGAATCCCTGTACGGTGGTCAATTTACAGTATCAACTCCGTTGAGAAAACCAAAATTTTTGTGTACTTCTTCACCACCGACGCAGCACCACAGTTTCTTTAGAAACTACCCCCTTTATAAGCAAGCAAAATTATGATTCCCTGAATTTTCACTGACGTCCAGGAAGAATTTACAACTTCTCTGACTTCATACACAATTTCCGGTATTTTCCGAAATTTGACTTTTTGTTTAATGAGGAAACCCTGGTAGCACTACAAATCATTGAGCCGGTATCCTGTAATGCTGAAGAATCCTGCAATGCTCTTGATTCCTTATGTTTGCAGTTGTCAGTACTAATCCACTGTTTGCTTTACAAGGAGTAGAAAATTGAGAAACAAAGAGATTGGACCCGCGGAAGGACATTACCGTCAATATAGTTTTAACATTATTCTCTTGTCATACCTTTGTTGGTCTTCCCTCTGTGTCGTACATCTCTTTCATGCGAATAACACCATCGTCGACCACAGTGATATTCTGGCATCTTTTCAAGACTCCATCAACCTCAACCGTTACCCCGGCAACCAGTAGTTCGCCTTGCATGGTGGTCAATCCTCCTTGGTAGATGATCATGTCCATAGGCAGGTATGATTGAAGGGAAAGGAACGTCTGATTGTAACCCAGATGGATTCTTCCAGTTCTGAACAAGGTAAGTACAAGGTTAGTACACTTAAGACCTGTTTCCTTGCAAGACGTCGCCTTGAAAACCATTCATCGATTATTTGCCCAACAAGACCGGTAATCTGTGAAATGTGATTTCTCCCTTGATTCTTTTAGTAAACCTCACAGCAAGTCTGCGATTCTCCTTTTATATTTTTGGCTACACAACATTTTCAAGTTTGGCATCAAAAAAGTATTGTCCAGGAACAATACTTTGAACAATGCTTTTGTGAGAAACTGAAAAGTACGGAAAAAGAGGACTGAACACTTGAAACTATGACTTATGATTAATAAATATGGTTCCTTGCAACTAAATCAAAACGCATTAATTAAAAACCCACCTATCTCCTTCCATCTGACCAATCACAATCGATACAGGCGCTTTCGTTCTCTTTGGGTTGATGATTGCGAGCTGCGCGCCACCGTAGAGTTGCAACTCATCCAATTCCACGTCAGTTCCGTTGGATACCAGATCCTCCTCGTCCAGCGTCAGCCAGGTCCTACTCGATCCACCGATACTAAAATCGCTATAGCTAGCACTCAGATTAGCACCAGGTAAAAGCGGTTTCCGTCCCAGCGCGTTCGCATACAACGTCCTGTTCCGAATCCATTTGGTTCCATTGACAACCTCTTCATCGACCATAACTCTTTCAGCGTGTGCAGCTTCGTCAATACGGTCATGGCCGTAGGTGGCGTTCATACCGGGTACATTCTCCAAAAACACTGTTCCTGGACCCCCGGGTTCGTACGAGCTCGCTCCACCAGCACCAAGGAACCTCCCTAAAAAGTGGTTCTCTCGGTAGTACAAGCAAATACGGCCGGCCCCACCACCACCTCCGTCAGAGACGTCCCCTTGACCACCAGAGACGTCAAAATTCCCGTCACCATGTATTCGTGACGTGTACGCTAGGATACTTCCCCCACTGCCGCCGCCGCTACGAGTACCACGGGCATTCCCACCTTGGGACGTTAGCTCTCCATCAACCACTAAAGTGTCATGCGCAATGATTTTGAATCGCCCTCCTCCTATTCCACCTGTAAATGGGAAACTGTCTGCTCCACCCGCACTTCCAAAGGTAACGGGCTTTCTGTATTTCCCGTAAGAGACGCCTACTTTTGATTGGCCGCGACCCATTCCGCCATGTCCGCCATGCCCCGCACCGGAGGAGCCCGATACACCTCCCGACCCATCTCCATAGAAATGCAATCCGGGAACTTCAACAGCAAGACCATCAGCTGAGAGGTATGCGAACGGTTCGATAGTGATATTGATGTAGTCTAAAGTGAGACTGTTAGCTTCCACCTGCAAACAAAGGCATACATTTTTTACATGGTTCAAAAAATGTAAAAGAACCGGAAAGAAATTGATACAAAGTCTTTTGAATGGCGTTTTGTTCTGAAATTTAACGTTAAAAGGTTCTTCAAATTCATAAGAAAAACTGTAGAAACACGTTTAGACTTGATAATGACGTAATGTAGCGTTGAAACGTCGTCTGAAACCGTAAAACAGTCTAAGTTTTTAAAATTTTTTATAGCTTTTCTCATGATGGATTTGAAGAACCTTTAAGCGTTAAATTTCGCAACGAAATGAAATTGAAATAGGAGCCAATTTTACCAACTCCGCAAAATGGACTCAGTTGACACTGCACAGAAGCGAAAACAGTAACCTCTGACCATCTTACAAGTTGCTTGCTGTCCTCAGCTTCTTCTTGCATTGTAAAGAAGCTGCTTATAGTCCGTATTTTCAGCGTTCGTATATGATATATTGGGAATGTATAGTTTGCGGAAGGATGCACGCTTTCCGTGCTTTGCAGCTGGTAAGTTCGCCCTCTTAAGGATTCGCCTCTCATCTTTTCTTAATCTCAAGATAAAACAACGACTGTAAGAGATCACAATTTCACACTGGAGATGTTGTATAACCATTTCTTACCGGAATAGCTTTCTCTTTTCTCATAAACCGACCCTCAAAATAAGCACTGTTTGGTTTTGACTATATTTAGTCTTTAACCAAAGAGATTTAACTGACCTTCGCGCCTCCCCTGACGTCGAACGTTTTGCCAATCATTTGCACATCTTTCGTGTCCTCCCTGAGAGAGGCCATGTAACCGTCAGTCTGCACTACCACGTGATCAAGGGCAAAGTTGGTTTTCGTGCAATTCTCAACGACAAAACGGCATCGTGGTCCAACGGTTAGATTGGCCATTTCTCCGATGTCCCCGCGCAACACAACCTCGACTCCACGACAATTCGTGCTGGTGGGAAAGGTCACATTAGATTCTTTTTGCGAAAGGAGTGAGAAAGGAAGGTGCGCTTCAGAACCCCTCATGTGGACCGTCTGAGTAGGACGTACTGTGAGGATACCACTACTGTCCCCTACGATTTTGTCCATGCTCATTTTTACGTCACTTCCGGATACAGAAAGACTTCCTTGGCCTTTGATATGAAGCTATGTGGGGGTAAAATAAATTAAAACATGTATTAAATAGAATTTAAAAAGCGGAGTTCTTACAGGCTTGTAAATTTGATGATAATGAGGATGAGGATGACAACTGAAGCGGGTTACATAGAGGATTTTGCGGAAAGCTCGATAATCTTATGAAAATTTTGCAAATGCATACCTCATTAAAGTGATGACTTGATGTTTCTTCGTCTTCGCTGACAATCCAGGCGGTACTTGGACTGGTGTAGTAAGGTGTTTGTAGTGAAGATGAAGGATCTTCTCGAATAAAGAATCTAACCGTACTGAGAGAAGAATAACTTCTACTTTTCTGGAGACTGATGACTACCTGTTAAACAAAACACGGAGAACGTAAGTGAAAGCACGAAACAGCAGTTCAAGGCAAAAATGGAACAACTTGGCAATGAACTCGAACATAGCTTTAACTTATGGATTAATCATTGTATTAATTAAACGCAGGGATTAATTTGTTGTAGTTTGAAAGAGGAAAGAAGTAAAAAACGAACTACAAGATATTCAAAAGCGGTTCAACAGTCCTTTGATTCAGCTGGTAACGCTACAATGGACAGGCGACTTTTCATTTCTGCATGTCTGGAGATGACATTTTCTACCCACTGGTTACCATTCAAGTGTGCTGGACGATTTTCATAGCATTCTTCCCTTGGGAGCATTCATTTTACCTTATCAACGTGCAGTCTCACTTCCAGTCTGCTTGGTTCCCCTTGACGACAATTGGTGGTGTCTATCCAGCCTTTTGTTCCTGCAACTTCAGTGTCATTGAAGTAGATGCGCACGTAATACGACGTCCAGTGGTTCCAGTGACAATAAGGATAAACCAACATGTATTCCAAGAACAAGGACAACGGGAATTGATAAGTAACCACGGGATTTGAGTCAGCGGTGTAATAGTGCAAGCTTGTCGACAGAAACAGATTGGCCAACACAGAGTTCTCGGAGACGCACTTCTTCGGATCTCTGCTGTATACTATTTTGCAATAAGGCGTTCCAGTTGTGCTCAGAATAACTCCATTGGGTGCTTGGTACAGTCTTTCATAATATGGATAACCTGCACATAAAACACAAAAAGGCATCTTATAATCTATCGAAATTATCATTTTTCGCGCTGCTGGTCAAGAGTAATAAAAGACAACTGAAGAAAACTTCAACATTAAAGCTCGGCGATCATTATTATTCATACACGCGAGCATTTGTAAAAAAAAGAGAGCGTTCATGTACAATATTAGCAACTTTATTAGTAAGCTATGCAGCGGAGTCCGAACTTTTCCAGCAAGATTTCACAAAAGCCCACTCTAAAACAAATTTTTTAAAACTTTTGGTTTAACTTTTGACTGAACTTAGATCCGTTTTGGTAAATGAATTCTTGCCTGTGTAACACAATTGTTTGCAAAATGATGTCACTTCTGCACGTATAAAATCTCTAGTCTGCTGGCATGACCAAACGAACGGAAAACAGTGCCAGCAGCAATTATCTGCGTGTTTGTAGGATATCAAAAACACAGCATGATAATATGGTTTCCCGACCCATATTTTTGCAAAAACGAAAAGGAAATAGCGATGTAAAAGAAGACCGAGCGAGCGAACGAACGAACGGACAAACAAACAACAAATTAAAAGATTACCTGCTGGGTTTCCTGTTAAGTCCAGTTCCTTAATCTCATATAGCCTTGATGGAGCAGAAGACACTACTCCGTTGTCAATGGTGAGGATGCGGTAAGGCTGACTAGAGTTTCGGTTGTTTTCAATGTAAACCGTTCCTGCCCCGCCTTGCTCCGCTTGGCTCGCCCCTCCATGGCTCTGGTACGAGCCAATGAAGGTGTAATTTCCATTATAGTATACAGTAATACGTCCGCCAGCTCCTCCACCGCCATACGGCCTAACGCTTGAAGAACACGATCCGCCGTTGACGGTCACGGAACCTTCACCATCGAAATTTAACGCACGGATAACAATACTTCCTCCAGCACCAGCGCCGCTGGAATTACCCCCATTTCTGGATTCTCCCTCTGCCTGCACTCGTCCCTCAAGCCGCAACATTTCTGAGATTTCAAAAACAATTCGCCCTCCACCTCGACCGCCTACTCTGTGCAAACCATCGCCGCCGCCACTTCCATATTGGGAAGGTTCGTACATAGAATCGTACGAATACGAAGCCCTGAGTCCGGCTGATCCCCGGCCCCCACGACCCCCGTGTCCCCCGCCACCTGCACCGGTATTATAGAAAGTTTGGCGACGACCAGCTCCTGGTCCTTGTTGATGTCCGTACCCTCTGTGGTTTCCTGAAACAGTTCCTTGTTTTGAAAAACAATAAACGAATTCCAATCAGTTCAGCATGTTTGCAGTAAATGAATGTGCAATTTACAAGAAGGTTTGAAAAAAATCAACAAACCCCACACTTAACTGGTTACTGTCACCTAGTTACTGGTTACTGTCAACTGTCAGCTTAAAAGGGACTTTTCTTTTGCATATTATAATTTTTACTTTACACAAAACGCATGGATTTTAAGGAAAATTAGCAGAAAACGGCAGGCTAACGTTTATGTTTTGCTGTCCATAAATGTCAACCTTTCTTAGTATGAATGTATGAAAACCTTTGAGAATAAACAATAAATTGAATATCAGTATGCCTAAACAACGTCTTTATCTTAGTTTTGAATAATACTACTACTTACCTGCGACATCAATTGTGGCGTTAACAGAATCCAGGAAGAAATCATCGACACTGGCCAACCCACCCGCGTTCACCACAAATCGTGTCATGTGCAGACTGACTGGACCGTGAGGCGGAAGTTTGGTGGTATGCAGAAGGCCAAGTGACTTGATTGACATGTTGATAAACCGGAAGTGACCAAGACGTTCGCCAAGCGAGTTACCACCGGACCACAGGAAGAGCTTTCCCTCTCTGTCGATAGTATAGTCTTCGGAATCTGCCAGGGTTCCATTGATTTCCATATACACTTCACGCAATGACAACCTACGAGGAACCTCCAAGGATGCATTGAAGTACACTAGAGTATTAATCGGAAAATACAAGTCAACATACTTGAATACAACGGATTGCAAACGACCGATATGAAGCACCCCACTGCGATCGCCTCGAAGGGTATGAGCGTACATGGTGACATTCTCACGTGATGCATTTCCGTAAAACGCCACGTGTGAGTTTCCATGGAGATAAAATTCGTCCAGGTTATAGTTGTTGGCTTCGTGTAGCCACGTGACCGCTCCAATGTACCGAGTATCGCTGTATATTCCCTTCATGAGATGACGTAGTCTTCCTTGCGATCTATCCACAGCCCACGGATACGCCAGTCCATAGTTGTTTATCTTCAGCACTCTATACTCCACTTTGCTGCCGTTCCGAGTTTCTAGATAAACAGTTCCTGAAGCACCAGGCTCG
Source organism: Galaxea fascicularis (assembly GCA_948470475.1). NCBI lineage: Eukaryota > Metazoa > Cnidaria > Anthozoa > Scleractinia > Euphylliidae > Galaxea > Galaxea fascicularis. The sequence continues at coordinate 2,790,843 of OX419340.1, read as the reverse complement.
AACCCACTGTCCCCTCCCTTGGCTGTTAGCGTACCATTAAAATTCAACATAAAAGCGTGGTAAATTGCTATCCGGCCACCTGATCCTCCTCCCCCCTTAATCGGAGACCCAGCCCCTCCCTTAGCGCTGATGGTTCCGTAACCATCCAACTCCTCACAATCAATCCAGATACTGCCTCCGCTTCCTCCTCCTGCCGTGCTGGGCGGAGGGCCATCTTCTCCGTCTGCTGACAGGTGTCCATCAAGGATCAAGTGGCGCGTGACAATCTTAATTGCCCCACCCCCTTGTCCTCCCAGTCCACTCCGAGTGATGGGGTTTTTGTATGGGCCAAAGGTGCTCGTACGGTAATCTCCAAAATATAGGCCGCCTTCAAGAGAATCAAGCAAGATATATTTACCTGTATATTTTCTCAAGGAAATCTTAGTGACATTTAAACAACTCTTTAAATTTAAGAAATGTTCTCATTCACCAAAAGATAAAATGTTTCTATGTGTACATTATGAACGAAACTTTCTTACAGACTTTGCTGCAAATGAGCCCAGATAAAACTTTATTTATCGCCTCAACAAGAACTACAAAAAGCTCTAGCTTAATGAAAAGAAACCTATATTAGACAAACCTGCTCTTCAACTGTCAAAGAAAGTACCCATTAATAACATGGTGAGACACCATCTGCATTCCTCAGAGGTAGTTAAGCGACAACGAGTCTAAAAGAATTACGGGGTTTTTTTTTCAGATTTTTCACATCTCCAAAACAAGCGTAGTCATTCCAATGTTTCGTTTTGGGTTTCAGAACAGCCCTAAAATGCGGAAAATACAATAGCCATAAGAAACAACATCCCCATACGCTTTGCGTTTCTTGACGCTTCCCGTGATATACGAACGCACTGACAAAAATAGACACTATTCTTGAGAGTCGAGTAAATAACTCATCCGTTAAGGGTTCTTCTAACGTACCATAATGTAATCCATATCCCCCAGCACTGCCATAATCAAAAGGTTTCCTGTAGTCCCCATAAAACTGACCAACACGAGTCACCCCACTGCCCCGTCCACCAGTTCCAGCGTAACCAGCCCCTGTCGCCCCATGTGAGCTACCAGTCCCCTGGCCAGGTCCCTCGGATGGTTCAAACTCGTTTCCAGATCGGCCGTCCTTCGTGACATATCCAGCGTGATTATGGCTCAGTCTTCCTCCTGAGTTTATCCTCAGAAGATGCACAACTGAGATGTTCAGCTTGTTATTTGATTTGAAGTGACCGCCGCCAAAGATCTAACAGTAATGTAAGAGAGAAACCGTCCTAACTTTACGTGTAACCTCTTGCTGAGGAAAAAATACACAACTACTTAACCGCAGAAAACGCTCATCGTAACCATTGCCATACACAAAACATAACGCCCACAGACAAATTTCCGTGCATACACTTTACTATGTCATTATCTCTCACATATCTTCACTGGAACGCACCGTAACGCCTATGGGATGGTAATTTTTTGGGCCACCACTTCGATCGTCGAGTGCTCATCTGTTGCGAGAGCAAACATTTTTCTACCTTAAAGCTACCAGTGATGATATAGCATTGACGCAATTTTAGTAATATGTCCGAGGGTGCATCACTCGCGAAATCAATGGAAAAAATATCCATCGATTGACATTTTTCAGTTTCATTTGAGGCAAAATGTATCAGGTGACAAATTTCAACGGTTGAATGCAAGCGGGAGTATCTGAGGATAAGAAAATAGCACTCGATTTTATGTAGTCTTTGATAATTATTCTAGTTTAAAACTCTCACCGTCAAATTATATAGTGACAAAACGCTTGTAAGTTCCTTTTCAGAAGAATGCAACTCAAACACTCCTCTGTCCTGCACGTGCAGGGACTGGAGCGAGTACTCTCCAGGAGCTGTATTCCTGCCCAGACTTGAGTTGGAATCAGAGAAGAAGGAGCCTTGGTCGAACACAAATAAGTCTTGAACACCCCAGATCTATGATGACACAAATTGTTCAAAGGTTACCTGCACAGTCATGTTATCTATTGGCAAATGTGTGTCTTATACAGTGGTTTGTCATTCCTCCATACAAATTACTTCCATACGATACTATACGAGTAATTTGCCCTCACGGGCTCTGAGATCGAGTTACTTACCCGTTACGCGAAACACAGACCGTGATTAAAACCGTGACGGCCAGTGGCTTTAAGGAGGCTCATAGCAGATTTTTGGTTTTGGGATGTACCTATTGAAATCAAAATTTCTTGTAGAAGACAAGCTTCGATTTCCTTAACACTACAACATCTTTTCGACGCCTGACCAAAATTTAATTTCTCGTCGGTTTCCAAGCAACAGCTGTTACCATAGCAATGGTAACGTAAGGCCGCTCACTTAAAAAAAAAGCTCAATTACCTCGAAATCCAGTCAGACACTTCATGACGAAACTACTCAACTCCCACAACTTGTAGGCCAAATTAGAAAAAAATCTGTAACAACGTTTTCAAGAAAATTGAAAATACATTTTTAGTCTCGTTTTGTTCATTTCCTCATATTTCTTCAAGCTTTTTGAAGAAATGTGAAACTTTAACAAAGTTTTTCTCTGATCAAAGAATTATCATCACACTGAGCGTCCTAGGTGACTCCGATTGTACGATACTTAAGTCACAAAGCTTGTAATTTGCATAAATTCAAACTCAAATATTTTGCAAGCAGAGCTACTAGTACGCTCAATTGGAATTCACGAAAATTGTTTGAACAGAGAAAAAATGGTGTAAAAGTTTCGTATCAGTTATTTTAAACCGCTCTTACAGATTTTATCTAATTTGGCCTACAAGTTGTGGGACTTGAGTAGTTTACACTCTCAAAGTTTCGTTAGGAAGTGTTTGACTGGATTTCGAAATAATTGAGCTTTTTCAAAATGGGCGACGTTGTGTTACCGTTGCTATGGCAACAGATGTTGCTTGGGAACTGGCTAGAAAGCAAACTTTGGTTATGCGTCCAAAAGATGTTGTAGTGTCAAGGAAATCGAAGCCTGTCTTCTATAAGAAATTTTGATTTCAACAGGTACATCCCAAAGCCGAACTAAACCTGCCTCGAGCCTCCCTGAGAGCAAGAGTTCGTGGTCGTTCTCTTGACGGAAACATTAATTTGATTTGTCTGGATAACGTGAAACATTCTAAATTGTAGCGATTTTTATCAACGTTAGTTTTGGCAAAAGCAAACAATTTATCTTCCCAAGAGATTCAAGCACCGTGACGACGATGATTTCAAAGGTAAAACTTGGTTTTGACGCAGTTTGAGTTAGCCGTCGTTGACGCATATTGTTGTCAAAATATTTCATTACGGTCACACCTCTTCGTTTTCCTTCGACAGATCTGCGCCGAATTGGTGTCCAGCATTTCTCAGAGATCTCGCGTTTATTTTACATGAGTAATCGCTTATTGCATACCATTACCACTACAAAAGTCGCTACTCCAGTTAGCATCACACACCTTTCCTGATGACTTAAAACTGACTGTCTGCAAGAAAGCCCGCCTTGGCAACAGCATGCTTCCATTTTCATAAACACGTAGGCCAAATGGAATATCGGGATCAGTGACAGCAACAGAGAAGTTTTGATGGTATCCTACATGAAGGAAACCGCTCTTGTCCCCGTAGAGTCGGTCCGCGTGAAAACGAACAGGAGCATGCAAACCATTCAGTGGCATTACAGCGACTTGAGCAGATCCAAGGATGTGCACCTCGCTGAAACTGTGGAAATTGGTGCCAGCCGCTGGCTCTATCCACGTTCTTGAGCCGTCAAAGCTTTTATGCTTGTACCTGAAATAAATCATCAATGACGGTTAGCCCAACAAATAAGAGATCCAAAATATGTTAACTATGTTTTTAAAAGCCTCTATTAGCTCTGACCATTACTTAAGAATGTGGCTGACTGCTTGCCTGCCTGCCTGCCTCTGAGCCTCTTTCTTTCATGATCACTCACTCGTGATCATTCACTCACTCAAGCGCTGACATGGTCCGTGACCCAATTTTCAAATTTCTGGTCTATTCTACTAAAATATTAAGGAATACATACCACCACACAACGTTTCAAGAAGTTAAACCTTTGGTATGCACAAAAATCCTTCTTTCGGCGCCCTCCTCAACGAAACTGCGTAAACACGTCGCATTTTTTTCAGCTCCACCTACGCAGCCTCCGGTAATGATACTTTCAAAAGTTGCATGGCTTAAAACTTAGAGAAAGATATGCAGGTGGAAAATAACAAAAACAGATAGTTAGAAAATAACCTTACCTGTCCCACACTTCTTTTCCTTCCACAAATATTTCTAACTCTGTCAACCCAGATTTACTGGTACTCAAGTTTGCGTTCAGCTCAACAAAAACTTTGGAAGCGTTTCTTCTCACAGGCATGTCCACATAAGATCCCTGGAGGCAGCCGTTATACAATCGAACGTAATCCCTAGTAACACGCACGTTTCTGATGCCATCATTTGTAGTAACCTGAGAAAGAACATTTTAAGGAGTTAAAATCAAAGAAGAAACCTGACCGCCGTGACTATGGCATTAAATTTCAAACACACGAAAGCTTTTTGCACGTAGTTATGGCACTGATCAACTTTAAAATTTCTTACTCGATTACTGTGGTATCGCAAAAACTAGTTCACGCAGTGCATAACTGAAAAGCACCAAACCAAAATCAAAATCAAAATCATTTTTTGATCCCCAACACGGTACGCAAAAGATACGTTTTTAGCAATCATGGATTGAAGAGGGTGCTTAAATTGATCGATTGAATTTATTCATCGAACGTCACGTCACTCTTCAGTTTTCAACGCTGCAGGAACTTCCGTATAGCAGCTTCTGCTAAGTGTTAGAGTTCAACTTTAAAATGATACAGTTTTTGCAAACAGTCATTGAAACAGTTTGCAGTCACTTTACTTCTAAGTGAGTGATTAATTGGTCTTAGCTACAGTATTGTTTTTAGAAGCAAAGTGTAACGTAAATAGAAGAGGACCACCTAGGCACCTTTGCTTTCAGTTGTTCTGTGACGTAATACCCTACATCCCAGCTGAAAAATGCTTCAGCTTTTGTCGTCAACCACCCGGTAAAAATTAAATATACTTACGCGGAAACTAGGCCGAGCACCGGTGCAGTATGGGTAGAGTCTGATATGGTTGATGAACATTGACTTCTTTAAATCAATTGTGAGTTCCGTGTACTGGCAGTCTGACAAGTAGAAATCACATACGCGAGTAGACAGTGCTTGGTCGAACAGATGTGCTATGGCGTATTCTTGGCAACTGTGACATGGGGCACAACCCACACAGGCACAAGACCTGTATATACGGCAACTTGAAGTGATCGTTACACCACTAGGGGCTGTGTATGTTTGAGCTTGAGTAGGAGTACCACCCGACAAATCTAATAGACGACCGCCGTTCGGAATCTCATCATCCAGAGAGCGTTGACCGTTGTTATCAACCCTAAGCGTTGAAAATCCACTTCCGGTATGTTTGAGGTAAACAGTACCAGCAGCACCGGCCTCCGCACCGGACGTAACACTGCCACCACTAGTGTCAAACTTCCCCCGGTATGGGTGGTGTGTGTCATTGTTGCTATAATAAACGGCTATGCGACCACCCGATCCTCCGCCTGAGCCCGCACTACCACTGCCACCGTGCGACTGTATAATGCCAGTATGGCCGCCAGAAAGAACCTGGGTATGAATTAAGATGCTGCCTCCGCTTCCGCCACCGTTGGCGTTGCTGAAATCCCGGCTGTTTACGATGATGCCGCCATCAACCTACGAACAAAATAACAATTGTTGGGTTATTTTACTATCTGTCGTGAGTTTCGTCGTGTATTTACGCAATTTTAACAGGGAATGTTCTTTAATATCATATGCTAGGAGGAGTGCTTCCCTTTTGCTCGCTGATTAACTTTTGCTCCCTCCCGGTTTACGCAGGACCATAACAAAAAGAGTCACCTCATAGGTAAATTTCTGCACAGTATGCACCAAACCACAACGATTACAGTGAAAAAACAGTGTTGAACGTTTTCATGTAACACTCATGGTGAATTGAGCTTTTCTATACTCTGATCTTAAAGAAAGGTAGGCATAACCATGAGCCTGAGATGTGCACTGCGCTTTTCGCGTTCGAGGAGTCGAACAAAGATTCTAATCGATATCCTCTGACTTGAACCTTTCCCAAGATAAGAAGAACCAAACAAATTTTCTGATTTTCTAAACATGTTTAGTTAACCAAGCAGTTATAAAATTAAAATTTTCAACGTACCTGTAAAGTATCTTGAACTTCAATACTCAAAACACCACCTCCTTTTCCTCCACTTCCATCTCCACCACTTCCGAAATCCCTTGGATAGTACAAATTCCCATATGGAAGGCCCTTCTTCATCCTGCACGTATGATAACCTCCACAACTACCTCTTCCGCCAGTTCCGCCATGACCTGCACCCCCACGCTGCCAGTTGTTTGTGTGTAAGCCTCCTGGTCCTTTGGTTGCCAGGTAACCACCGTCGCTTCCGTCGATATTTCCACCATCATCTACGGTAAGGTTAACTGCGGTTATATTCATGTTGAAGGTGTTGATGACAGCTCCGCCTTCAACTGTCAGGATTTTAGCTTGAAGTAAGTACGCTTCCTTATGAGCATAAGGACTGTGGCTTTGAATCTGAGACCTCGCCATGATTCTGACAGTCTCGTTGAAAATGAAATGGCGCCGAATTCTCTCTCCAGTCGAACCTGTCAGGTAACAGTGAAGCGTGCCACCGTTAAGAATAGTGAGATTTCGAATATGATCAAGGGTTCCTTCCACGTGAACTGTTATCTTGTTCATTTCGGAAATTGGTGCCAGTCCAAGGTAGCCACCATCATAGATGTAAGCGCTGAAAGGAATATCCAAAAACAGGCGATGTAAGTTCATGACCTGATTCCTCCCAAGGTGAATCATTCCTGTTCGATCCCCGATCATGTACCGAAAGAACAGGGATGCTGGACGATTCACTGGTTCGGTTAGGATCGCCAAATGAGCTCCTGCGTATATCTGCAACTCCTCGAAGTGAAAATCGTGAGTGCCGTTAGCAAAATGATGGCTACCCGACTCTGGCAATATCCATGCTCGACATCCGTCTTGCGACAGATCGGTGTAGTCGGAAATTCTGCTTCTGAACGGAAGTTGGCCGCCATTCTCAACTAGTAGTGTCCTGTGTGTGTGCACCAGGTGATAAAGGAATGCGGTCCCAGGGCCTCCAGCCTCAGTACTAGATGCTGCGCCCTTGGCTCCTCCTCGAACTTGGAAGGAGCCTGTATAGGTTGTGTTCTCAGTGAAGTACACAGCAATCCTTCCACCAGCCCCTCCCCCAGAATTACTACCACCGGCACCTCCTTTTACGGTGATGTTTCCAGTCCCTTTAAAAAGCAAAGATGAGTCGAATAAAATGAAACTGCTTAAGTTGCGTGAATGACTGATGGTCTTCACAACTCCAAATAGATAAAGTAAGGTAACTAAAGTCTCCCAGAGACGATAGTAGCACTGATAAATAAAATTTCCGATTATTTTCATGACTATTCTCTTTATACTCTGCATTGACAGAACCATTTTCGAAGCAAAGCTAAACAAAACCCTTGCTAACAACAACGGCAAGTTCTTATTCTAGAAGGCGGGATTATTACAATGCTACATAGTTCCTCCTGAATAGCAGACAAAAAATATCGCGTTACAGGTATGTTCTCTCAATAGGATTTTAGCTGAATGTAGTATTGAATTAAAATGCTTCGATTTGCGATTACTCCGAGTATCATAGCGAAGCGATCAAGGAATAGTCATTCGAAAAGGTGCTTAACGCATATTACAATATTTATTGAACGAAAAGCGTTCAAAATTCTACTTATTTTGGAAAATAAATATTCGTACTTCATATTCTACCAGTTCTGTACCTTTCATCCGATAGCAGTGCATCCAGATACTCCCTCCACTGCCACCACCGCTGCCAGAGTCTCCGCCAGGGGCCCCGTCAGCTGTGACCTCCCCATCAATCTGAATAACATTTGTGACATTAAACCAGATTACGCCGCCTCCTCTACCAGATTTTTGCCCACCACCGGAACTTCCGAAACGGACGGGTTCGTAGATATCCCCGTATGCGGCTCCGACTACTGCGGCATGTCTTCCTCGCCCGCCTCTTCCGCCATGACCGGCACCGGAAGAACCGTATATGTTGGATGAACCAATGCCTGGGTTGATTATTCCATGAAGTCCGGAGCCTGTAGGGTGCGTCCTACACGATAAAAAAATAAACATGAATCAGGAAACGGTTGCAAAAGGGGCAAACGGAGTCTCTCTAAACTGTACTTCTTCGGTTACCACATCTCAGAAAAAACCGTGATAATCAAATGACACTACAGAGTCAAATAGGGGAGTAAATCTAACTCAAACAGTACCATTTACAAGAACGCTACTCACTGTAATGATCATGCAATGAGTGATTCAGTTTTTATTTACAGGTTAACGCACTCAGCAAGTGGATTATCGCGATTTACCTGCACAAGCTCACTAACAATGTTAGTGATACTCCCTAAGCAGTTGCTTTCTTAGTGTTTTTAGAAATTGCATCATCAATAAGAAATTCAATGTCTGCATCAGACAAATCGTAAAACTTTGAGTCAGCCGAAGCCATGGTGTAATGAAAATCATGTGTTGAATTTACACCACGACAATGACGTCAAGGAAGTTGTTTCTTCACAACCCAGTATCACGTGGTACATATCAGCCAATCAGAAAATCGGAATTCGTACAGTGTTTGAAAGTTGAATAATAACATGGATTAATTGCTAAGTAAAAGTTCAAACGTGAGCTACATTTGGAAAATTTACCCGTATTTTCAGAGGAATGCTGCTTATTTAATGTTGTTCTTTAACCAATATCAGCAAACTACCTGTTGTATCCCTGTCCATTGGCCGTCATTAGCCCGCCATCATCAATCGTGATATTCTCTCCAAGGATGGTCATCCTTGTGCCATGGAATAGTCCTCCTCCTTCAATGAAGAAAGCTCTGGCAATAACCGTGATTCCAGGGTGAATAATTGGAGAAGTGAAGGCACGCATCACCCCATTGTCTTGTACTCGCACGCTGTTGAACTCAAAAGAGCTGTTGGTTTGATTTGCTGTCCTTCCACCGTGGTACATCCAGAATTCTCCGCGATGATGGAGCGTCATGTTTTGAATGTGATCAACCGAGCCGGAAATATACAGTGTCACACCATGCACTTCCGTGTATGGCGCCAGACCAAGATAGCCGCCAGCGTACACGTGCACGCTGAAGGGAAGATCTATTTCTGGTCGATGCAAATCCATGACTTGGTTTTCAGAAACGTGGAGGGTTCCAGTACGATCTCCGATCATGTGGCGGAAGAACAACGACGCATTTCGTCCAACAGGCTCTGTTAGCAACGCTAAATGGCCACCTCCGTAAATCTGAAGTTCTTCAAAGTGAAAATCGCGTCCTTTATTGGCAAAATCATGATTTGCTGACTGTGGTAGGATCCAAGCGCGGCAGCCATCGTTACTTAAGTCATTGTAGTCGGCTATGGCTGATACCAAAGGCTTCTGACCTCCGTTATGGATAAGCAATGTACGGTGGGTGTGAACCATGTGGTAAAGAAACACGGTTCCAGGTCCTCCAGCCTCAGCCTCACACAGATCCTCTCTACCAACTTTGCATCCAAGAGCCCCTCCACCTCGCGCCTCATACACAAAGTAGGTTGACGTCTCGTTCACCTCAAAGTAAATAGCAATCCTTCCTCCCGCTCCCCCTCCCCCTGGGGAACCACTGTGGATGGAACCGTTTCCACCATTAGCAGCTATCCTTCCATAACCTTTAATTCTCTTACAGTACATCCAGATACTTCCGCCACTACCACCACCACTTCCGGTCAAGGATGTTGCATCCTCACCATTGACCGACACCAACCCATCAACGTCAATCAATCCAGTGACGTTCATCCACAACATGCCTCCACCATTGCCTCCCCTGGAACTCCCTAATCCTTTACCACCAGCACTACCAAACATATAAGGCTCATACAGGTCACCGTAGGCAAAACCAGTCTTAGGGGTACCTGCTGTTAAACCTCCCCGTCCCCCACTCCCACCATGTCCGGCTCCTGATGCTCCATTAGCGTCAATGCCGTGACCAGGATTAATTGGGCCGTGAATGCCGTTACCTTGATAACCATGTGACGTATTGTAACCCAGGCCATCTGCAATCAAGGAGCCACCGTCATCGATTGTGATGTTTTCCGTCACGAAGATAAGCCGGGAACCTCGAACTAGGCCACCCCCTTCTATGAAGACAGCGCGAGTTGTAAAAACGAGGTCTGGGTGATTGACTGGTGATGTGACACAATGAATGGTACCAGTGTCCTGGACACGAATAGTATCAAACTCATACTGGTTCTCTCCCAGACGGTTATCTGTTCTCCCTCCATGATTAAGCCACAAGTCACCTCCGTGATGTATCGTCATATTCTGAATGTAAGCAAGAACACCCCGAACAATAATTTCAACACCGTGAATTTGAGTGTAAGGAGCGAGGCCAAGGAAACCGCCGCTGTAGACCTGCGCACTGAAGGGAATATCTATCTCAGGCCGTCTCAAATCCATCACCTGCTTGTTTCCAATATGGATCATTCCGCTCCTATCTCCGATCATGTGTCTAAAGAACAGCGAAACATTTCTGGTGTCGTTATCCGTGCGAGGCCAAATAGCCAGGTGGCCCTTGCTGTAAATCTGCAACTCCTCGAAATGAAAATTATGTTTGTGATCGGCAAAATGATGGACTCCTGATTCGGGCATTATCCAGGCCTTGCCACCTTTGAGGAGAAATAAGACCATCATTTAGACACAGCTATTCCTAATGCGATGAATAAACCCGACTCTGTACATCTCTATATGCATAATTTCGTACCTGAAAGGTGAGAATTTCAAGTGTGTTACAACAGGCTGCATTTAGTACACACGGTTAGAAACCTCGCGGTGCACCAGGCGTAATGGTTGAATCAGAATTCTCTTTGCCTAGCGAAGCAAAGGCGTTTACGATACACCTTTCTATAGTTATGATTATGGAAGGCAAAACTCTTGTGCATTTGTCATTGGTTGTCACAGCTCCAGATTAGGGATGTCCATGATGAAATGGGTAAATGACATTAACAGCGTACTTCCTTTAATAAAATAGTGGTAAAGCCAACATATGAAAACAATTTACCCTCTTCGTCCAGTTTTCCATAGTTGATGTGCTTGTTCAGTGGTTTGCCGCCATGGTTATCAATAAGCAATGTTCGATGGGTGTGAACCAAGTGATACAGGAAAACAGTCCCAGGCCCTCCATTCTCCACGTTCGCCAGTCCTTCCTTAGCTCTTCCTCCATGAGCTTGGTAACTAGACAGAAAGAACGCACCATACTAAAACGAATGGCTTACACTGAACAAGTAAGCAGTTGAGGAAAGAATTCTTGAAAAAGAGGCTCTTTAAGAAGACATTTGGAGTGGAAGAAGGAGTTTAAGTCAACGACACGCACAAATACACAGGGATGCTCACAAGCACGATTAGCAAAGACACAAGAAGAAAACTCAAGCAGCAAAATGGATCGCAAACGTTAATGCACAGACGAATTAAAACGAAGTTTTAGTTTGGGTAAACGTTATTGAGCATTTATATGTAATGAGGTACCCGGTAGCGCTTTTCACTGAGTGAAAAACTGCTAGTTTGAGATTCAATGAATCTTCCGCATCGAAGGAGAAAGCTCCTGGTATCCACACGAAGAGCATCGCATTCAATTCCATACCTGCAATCTCATTACGAAATGAAACGGAGTGTTGACCCGGAAGAATACACTTTGTGCTGTCCCCCTTTAATCTTGCTGACAATTTTGACGACTCGTTAAAAACTTGTTCAATGGCAGCGATGTATTGTATGAAGAATATTCATACAGGAGTGCAAAATTTTAATAGTTTGGTTAGCAATGTGTACACTTAAGAACCATTTTAAGGTTGTCTGTTTGTTTCGGAAAATTTCCAGAGGGCACAGCAATACATGCCCACTTCAACCTGTTGAACCAGAAACTTTGGCTGAAGTGTAAACGCCCCAAGATGTCTTTCTTAAATAAACACTGTTGATGTACGGGCAATTCTCAAACAACCCCACAAAGCTCGTCCGCATCAAACAAAGGCAAACTATGTTTGACGCCGTTATAAGGAGGCTGAACGTTAGCCTAGCCTTCAATTACGCCGGAGCTAATTAAAGTGAAATCCTAAGCCAGCAACCTTAGTATAATTACCTGAAGTACGAGAATGTGTCATTCTGTATGAAATAGACTGCAATTCGCCCCCCTGCACCGCCTCCACCATGGTAATAATACGCAGATGTTGTATCCTCCGGAGATGAGCCGCCATTTGCTGTGATCTTTCCATAACCTTTGATGTTGTAACAGTGCACCCAGATGCTTCCACCACTACCGCCTCCCCCCTGAGAAAGGGAGTCGGCTCCATCAGCTGCGAGGGTTCCGTCGATTTCCAGAAGGTGAGAGATGTTTAAGAAAATTGTTCCGCCTCCAGCACCTGAAAGAGAATTCAAAAGTAATCTGTTGGCATCTACATGTAAATTTCTTCTCAGTGATAGGTGATTTATTAGCACCTCTCAAGGTTTATTAAAACGGTACCACTCGAAAGAAAGAAAGAAAGAAAGGTGAGACTTCTGACTCGCTCTCGTTTTCGGGCTTGCAACACTCCCAGTGGCTCTCATCTGCTCCATGCTTTCATTTTCTCAACGAATTTGAACCTGCTCGGCAAATTTGTTGAGAGGGTCAAGGATACGTTTCTCTCGTTTGGCTCACGCTGAAAACTGCAGTATGGAGGTCATGCGGTGAGCGCAGCCATCTTCATTGAAAAGCTTGGATTCAATAGTTCTCGCCACCTTCAACAATTTAAGATTTGATGTCTCTATTGCGAGTTGTAGGTTTGATTAATTCAATTGTTATTTCATGGACTGCGCAGGGGGAGGAGCTGGGGGCTCCTCCCTATTTTTGTGAAAAAAAGATAAAAATGATAATAAAAATGAAAAAGTAGGGAAAAAATTGTAGAAATTTCCTTATTTCGTAAAGGAAAAGAGTTACGATGAGTGAATTACCATTAGCAAATTAGACACGCATTTAACTAGTAGGCATAAAGAGTAACATTTAGGTAGCCATAAGTATTAAATGTTTCATTTCTGCCCTAATGCTACTGCTTTTTTCGGCGAGCGGATTGCTCAGGAAAACGATTGAAACAATGGCCGAGCTCAACGCAAAAGCGATTTAGTAACCTGACAATATCTAACACACAGTCTAACGAAAACCCAGACAGGCTTATCTGACTTATTGACATTGCTAACGAATTTACCGATCGTAACAACAAAGAGGAATTTCCGTTTCTGTAAATAATCTGATAAACAGCAAATGCCAGCCACTACCTCGATTTGTTTTTTTCCCGAGTTCAATATTGTTTTGTTTATTTCAATTCTGATTGATTCATTGTTTACTTCTCTGAGTTGAATGCGGTTGAGGTAAAATGTTCGGAGTCCTCACTTATTAAAGGTTAATACCGATCAGTACCATCTTCACTGGAGGTGCCAAAGATTTCAATCTATGATAGTGAATGTAAACATCGGGTAATAAATGTTTGTCAGTTTCTGTGCAGTAAAAGCGTCCCTTTATGAGCTCTCAAATTTTGCTATTAAACATTACTATTTGGTAATTTTAAAGGTATTTCCAGGCATTTCAGAGAAATCAAAATCAAACTTTTCCGAGGAAGCATGCCCTCAGACCCCCCCAAGTTAGCTCACGCTTTCGTATTCGCCAATTCCTAAACTTGCTACGCGGGCCTTGTATTTTGGACTTACTAGTCACTAAAATGTCCTGGGGAGTGAACCATCCAGGATCACCTCATATTTACTCCGCTCCCTTCCTACCTGCTCTCCCAGATGCTCCTCCACCACTGCTTCCAAACTCCACTGGTTCGTACATGTTGCCGTAGGGTACTCCAACTTTAGGCGTGTTCTTTCCTCGTCCTCCCGTCCCGCCATGACCTCCACCGGAAGCAGCAACGCCAGTTCCAGGCCCAAGCCCGCGGTTGATCCTCCCGTGAACACCCTGACCTGTCCCGTCAGATTGCTTGTAGCCGCGACCGCTGACAGAGAGAAGACCCTCTGTGTTAATGCTGATATTCTCGGCGAGGATTCTCAGATCACTGCCTTCTACTTTTCCTCCTCCTTCAATATGCAAAACTCGAACAGTTAAATTCATCCCGTTGTGAGTTACAGGAGACGATATCATTTGTATGACTCCTTCAAATTGTACTCGGATGAACTCAAACTTGAAATCGTTTTCCATCACCTCGTTTCCTGTGCGTGAATCTTCATTTAACGACAAAAGACCGCCATGATGCAGTGTTATGTTTTTGATGTACGATACCACCCCGTCAACGTGAATCTCAACTCCGTGAACTACCGTCGACGGAGCAAGTCCAAGGAAGCCGCCTCGATAAACTCGAACGCTAAACGGTAAATCGATACTTGGTCGGATCAAATCCATGGTTTGGTTATAACCGACATGGATAGTCCCTGAGCGATCGCCGATCATATTTCGGAAGAAAATAGATGCGGATCGATTGTGTGGCTCCGTCAATATGGCCAACTGAGCTCCACCGTAAATCTGCAATTCCTCAAAGTGGTAATTTTGATCACCAGAAAAGTTGTGATCTCCAGAGCTAGGAAGAAGCCACGTTTTACCACTTATCAAATCTGGCATGGAATAATCACTGATGATACGATATGCAGCAGGGACTGCTTTTCTTCCAGCATTACTTATAAGTAAAGTGCGGTGCTTATGGATCAGATGGTACAGGAACACGGTACCCGCGCCCCCGGGGAGAGCATCTCCCTTAGCATTTCCCCCCAGGGACTCAAACACCCCACTGTAGGTCCTGTTACTCCTAAAGTACACTGCTATTCGGCCTCCAGCTCCTCCTCCACCGTGGAAAATGTTGTGGCTAAATTAAGAGGAAAGAAGAAAAATTAACAACACGAATATTTCCACTGTTTAGTGTCAATCAATCAATCAATAGACTTTATCGTAAGAGGGTAGCACGTGACAGTAATTAAACTGGTGACCCTGTGGCCCTCTGCGTTCTGTTAAACTTTTTTCGCAGGGCAATAAATTACATTACTACAGACTTTGGAAAGAAAATTGCCGAACCATTCAAAATGAAAAACAAGGAAATAAGGCAACTGAATAATCGCAACACACTGCGGATGAGTAATGCTCAATTACCTTGTCAAACGCACACTCAGAACAAAACGCCGGACATGTTCACAGACTATGTAAAAGAACTAGCTCAAAGAGGGGAAAAACTGAGCCTTGAACGTTACAAGAATCAGTGACGTCCGACTTAGAAACTTGAGAGTATGTTGAGTTTTCCTTCCTTTAAAACATCTTCATGAAATTACCGGAAGTATCTAATGTTAAAACGTGACCGTATTTTGAAAGTTTATCGTCTTACCAAAGTACAACGACAAAGCGTGCGTTTAAAACTAAAAATATCGTAATAGGAACCCATTTTCTTACAGTGTCTCAGTATCTCCGTCTCCTCCATTTGCCTGCACCGCTCCATATCCCTTTATCAGATTGGCTTCAATCCAGATACTCCCTCCACTGCCTCCTCCAGACCGATCCTGCTGACCGCTTGCACCATTGCAGCTAATTGTGCCGTCGATTTGAAGTGCCCCGCTCACAGACATGCGTATTATGCCTCCACCCAACCCTCCTGACCCACCTCCTCTGCACCCAAAGTGCTGAGGTTCATACACATGACCATATGCGATTCCAACTCGAGTCTGAGACCTGCCTCGTCCTCCATTCCCACCATGCCCTGCGCCCGAGGATCCATCTGAACTTGAAATACCTGCACCAACGGAACAGCTGAAAGAAAACAATTGCTTGTAAAAGCTTTTCATAAGCGAAGAGTGGAATCCAGTGCAAATACGGCACAAAATGAAATGCATTTCCAAGTAAGCTATAAAAAAGACTTTCGAAGCCTGTTACAAAAGAAATTATTCCCAACGAGTGGCTATTAGTCCTTCAGCACCGTAAACTAACCTTGCATCGACCGTATCTCCTCGAACATGTCCCAAATCATCCACAGTGAAGTTTCCAGCAAAAATACGCATGCGCATCATGTGCAGAACTCCTCCACCCTGGATTTTGACGTCACCAATGTTCAGCGTCAGCGAATGACTTCCTACATTGGAAGTTGCCGTCACCTCTCCTCCATCAGCCACAGTCAGGGAATTGAATTTGTACTTTCCTTCGGTATTAGCGAGCTCCGTGGAGCCTGTTCGACCGAGATATAAGTGACAATTCTTGGCAACTGTCATATGTTCAATACCGAGGTAACCCCTACAGGTGCAGAAAAAAGTAAAAACAAGTTACGAGATAAACTGAGCCATGAAATTTTCCCATAATATACCAGGTTTCTTGAAGGTCTCGGTTTAACTCCAGTTTGCGAACTACGAGCCTTTTGTCATTTGTAAAAGAATAGGACAAACTGGTCGTAACGGTGTTCGTAGAGCCCACTGCTAATTAGGCGTGGGTTGTAGTTTCGATCTTGAAACTAACTGATTTAGTCCTGACTTCCGAACACTTATTTTCTTTGTATCAAGCAAGAAAAACTGCTTAAGTGATATCGGTAGCGCATTTTTCATACTTTACCACCTTAGTGATCGATCTAAACAATCAAGCATTCCAAAAAGTAATAAGGGCTCAAAACAAATCCGTGTGAGGGAGCAAAGCGTAGCAAATCGCGCACGAACAAGTCACGATTAGCTCTGATTTAACATTCAGTTGGTTGCCGAAGAAAGAAGCACAGAACAGCTTTTTTTTTTCAACAAATCACCAATTTCACTGTTTCCTTTAGAGATTTCATTTGTTTTGACCAACGACCGTTTAAACAAACTCTCATTAAATCCTATACAACACTGAAAACGGCCCTCATACTGCACCCACCTCGTAGTGATACTAATTCCATAACATGAAAATGTTGGCGGAAGGTGAAAGTGCCCTTCTCTGTGAACATACACGTTTACGTTGAACAACTCGTGATCAGCAAACTGACCAATCACGATCTGATTTGGCCCAACGTGAATAACACCTGAACCATCACCTACAAAGCTGTAAACTTTCAGTCCATGAGGCCTGCAGAGTAAGAAAATATTTAACAATTATTCCTCGAGCCCGAATGGGCTATTGACTCAGAGGCCATGAGAGCGAGAGGAATAATTGTTTTCGTAAAATCAAACTAGTTGGTCAAAAAAATATCGAGACAAAACATCTTTCGCTAGTTAAAGCTACACTTTAATTCTTATTTGCCGCCAAAACAAAGACGATAGAAATAGTAGTTGCAAAAGGAGTCAAATTTACGGTAACATTTGTCAACAGTTCAAATTTATTTTGTGCATTCCTACCGTTGAATATCTTCATTCCATATTTAGTTGACTTCTTTGTACATTTTGGTATAGATTTATGTAATAATGAGCTTAAATACTCGTCCGAAACTTCAGCAAAACGCGATTCAGCCGCCATTGTTTTGGTTTTCGAAGCCGGCGCTTTTCGCTACTAGTGGGCTATAACAAATAGCCTACTAGTAGCTCAACCAATCAGAACGCAGCATTGATAATAGACCACTAGTTGGATTTTACTAAACACAGTTATTCACGAATGCTAGCCACTCTGGTCCATGAAACCCGTAGGTACGAGTGACACGGTTGCAAGTCAGAGAGACGATATTATTCTATACCATACTTCGTCGTGAGATTTGGGAAAAATAAACCCCATCAGCAAACGTTCATGTTGACTGATGAGGAGCTATAACTGAAAAACGCTATAGAGAAAAAAGGCTTCCAGAGATGCTATTCACTATATAAAACCATGCATGCGATTGAATTTCCTACAAAACTACACTGATTGTTGATCCCGAAGGAGGTTATGCCCAACGTCAAACCTGGTAATGTTAGGATGAAGAGTGAGGTGAGCACTTCTCAAAATGTGCACCTCCTCCAGTTCGTATTCCTGCCCAATAGGTTGCAGCCAGGCCCGCCCACTATCTGTTTCAGGTGAAGAGAAATCTGATATCTCCATGGTTCGCGGGGCCAAGTTATTGTTATCAAAGATCAGGGTCCTGTTGTTTACACCATGCTGCGTGTCCTGTAACAAATGGAAGAGGACAGAGAAAATGAAATGATCACCCCGCAGTAAATAATTTAGAAAGTTTCGTTATGAAGTGCCTGACTGGATTTCGAGAAAATTGAGCTTTTTCAGAATAAGCGGTCATGCGTTAGTGTTGCTATGTTAACAGCTGTTGCTTGGAACAAACTTTGGTCGTACGTCGTAAAGATATTGAAGGGTCAAGAAAATCGAAGCTTGTACTCTGTAGGAAATTTTGATTTTTTATGTCTTCAGCGGTGTATCACTGCCTGATTTAAAATTTAACAAAAGGACTGCTTACCTTAAGATAAACTGTCCCAGGTCCTCCATTGCCACCATGGGAAGAACTTCCACCAAACGCAGTAAGACTACCATACCACCACTCTCTGTCTTGCCAGTACACAGCCATTCTTCCCCCACCCCCTCCCCCACCATAAGCATTACCATTACCCCCATTGACAGCAATCACTCCGGAGCCTTCTAGTGCGTGGGTGTGAATCAGAATACTACCTCCACTGCCCCCGCCGCTGTTCGAGGCCGCCCCTACAGTTCCACTGGCAGTTATGGTTCCTAAAAAGAAGGATATAAAAGGTGTTGCTACAACTGAATGGCCAAAGGTGATGTTTTCTGTCGTAGCTGCTGGGCCGATTTTCAGCTTCTTCAGTCATTTTTTTTGGAACCTGAATTTACCTCTCACTAAAGATGGGTCATAATGTCCTCTTATTGTTCTTCTCTGGCGAAAGTGTCATGTATATATACCAGCTTCAGAATGCTTACGAGCGAATCAAGATGCTTCTCTACTTAAAGCGTCATTACAAACTTAGTAACAGGCCTAAGTTTTATCACCTAATGATAACATCTAGTGTGGGAGGTTACATGATAACATACCTTCAACAACTAAGGCCTCGGCGATTTCCAATGAAAGCACACCACCACCCGAGCCAGCACTGGACAATCCACCACCACTACCGAACAGTCGAGGATTGGTATACTCTCCATACGGTAAGCCTGTTGTCATGGTTACTCTTCCGCTTCCACCGCTGCCACCATACCCTGCTCCTGAGCCGTCTGATGAGCCACTACCAGCACCTGAGCCTCTTCCTTAAAATATCAGATTTAATGGGTTAACATGGGCGAGTGTTCCCTGAGAAATAAGGCTATAGACGGCATGGTTTCTGGTCAATTGTATGTTTTTCCGCCGGACAAAATGACTAACTGACAGACTGACCGTCTGGCTAGCTGGCGGCCTACTGGCTGACTGACGTAGTCGTGAACACTTAAGCGACTTTCTTACAAACACATGAATACAGAAATTCTCTGACTGACTGACTGACTGGCAGGCTGGCTGACAGACAGACAGACAGACAGACCAAATGACCTACCGAAGGAATGAACCAAACAACCAGTGGATGAATCAAAGAGTGAGATTCAATGAACTACGGAACGGAACGACTGTGTCGACATAACTGCTTGACTGAATAAGAGTTCTTACCAGCAATATATCCTTTTCCATTAAGTGTCAATATCCCACGCAGATCAACCACTAATGAGACAGCTTTGAGTGTCAATGATCGCGCTATAAATGAACCATCACCTTCTATTGTCACAACCCCCTCACGATAAACCGTTCCGTGATCCTTCGCGACATCTATGATCCAACCATCAGACACATTCTCCGCATTGCTGTTCACGATGAGTTGGCTAGTTTTCTGGACTGTTATACCAACAAACTTTAAATCGCGTGGACACGACGTTGCAAAAGAAACAGTCGCCCCATACCCAACCATGAGATGTGCTTTGTATCCCAAAACGATTCCCCAGAATGTCACCTGTGAGCTTCGCTGTATGTTTGAATAACTCAGACTCTCGGCTCTACGGATTTCGACTGTACCATTCGGCAAAACAAATATTGCATTTTCGTAAACATAGGGTGCCCACGTGACGTTGATTCGTTTAAATTCTGATGTTGCTGTCATGTTGAGCGTGTTGAAGGGTGGCACATGTATGTAACCGGCATCATCTCCATATATGGTGTCAACGCGCACCTCAGTTCCCGCGCGCGGGAAAAACAGATGACCGCCACCATAAACTTCGATCAGTGTGAAGTCATAGATAAAATTGTCGGATGGAGGATTAAGGTAAGCCACGGCTCCTAAAAACACGTAAACAACAGCTGTCAATTAAGCAACAAAGGCTAATTTCACTGTTACTACATTGTTTTCGATTATCTTATTATTTCCATGAGAAATATCCCTTCTGTAGGGAGGGCATCTACCCCCGCGCTCACCTGAAGGACCAGAGGACTGGCTGTGTCTGGCTTTTACCCTGGCATAGGTAACCTTACCAGGAGACAAGCCACCCGCCAACATAGCTCTCCAGGTATTGGAGACACATAGGCTGCCTTTCATATCAAGGAATCAGTCTTAATGCGAAGCCTTAAAGGAGTTCAACGAGTCACTAAACAACCGAAATCTCATTTAAACTGGGTTTCTCTGCGAATTATGACGTTCAACGCACGAACAATTGGCGCCAATAATTTCAGGCAAGTGCTGTTGCACAATCTCTTTCAGTAGTTTTATTAGTCTACTGCCATCTTTTTGCACGTCAGTGATTCTATTCACGAGAGGGTGCCACATTTCCTATGTATCTAAAAGGACAAAAACTTCCACTAACCCGAGTATCTGAACAGACTGAAATCTCCAGTAAGTGATGCCTAGAAAATAACAAAAGAAAACAATGAATACATTGACTGACGTGTTATTTTAAGGTGAAAGAATTCTGAAATGAGGTAGTATCATTTCTATCGGCATGAGTCGAGCGCCGATTGCCAAGAACGACCATGTCCAATGGGTTTGCTTTTCAAACCTGTTATTACTTTCTCAATGCCTGAATGGATTCTAGTGATGGCGTTGCTAACAAAATCTGCTTGTGAAAAAAATTTGTACGGAAAAAACTGATTTTTTTGCTGAGGCTATGTAGATGTCTTCTTGTGCTGTTCGGCGATCTTTGGTCAATAGATATGCAGCAAAATATCGGGACCTAAGCGATCTGTTAAGATCACCGATTGTTTCACTTGTACCTCCGCAAATGTCATTCATTGCATCACCTGTACGTTATGCAACAAGTTATACATTGGCGAGACAGGAAGACTATTCCGCGAACACCTTCGCGATGTTGAGAAGAATGACAAGGATGCATCTAAACCAGTCGCTCGTAATTTTAATCTCCCTAACGACTCCGAACAACACATGGCTATCTGCGGCCTCTCCCTACATCAAGGTACGACGGAAAGCCGCAAGAATCTTGAGCAAAAATTCATCTTCCATATCGGCACCCTTAACCCCACGGTATTAACGAACGCTTTACATTTAACTAATGTTTCCTATTTTTCGCGTTGCCATGTTACCACCAATAGCGTATCTCCTCCACCACCATATAAACTACACACAACCCATAATTCCTCGATTCGCTCTGACGAAGGGCTAACGCTCGAAACGTCAACTTTTAGAATCCCTGTACGGTGGTCAATTTACATTATCAACTCCGTTAATAAAACCAAATTTTTGTGTACTACTTCCCCACCGACGCAGCAACCCCTTAATAATTTTAAAAAGGCTGTCTCTATAACGTTGGTCGACAGGGTTGACATAGGCTTGTGCCTTATGACTTATGGGCTTTGACATTTCTTGTCAAGTACTTTGCAAAATCAACTCAGTAAAAACCAAAATTAATTTACACAGAAAGGACCCATCCTCCTCCCCTATTAAAAAGGAACGGTCCCTAACGTCCATACTTTCTCTAATAATGTATGACTAAGGTTACATCACACATCTCCACAAATGTGCAAATTTTAGAAATAGAGCAAAAATGTAGACATGTAAAAACTAGCGATATTAAGTACAATTTCCGACGTTTCGGCGACCTCCTGACGCCATTACCAAGGAGTTGGAAATGAATATGCGAGTTCAAAAAGAATGATATAAAGTAGTCTAAGTTTTTTAACTCGAATATTCATTTCCAACTCCTTGATAATAGCGTCAGGAGGTCTAGTTTTTACATGTCTAGGTTTCTCAAAATCATTATTAATAAGAGCAGAAATAGTATAAAATTTCACTTACCAAGGGTTTGAGTCCCTTGTTGTCAATTCGCAGGTTTTTGACAACGGGTAATTTGCCCTCCAAATAAATAACACCGGGGCCCCCTGGTTCCACACTACTCCCAGACCCTGCTCGGCCACCACTTGTATCTGCATGGTCGCTATGGAAACCACCTGTGACGTACTTGACTGTGATTCTTCCACCAGCTCCACCACCACCATACGTATTTCCATTGCCCCCTTTGGCCTGGATAGTTCCACTTCCGATGAACTGATGACTGGTTGCCCATAGAGACCCTCCACTTCCGCCTCCACTTCCTGAGGTCTGAATGTACAAGAGAACATAAAGGAGAGGCCTTTGCAGCTGAATGAACTATATTTTCCCCTCCCCCAAACACGATAACAGAACCAGAAACAATGATTACTTAACTTAAATTTAAATTACCTGTCCGGGAAGTCCGTTCATCTGAATAGTCCCATCAACACGAAGCGTCTGGTTGACTTGTAGGTATATTCTACCTCCTCCACGGCCTCCACCAGTACCTCCACTGCCATTACCACCGCCACTTCCCCATCCCCCTGGGGAGAAAATGTCGCCATAGATGTGCGGTTGAGCAAGTGCCTGTGCCCCGCGCCCTCCTCGGCCGCCGTGACTCGCCCCAGAACCCCCACTGTTTGCCTGCGTTCCAGCTCCAGGTCCCATTCCCCCGAGTGCTCCTCCACCGTTGACGGTCAATGTACCCGATGATCCGACCCGAAAGTTCTCGGAGACGACATGCAGAGAACCAAGTCGAAATAAACCGTCCACTTGAAAAGTGGGTACGTAGAAAGTGGAATTGACTGCGCCATCTGCGAACAACGAGGGCTGGGATTGATAGTGAATGGTCACTGTTCCAGGAGTTTCTATGGTAACTGTACTACCAGTAAAAGGAGCACTGGGACCTACCGCTGATCCTGTCTGCACTAATCCGCTGACCCTTGTCTGATTTATGTTCAGCGGCAGAGCAGTCTCGAAGTAGAACTTTCCTTTGCTGCCGTTTACATGAAGAGAGTCCCACCGGGAGCCTATGAACAGCTTTCCGACGCGCAAAGTTCCTGAGAGAAGAACGGTCTGGCAACGAATTGTTGCAAGTTCCACAGACGAGATCAGCACCTCGCCAGCATACCCAACCTCACAGTCAACGATTCTCTCTTGCGAGAAGCCTGCCAATTCAAGCGCATTAAAAAACTGGACACTGCCATCTAAGCGAAGCCTATTTAGGTTAAAAACACCCACGGGATCCAAGTTAAAAGTACCACTGGATTCAACAGTGAGTTCTTTCCACCCTGGTTCGATCCTGAGCTTCTGGGGAAGCCATACACCACTAACCACAACAATGTCCGCATGAATGAGCGAGGTTCCATTCAAAGACAGCCTGCCAACAGAGCTGTACTCTTGTGGCTTGCTCTTCACGAAAGCCAAAGAGTTGGAGGTGAGAGATAAATGAAACAATGCACGTCCATACTGGTCAATCTCGATTGTCCTGGTAACAGCTGGGTCCCTGCCTCTTATGTACACTGCTCCTTCAACGTAGAAATTCCCGTTTGTGTAAAATGAATCGAGTCGCACGTCTCCGAACGGAAAAAACTGGAAGTGACCATATCTTTCAATCGTCAAAGATTTCCAACCTTCCAACATGGACAGCACCCCTGGCTCAAATGTCCCTGTTATGGAAACGACATTCATAGAGACGTAGGAAATCGAACTGTTGCCGTTAATCCTTAGTAAAGCATTACGACCAATATTCATTTGATCACCTGTCAAATTCAACGGGCAATCAACATCTATCTTGGAGCTAGAGCCTAAGGTAAATCTTGAGCCAGTCGTTGTTAAAGTCCAGCGGCATGACTCCGGGTATAGCTCGTCGTAGTTCAGCAGTTTTAAATGACCTGACGTCTCAACAATCAGCTCTCCAAAGGTCAGGGTACTCGGGCTAGAACCCGGGTACATTGTGAACACCCCTTGTGCCTTTCCCATGAAGACGGTGGGCGCGCCGCTAATGGAAAGAGTTCCATACATATCAACCGTACGATCTACGGAAACGTTCGGTTTCAAATCACTCAGAATTAGCTCGGCGCCATGAAATATCCGTGCGCAAGGCGACAGAACATTGTTTATTTGAAGTTTCATGGAAGGCAGAAGGTAAAGATGGCCAGTATTGTCATCCCTGATGCTATCTACAGTTAGGTTCTTAGCAGAACCAGCGATAACCAGTCGAGCGCCTCTTGAAACTTCTATCTCTTCCAGTTTGTGGTTGGTGCTGATTGACAGCCGTGCCATAGCACCTTTAACAAGAATAAACAGCGTTTGTTATTTCGTACGCAACTCAACCACTAACTGAAGAAGGAGAGTTCAGAGTGAAGCGAGTGCACTCGAGTTCAATATGTTAAAGTACATAAATGAGACAATCAAATCAAACGCGAGAGAAAATGTTGCATTATTTAAAAGTTGCATTTTAAGACCACAGTTTCGACTTCTGGACAACACAGAAATTCTTGAAAAAGAGGGGGTTCTTGCTTTCCAGCTCCTTTTTTGCTAGAAATCCAGTTAAATGTCTTAAAATTTCATTTGTAATTTTTTCCAACCTTATCCGTTTCCTTTGCCCTTATAGATATGCTTTGAGTTATATTTTGTACTCTGAGCGATAAGTAAGTCGAGCGCCTTACGGGTTAAGACGATTCAGGTTGTCAATACCTTTGTTGCCAACCAAATTCAAATCGGCAGCTATGTGAACGCAAATTGTTAATGACTGAGCTAACCAGTATTTCAGTACAGAAATTCGGCAACCTCCATCCGCCAGTATTTACCTGTTTGAAGAAACGCACTGACATCTGAAGAGCTGTTTACCTGAAAACGAAACGACAAAATAACGACTAAGATTTATTACCAACGTCAAGCCAGTGAGAGTATTGGAAAAGCCACTGACCACTGAAGAAAATAACATAATGTCCCAAATATTTGTAAGGTACCATCGCCAGAGTTTTTCTACCTCTGCCAACAAGAGTAAGGCTCAAGGAGTGTCCACCACAACACGATGCTGAAGAAACAAACTCATGGGCCACGCACATATAAATTCTAGACATTCCTCAGTAAAGTGGCCTGTGCCAGGATCTCGGTTTTTCGCTCGCCTGTTTAACGCTCTCATTAACTGAGACCAGGACTGTGTGACACAGGCGACAGCAAAAGGTCGTTCTACGGTTATTTTTCCACATATCCGACGCTTGAATAATTCCCTATTAGAAAAAGCTTAGTTTGAATCTTGGGAGTACTGCAGACCCCACCTAACCGAAAACTGACCCCAGCTACATGCTTTCAGTTTCGTTTCACAATGTAAGACAGCTCGAGAACTAGTTCGACCCCGCCCAACTTTATCGAGATTTATCCCTGTTTAGCTTGTCCGGTGGAGAAACAATTCCTATTTTCATTTCTCAGAAAATTAATCTAAAACACTTACCCTTGATCTTCTCCCTTCATTGTCGACACTCAGTACTCGGTGTCGCAAGCCGCTCTTGTAGCCATCAAAATACACAGTTCCAGGGCCTCCGGGCTCAGGATTTCCATCTGAGGATCACAGATAGGATGGCTTTCCATCATAGATAACTACACGTTTTTAATGGCACGTGATTTGTTATTTATTTTGTACTAGTTTAATCATTTTTCTGGTTTAATATTGTACATAATTTTTACCTGTTTATGTATCTATAATTTTTTTTAAGCTGTTTTATTTATTTTTTATTGTTAATTTCAGGAGTCTTTTGTATTGAACTAAATGTATGAGCTCTGTTAGTCACTTGGGAGTGAGGCATAAAAATTGTGAGCCAGAAAACACGAGCGTGAGTTATAATTATCGATCTCTCGATCCAGCGACTGATTGAACTCACTTTATTCCGTGATTTGTCTGAAACATACTTGCGTGAACACTTGCTCCGTATTTTTAACTTGTTCTGCTTCTCAGTTCAATTCGTCTGACGGTCGCATGTCCAAATGGCCAAAATATGAAAGTAGGTTATCTGGACGCACTATCTGTCATGTTCCCCTCTTCATAACAGATGGCTCATAACCAAAACCCATGTAACTGATCATGCAAACAGGGGGCCGTTTCTCAAAGCTCCCGGTAATTACCGGGCCCGTTAAACAGTTTTGTTTTCCATTCCAGATGGGACATTCAAACGTTTTGAAAATTATACAGTAAAGTTACCAGCTAAAGAAACAAATTGGACTTCATTAGAGGTCAGAACACACCCTACTTTTATTGAGATACTGAGTTCAAAATATGGTTTGCGGGCCCGTTAAGTTACCGGGACTTTCGAGAAACGGGCTCCAGGTCCCAAGTGCATGTGCTTGCACCAGTATTAGAACAACTGCTAACACGAAACACGGACTATGGGTAGTATTAAAAACAGTGAAGATACCGCGCGGTAGCTTGAAGCCGTAGCTACATTTAAACGACTGAGTTTAATGCGATTCGCTAGAGCTCGGCGAAAATTACATGATCCACTTCGTCAGGGGGGACTTTAGTTGTGTGAAGTCCTTGGGACTTATTTCTGCGACTGATTATTCAGCGAAGTATTATGGTATACTTATAGACTAGGATACTCTGCCTGGGTGGGTATACCAGATTTTTCTTTTCTAACTCGTCAAATGTATGAACTAACTATTGTCAAGTGGCAAACCTTGAGGAAGAACGTAATTGCAAGCAGGTTGGCTGGAAAGTACTGCAAAAGAAACAAACAGCTTTTGTGAGTTATAAGTTACCTGACAGTCAGAGCAACTCCCACTCATCACTACTAACACAATCAACTGTCCCTGTCCTATTCTCCGTAGTCAACTGTAAATTGATGCTGATTGATACTCTGAGCCCAAGGAAATTTTTCATCCACCTACACCGTGATGACAGTCTAACAATTCGTAAATTCAAACTTTGTATATAAGCGATGGTAATGTGTATTCTTTTTTCATAAAATCCCCTGAAGAGTGAGTAATCACGAAACAGGCTTGTAGGGATAAAAGTGTAGTCTTTTTCCTGTTTTAAATATTTATCACGCTCTACTTTATGTATTGAGCACTCTACTACGGAAAATCGAAACACAAATTTATTATTTATTTATATATATATATATATATATCTGTCTGGATTTGCAAAAAGGTACCTCCAGGATTTTTAGCAACAGTCCCATTTCAGGCTTGTTCAGTACTTGACCAGTTTTTCTTTGTCCTTCTGTTTTTAGTACACAAAACCTCGTAACAAGCTGAAACGTGTTTTTAATGCTATTTACATCTTTCTCCCCCTCCCCCCCCCCCCCCCCACCTCTCCCCTACATATCATTTCCCACAATTCTCTTTGTGTCATAAGTCACTAATTTGAAATCAGCGCGCGCGTTAGAAGTTGTTTTCAGTGGTCGGTTAATTTTCTACATTTCTTTTTGGCTGCCTACAGTAAAGTTTTCCGGAAGGCATCATTAAGCCTTATGAAGGAACAATTCTCACGATTGGCAAGGTCTGCCGTCGTCCAATATGTTACCGTATTCCGTCTCATTTTGGCTAAACGGGTGAGACACCGATCTCGGGCTTGAGACGGAAAGGCATCATATTGCGAGCTTTGCTGTGGGCGGTGACGAGTCTCTGGCCTGAAAAGGTAGTTTGTAGGAGTCAGATCTATTCGGCGAGAGCAAAATTAAAGCTGATTTATGACCAGGCCAGACTTAGTTAAAATGTTTTGTCAATACCGCCCTCTATTTGTCCGTTTGAAAACGAATGGGTACATCCGGGATCTTGAATAAATCGACTGTGTCAGCAAAGTTTACATGTGATGATTTATGTGGAGAAAGCGAGAGTTCAGTATTGAGAGAGAGAGAGAGTAATTTGATGATACTTTGCCCGTATCAAGTGTGGAAACATTGTGCCTGGTTTGGTTGTGGAGAGCTTTATCAGTGCCGCGAACGTGTATAATTGTGTGATTTCCTCAACTTGTTGACAGACGGATTTCAGGTATGTCGTGGTGCTCGTGTTATAAGAATAGTGTGTGCAAGCTTAAAAACGCTTCGTGAGTGTTTAGCTGAAGTGATTTTGTCTTAGACAACCGATTCTGGGCTCAAGAACGGTAAATTCTGGATCTGTTTTAGTCGGGCATCTCGCTCTGAGCCTCATAGTTTGCGAGACTGAAAGTTCATAATTTCTGTGCTTTTAATAAATGTTGTTTATTTCATTACAAATCTGTCGCTTTTGCCAAGATCGACTTGTCGTCTGTTTCCAGCGATTAATTTGTCCATTTAAGCCCTACCTAGCGACATTCAGCTGTATTTTATTCACCTCAAGGGTCAAATTGTTACAACGCGCTTGAAATTTCTGTAGGCACCTTTTTACAAATTCAGACAGATATATATATATATATATATATATATATATATATATATATATATATATATATATATATATATATTATACATTGCTCACAAGCCTTAAAACACCGCTAAAATATCGTCCATCCCAGTGTACTGCAGTTTCAACGGTAAAGTCTGACGGATCCGGATGCGACTAATTCATGTTTGTGGCGGGAAACAATAATTAACACACTAGCTCTCGTTGAATGTATGATGGACTGCAAATTTCGAGCCGCTGGACGAAATTAGAATTTGTCTACTTGCCATGTCATTGTTTAAGTAATCATAATAGTTTACATGTTTACCTGCATTGTAGCCGTAAAGGTCTGCTCGAAGCGCGATTCCACCGTTGTAAGACTTCGGATAGAAACGGATCGCTTTCGTGTATATTTCGGTCGGTAAAGCATTTCTCTTCACTGTATTTACGTCAGAATTACCAGCAAATGTCTTTACTTCACCATTTTCCTTAAAAAATTGAAAGACAGAACAGGAAAGACGGGAAAGTGAAGCAAATTAACAAATAGAATTATGGAGTAAGATAACCTGTCAAGGCTACAATAACTTGCGAACGACTAACAACCACACCACCGCCACTGAAGAAAGTAAGTCTTAGTAACATCACACAAAACCAGTGAAATCCATCTGAAGACCAGACAACGGTCATTTTTCTAAAATCAAAGAACATCTCGAGCGACGAAATTGTAGCAGCTTCTGCCGCCATTTATGCAAGGTTGTGTGACGGAAACGTGACATGGATTTACCCTGCATCTCTTTGTCCTTGTGAAGTTTTTGACGTCATCCATACGTTATCAGAGTACCACACGCTCAGCCAAATGGAATTTATTTGTTAAATAGTAGAAATAACTTCCTAAAAACTATAACAATTAGTATGGACCCGCCATTGTTGTTGGTCTGA
>OX419340.1:2706114-2756114 GCA_948470475.1 Galaxea fascicularis | reverse complement strand
GCGTATACCTTTTCGCCCGAAACCGTTTGCAAAGAATAAAAGGAGGCACAATAATGTTTCCAGTATGCAATTATTTAATGCGTGCAATGTCAGTAACCGGGCGCTTTCGGCGATTGGGAAAACCGTATTTAGATCTTTTTTTAAAATTCAGATCTTCGGATTTGCAATAGAACACAAGGTCTGAAAACGGATTTTGTTAATTGAAATCCTTCTTCGACATGAAAATTTTCATCGATTAGTTTTTCACATAAGTGTAAATCCGCATTTCTTTCCTTTTTCAGTTTTTGAAACGGATAAGAACTGAAGTTAATCAGTGTTTCCTTACGACCTCTGAGACTGACTGATTTCAGAAAAAAGTGCGACCGGGAGCAATTTCGCTTTGAGTCAGGAAGCAATTTGCAGTCACTGACCTGTCACTGATTATTTTTGGAAACAAGTTGACTTTTTTTTCTTTTCAGAAAATTCCTATAGAATGGACAAGTTGTAAACTATGCAAGAATAATTGACTTGGTATGACTTGGTGCTTCATGGCGAATCTTGAGATTCACGGCGAATCCGTGTGAGTTGTGTTAAGATCTGGAGCTATTTGCTTTTTACCGATTATCTACAAAACGTGATTAATAGTAATGCTTTTGCTTTCTTACGCCATCACGAGACCGCAGCAATGAAGCACATAGCGGAAACAACATGGCAAAGCATTCTTTGAATAACAGTCATCAAGTGTTTATCCAGTTCCTCTAATCACTTCACTTTAATATCTTAATCTTCAAACTAAACGAGGTCCTTACAACTACTGCCTTTCTAAGTTTTGAATGAGACTATAGACTCATCAACAATATGAAGTCACAAATGAAGGTAAGAGTTCGCAGTAATTAAAGTTGTGGAGACAAATTATTTTGGTTCGACCACTGATGGCAAGAGGGGGTATTCATAATAAATTATACGGTGACATTAACTCAGTCACCCTTTTCAAACGATATTGTTTTCTTTCCGCTTAATATGAAGATGAGGAGAAGGCAATTAGAGCAACACAAGGAAAAATACGTCGCCATATTTTACAGAAGGCATTGAGGTTAATGACGCTCTTGTTTACAGCAACCAAACAATTGTTAAAGTAATCCAGTACGTGTGAACCATCATCTCACAAGTACGAATTAAGAAGCTTTTCTTTGAAAGAATTTGCCCCTGCATGTCCCTTTCTATCGACAGAAATAAATAGATGGGACTTGATGTCTTTATAAGATAATATTTTTATAAGATCATGATATTATTAAAGAAGACATCCAAGCATGAGCAATGTAGATTTCTTATTATACATGCCTAATTAAGTTCCTTTCCACATGAACCCAAAACTGACCTGCTCCCAACGTCAGTGGCTTCATAGCTCAGTTAGTAGAGCATCGCACCTAAATCGCGAGGTCACGGGTTCACTAAACCCTGTTGAAGTCCTGAATTTTTTTCAGGCTTCTTTACGCAATTGCAAAAATTGCGATCACAACTGCGATGATCATTCTTCATTTGATTTTTAAGCTCCTTTTATGCTACAAATGCTGGCGTAATCGACTTTGAAAAGCCTTTAAAGTCAGTTAAATTTGAAACAGTATCGTTGTCTTGATAGAGAAATCTTAAGATCATGGAAACATCATTAAAGACGAAATGATGTACAGCGTCTCAAGTATTTTTGCAAGTCGTTGTAATGGGCGGAGCAGCTGCCTGCCTGGACCTGTTGAACCAGTCAGACAAATCACGTCTGTGGATGGAGCTGTTTTCTTTAGACTCAGTTATTTTGACAAACATCTTTAATAGGAGAGTCAGCCAAACATCACTGTATTGTGAAATGATAAATGTACTGGTGCTTGAATATACGGTGTCTCTAATTAACAGGATCTCAGAAATAAGCATTCGCAAGAACTGAACACCTGCCTTTTCACACTTATTCGAGGTCGATTTTTTCGGATACATATCTCATGGCAAGTGCTAAGAATAGCGTATCGGAGCCTTCAAATTTAAAAATTGTTTGGGGGATGATACCCCAAGCTTCTGCCTTCGGTACTGGCGATAATACCACCCCCCGTACAAAAAACCTAGCTACTGCCCTGCATAGATTCAGAGCTACGATAGCGGAAGTTAATCGGAGATCACTGAAACAATTGACTCAAGATGAACAAAGATAAGACCTTTTCTCGAGTTACCTGTTTTCCCGCCATATGCTCTAGCCTGGCCTCTGAACGAACCGCGCTGAAATGCCACCGAAATCCTTCCACCTCCTCCTCCGCCTCCTTTACCACCACCCATCCCTCCAGAAGCGCGTACTCTTCCGTCGCCATCGATTTCAAAACAGTCTACCGATACACCGCCACCGCTTCCTCCTCCGTCGTTCGAACTCCGTTGAGCGCGTTCTCCATTTGCCTGCACTGTGCCATCAATAATGAGTTTGCGAGCGTAAATCTTAAGAAATCCGCCTCCTTTTCCTCGAGTGCTAGGGTTACCACCCCCTGAGCTCCCTGGTTGTGCAACGACGAATGCGCTACCGTATGCTTCAGCCTGTGATAGTGACAGAGGCGTGTTAGAGGCAGCTCCAGCTCTTCCTCCGTAGCTCCCACCTGAGCTGCCAATGTTTCCAATCACGCCAGCGCCTGGATTGGCGCTACTGTCCCTGTTATAATCAAGGGTCAGAATTGCACGGCTTTGAATATCAAATGTTTGAGAGACATTAAAGAAATGCTGCGTAGAACTCAACGTAGTCTCAAGAAAAACTTCAGCATTTATGGTCAAGCTGATGTAGGAATGAATTCCGGGGGCAAACTTGCAAGGTGATGTTATGGCAGCATTAGGACCGCTTGAACAAGGTGCTAAAGCTGCTTGTGCGAGATCAGATACTGCAACTAATGTAAATAGCACAACAACAACTGCAATACGGCTCCGTCGATTCGTACTCATGATACAAACCATTCAGTAGGTGAGGCCATACGATCGTAATCAAGTCATTTGTGATTAATCAATTGCGTGTCCAAACTTTCCTGAATCAATCGAATGAACAAATGTGGAACAACGTTTCCACTCGTCCTTGCTCTGAAAATAAATCGATTCTTGCTACCAATACAATATATCGAACATGTCACCTTTCAGCAGGTCACATTCCATCAAATCAAGTTGCAAACCCACCGTTAGCGCTAGACGTCGAGTCGAGTCTATCATTCAACGGAGCATGAATCATTACGCAAGATATTTTTTTTAAGATTTCGCGCGTGAATGACTTCCGTGACAATTATTGTTCAATAAAAACTCGTAAGTCAGCCAAACCAGTTGACCTTTTCCGACTGTTGTCACGTACAGACTACAAGGAACAGAGCTGATGAAGGACCACCAGCTGAAATAAACGCTGTAATCAATAGGCCTTATGCAGGATTACATCACGTGTTCAAAATTCACCACGGAGCCAAGATCGCACAACTTTTTTGTCATCCTCTGGACATGCCTACTGTTCGCACGTGGATATTCTTTACAATTGTGTTTCTTTGCATTTAGTTCAGGCTAAAATTTACATGTTTGGTGACGAAATTAGGTAGTTTGATGTAAACACGCATGGGGTACTGGACTGAACGTAATCCTGTCCGCATGAAAAAAGCTTTGCCTGTTTCTTTACGTACAGTGGTTAATATGGCTGTAATAAATGGATAATCACCGCAACTGGAAAGTTCTTCAATTTTGAATTGCTTCATAAGATAATTATTTCAAGGGGGCAAGTTTTCTTGGATTTTGTTATAGCCTTTATAACAATTTTTTTTTCTATTTTGTTAAACAAAATTAGTACAGGCCATTTCTTGGTTTTGGACAGGGAGAGCTGAGGAAGTTGATCGGGATATTTTCTACTCCAATGGTCTTCGCCACTTGAGATATTGTACGAAAAAAATGTCACTAATTTGCAAGACAATTCCTTTCTTTATTTTGCTGTGCTCGATTTTTTTTTTTCCCGAATAACGATCGTGCTGGAATTTGGGGCTCAAATTGCCTGAGCTTCCTTTCAAGCCCCAACTGAAAAATCAAACGATTCGTCGAAGGGTTTGAGACTGTTTTTGTTCAGTTCGTTGTCGTTAGACATGCATAGCCGTTTAGTATTTTTTTATACTTATATTTTTACCTGCACGACCCGTTTAAAAACGCCCGCTTTGAATTTAACCTTTATCGAAGTAAATAACTTTTTACCTGTGAAACGTGCGCATGTGCTCGCACACGCCATCGAATTGATATACAGTAACTGAAGAGGAGCAAAGGCTATTGAATACAGTATTTCCTGTATTGGCCAATATTAGAAGCTACATGTTTCCTCATTTGATGGTCATCGGATCTCTTCGGAGGAATATCGTCTGAAATACACTAAACTATAAATGATGAATTGCTAAATTCCACTACGTTTCGACGTTCTGAACGTAGCGTCATTATCAAGTCTAAAATGGTGAGGCTAAAGGGCGTATAAATATTGAAAGAACAATATTAAGAAATGTTACAAAAAATTAATAACTTGAACTCTAAGCAAAAAGGTTCAGCACGTATGGAATCCATTTGTACATTCAAAGCAGAAAACCAAAATTTGAAAGACCACAAAATTTGATTCAATTTGTTTTCGTTTGGGCGAAACGTGGAAATACAAAATTCGAAGCACAACATTCCGTTTTCTTTCCGTCACTTAGTGTAAATTTTTTATGCACACCAAATAAGAGGACGAGATGTATGGCTGCGATTCTGTTCGCCGCTAGAAAGACACTGCTTACATTTCACTCCTGAGCAAACATTTGGACCAGGCTGTCAGGAGCAAGACTCATCGTTTCAGAGGGACCAGGGTTTTCGGTAACATTTTAAACTACCGGATTCATAAATTAAACAAGGGGACGTCAGACTTAAAAAGATTATTTCGTGTGAACCGGACTTTTCATGTCAAACAACCGGACGTTACGTGCGGCCTCAAACGAAACCCCTGAGGAACGCAAGTGCACTTCAGTTGATTAAACAGAGCTTGGACGCAAATTCAGCACGCACTTGGATAGTTAAACTCAGCTCCATTCCTGATTTGGGCTTACAAAAGTGCAATTTAGAAATGACCATACAAAAGTATATCAGTTCAGGGCTCTTTAATTGACTTTTTCTTTGATATTCACATTCAATATTTACAAGTACACGACCAGGAAAACATCAAGGAAAAGACTGAAAAGAAAGAGAAGAATTTAACAGCCCAACACTAAACAGTGTTAATTTGTCTATCAACTAAAAGAAACAATTCTCAAATATAATACACATAATTCTGGACTATACAAAAGTTTACAATGACATTTTCAAGAGAGGAGTGTGCAGAGATTACGCAGCAGCCTCCTCAGGCATTCCCCTGTATCCCAGGGACAAGGTGATTTTCCGCAGTGCTGGCTGAGCTTGAGGGAACTCTTGATTCAATCGGTCAACAATGGTCATTAGGGACTGGAGACGAGCTCGTTGTTTCTGTAGTTCGTTTTCTAGCGACTCCGGTGTTTTGCACAGCGGTGTGTATCGCCCACTCTTTAGCTGTGTGTAGTACTTTAGCCTCTGTTGTTTGGCCACAATATCGGCTAGATTCTGTTTGAAAACAAAAATATTTTAGCTACTGCTTGTAAACTTGGAATGTATGACTCGCAAAACCACCATATGCGTTTACTTGTTTTACAGTAAACCAGGGCTCCGACCTGCTGAAACATGCCGCCAGTCCTCCTAAGAAACGTGTAAATAATCATGCAATTGTGCATGAAGTAACTCAACTGGAAACAACTTTACACCAAAACAAGCTTGACTTTTATTCCACTCTTTACGATTTTCACCACTGACCGAAAAATCTACAACAACAACATTGAAATTAAAGCTGAAAGAGTTCAACTTGGACTTATGTCTACGGTGAGATGACGCAATATGAGCATTCCGTGGGGTGGGGGTTGGGATATCCGTATAAAGTCACACTAAAAACTCACCCTCTGCCTCTCCTCCGATAGCGTGTCTATTTGCACCTCCAGTTCATCTGCGCTACCCTGTAGCTGTTGGCACGTGGTCTGTTTTTCTTCCAACTCTCGACTCACTGACATTTGCTTCTCACGCAGGACTTGAATATCTGTACAAAGTCCAAGCATAAGATAGTTCATGCAGTTAATTGCTTTCATAGTCGACCTTTATTAACGCGTGGTAGCCAGTACTAAGAGCAACACTTACAAGGCAGAAGCTGCATACTCTCGATCACGTAAATACAAAAGTCGAACCAAAATATAAAGTAGTTTGCTGAGGGAAAAAGATAAAACTACTACCATAACAAACAAACACACAAAATCAAAAGGCATCTATCCGGTTACAGGGTATGGGTCTTTGTGGAGGGACAAACATTGTCTGGTTTTGCGTTAAAAGTATCCTTGGTTTCAAATAAAGAAAATATTAGACAACCAAGTTACCAACCTGTGTCACACGCATTTGCGTCTTGATTCGTCTGCTTAATTTTCTTCTTCATCTCTGCGAGTTTCTTCTGGAATGAACCCTTGGTGTTCGTCACTTTACCCATCTTTGCCTGAGCATCTCCTCTAAAGACAAAATGAAACGAACAATTAAGAAAAAAAGAATTAAACACCGACTGTCATGACAGGTAACCCTACACGCTCAGGACTGCTTCTTATGGCCGTTTAACCGTTTTGTTTCTCAACATATGCAGGACAACAGCGAAATGGCAATTCAACGGAATAGCGTGAGACAGGCAAACCTAAAACAAAACACATATGCGAGCAAACACTTGCATTTCCTTCGTTTATATTGCTTTGCTATATATTACCGTTAATTTTTATACAAATCTTTGCAATTAACCCAATTACGAAACACTTCAACGGTCACTATAAACACTCCCTGGGCTTAGGCTACCTGTGTTATAATGAGTCCCGTGCTTCCTGAACCATACTCCACCGTACATTGTGCTATTGCCCGAGAAGAAAGCTACGCATATACGCTATTTATACTAAATTTCGCACACTTGCCGCTGCATAACAGCTGTTTTTCTACGTTTTTCCACATCCCTCGCCTCCACAAGATACTGTATCACTCGTTTGATGCCTAACAGGTTCACGGTGTTTTACAGGACTTGCCACACGTTGTCAATTGCCCGCCACTTCAGGTTCCGCCAGTAGCGCGTTCAGTTACCGTCCTTATCGCAAACTACCTGGTTTTTGGACTGTAGCTAGCTGGCTCAGTGATTCCTCTGGTGATACAGAGCTGGGCTATTGTTTGTACTCACCGTGTGATGATAACTTCTCTCCGTACAACAGACTTCTCCATGTCCTGTATCATTTTCTCCTGCTGCCTCATTAGCTGCGAGTAACGAACCTGAGTACCAGTAATCATGACCTGTTAGTTCTTGCTAAAATCTAAACTTCCAGTATTCCAGTATTTTGTTCACTGATGAAAGCGTTTTCAATCGTGGCCCATTAGCTTTGGCGCGTACTCACGCAGCTGAATGATTCATAATCATTGCGTTTATGGTCGTTTTACGTTCTAGAATATGTCCCCCGGAAGTATGGGAGTGTAAGATTAATCGAATGCGTATTATTCAGTCTCTTGATTGTCAATCTTTGATTCATATGATTGACTCTATGAAATGTTTTGCGTTATAGCTAATTGTAACTTGCATTTTCTTGAGTCAGCTGTAATTGGTGTACTGTTTGCCCTCTGATATTGTCAGGCCAAAGGATTTTCGTAGACAGCGAGCAAACAACTGACGTTAGAGATCAGTTTTGTAATTACTGATTAAGACAATAATTTGAATTCTTCACAGTCAGGAAAATGAAGCTAGTTTGGATGAATCTTTGCAAAGGTGTGCCAGAAAACAGTTTTTCAATAGTGCATATTAGAACTGCTGACGTAATTATACGCGCACGATCGCGACCGAGTTGTAACGGGTTTCACCCCATTGTAGGCTGTTTCGGAGTTGCGCAGGGAGCTGGGGCAAATTTCAAATTTCAAATAATCGATAAATTGACACCATCACATGAAAGATAATATTGAGATTGGACGTTTGACCAAGTTTGATTCTTTTATGTTGGACAGACACCAAGTTATGGACCCTGAAACATGGCCCAAAATCCAAAACCATATAAACTCTTAAAAATAATATTCAGTTTTCTGACATCTGTAAAATCCCGTATTCCACCTACTATTTGGAAATAACTGAGGTGAAAATCAATATGTTTGCCAATTTTCAAGAATACCACAGAAATCGTAAAAAGAGAGATTGTATGGTTTTGGGGGACGCTGTCACAAAATTAGAGGCATTTGTCAACAACGGCCTATAACAACATTCACAGCATTCGCTTAGTTGGTCTTGACTTTAAGTATTCCTGAACTCGAGTGAGGGAGATAACGAAACGTTTGGATATCGGGTGAGTCTTTTGGGACAGATTCTCCTCAGTATAAAACTCATTTGGTAGGCGGCAATCGCCTATAGTAAAGATATTGGCTTGTTTCATGTAGTGGATATCAGAAACAATCCAAGCTCTGATTTCGAAATAAGAGGAATATGTTTACTTTTGAAGTTGAGGTCAAGCCGTTTTAACGTGTGTGCTTATCCAAATCACAAGCACAAGAATTGATGAAAATAAGTATATTTTCTTACCTGCATCCTATGTATCTCCGCTTTCATGGCTTTAATTTCTCCCTGACCATACTCCAGATCAACGGCATTCTTGGCTTCCCGAGCTAATTGAGTCTTTTTCTCCCACAACATGATTTGACGCCTAGAAACAGAAAAATGTCATGGAAAAAAAAAGGATCTTACATGTGTTTCAGTTCAAATGGAACTGGAGCATTGAGGCAGGATAGCACCGTTGTAAAGATGTAGGAAATGTACTGCCCACAATTCTCTGAGGATAACTATAGTTTTATAAGGTCTATATTTTCACGATCTGTGGTCGAAACTATATTGAAATTAAAACTAAGTAGCTTTTCTCGCAAACGAAATACTTCTAGAACAGACACATGAAGATACCCGGTGGCTTCCTCAAAGGAAGGGCAAACGTGAACAACTTACAGCCAGTTTTGGACAAAACTAAGCTGAAATTAAGACTAAATGGCTTTTTTGTACAGGAAATTTTATCACGTTTATCTCTAGGGAATCACTAATATCTTTTTTGGTTTTTTTTTTTCAAGTAACAATCCATCTTGTCATCATTATCCACTGACAAGGAAGAAAGATCTTTTGTCTTGTGAATTTTAAAGAGTGGAACGATTGCTTTTTAAGTTAATAGCAAAATACAGGTGTGCATCGTATGACCACTGCAAGGGGTATTTGGGTAAAAGGCAACTGTTTGATATGTGTGGCTCCTTAATTTAACAGAATCTTTAGCTGCATAGGATATTGTATCTTTATCACAAATTTCCGTGATGTAGTTTCCTTATCGAAGGTGCAAGCTGAATCTGCTTTAATCTGGCAGCTTTATCCCTACCCCCCCCCCCCAAAAAAAAAACGCGATCTAAGCTTGTAAAAGTTTGATCAAAATACGATTAACTCCAACAGAACTGACAACCAAAACATAAGAAGCTGTTGAATGTCCATTATGAACCAACTGAAGAGTAACAAGTCCCGAAAAGTACATTATCTACAAATTATCATTCTTACTCTGCCTCCACTAAACTGTTCAGCAGTCTCTCCTTCTCCTCTTTCAACGCATCGATTTGATTTTGCATATTGATCGATTCACCTTCAGCTTCCTGTCAGAAAAACAAACACTGTGACTTTAAGACCAAGTATCAAAACGGGTGTGAGCGAAGCTGCTGCCATGTGAGGATCGTCGGTAAGCGCACTCTGCAGAGCAGAGGAGGCGGGATAACATTGATAACACGCTTGCTTAAAAACTAAGGAAGACACTGCCCACAATTCTCTCAGGATAACTGTAGTTTTAAAAGGTCTATATATCGCCATTCAAGCAGGGAATTATTTAACTGTTCGCGCGTGCGCAATGCGTTCTGCGGCTAGCTTTGTCCTCAGCACGCACTCCTGTGTAGCCCAAAACGCAGAAGTGTTGCGCAAAGCGCGCGCATGGCAATCGGCATTTCCTCGTCGTTTCACTCCACTGTTGTTTCCACAATGCCATACTCTACCTGTTGTGACCTTTTTATAACTCTGACTTTACGCTTATGCATTTACGGGCGCGCGGGAGTGAAGTTTGCTCCGCTTGGTTTAATTTTTATATCCGTGCGCTCATTGGTCAATTCAGAGTTTGAAAATTAATTACGCGTGTTGTTGTTGAAGCGAGCAAGAAAATAAAAGTTAGTGGTGAAGTTGTGATTTAAAGGATGTTGCAGTGTTGAGTTGTACATTTTAAGGGTTTATTTCCGCAGAGGCGGATTTTCGGTTGTGTTAGGGAATTCGGTCTCTACTCACTTTAAGTGCCTGAATGAAGTCGCTCTCCATCAGAACGGTTCCTTGCTGTAACGCTTCTCTTAGGCCACTCTCTTTGGTGATGAGCGTGTTTAGTTTTGTCATGTCGTTCTGCATACTGCGTGTATTCCTTTCAATATCTTGCATCTCGCTATTGTGTGAGTTGATTTCTCCTGCGAAGATAAAGGGTAGAGCACGTAGTTAGGAACACAGTATCAGTAATAATCAAAGAAAATCGCAGGCCTACCATCCTCTCCTTGTTAGGGCGACTTCATTTTAACTAGGTTCATCGATTATAAAAAAGACCCTTTCTAAGCGAGTTCTTGTTCGTTTTGTATTTAAACTGGAATAATCAACAATTATTTACCGAAGTGGAGATAAATATCCACCATATTCACGACACGTGCACTGAGGTGAATAATTGTCTTAGTATATACCACACAAGCTGAATAACTAGCATTTATTCAAATAATTTCCTCCCAGAAACCGAAACAGGAGGCCGTTTTCTTTCTCTTCGGCTGCTCGGAGGTGAACAGTACTTTGCTAATCACCTCCAAGTTAACCAATCAGAACGCGCGAAAAGTACTATTCACTTAGATGGTATATACTAAAACAGTGGATAGCGTTGAAGGCGTGCTCTGATTGGCTACTCAAACTCCGGATATCCTGTGCTATTCACCTCTGAGCAATTCGCGCGGAATTTGCGCCTGAAAATGTTGTAATCTTTGCAGGAATACATGAGTTAAAATAATCTTTTTGTGCTATATTATCTCACTGTTTTTAATATCCACCACTAGCCACCTCCACTTCGGTGAATAGTTGTTAATTATAAGTTTAAAAGTCACTGATTACTGCATCTAGAAAGGAAGTTCTACAGTGTATTGAAGCGTCATACATGTACTTCTCAGGTCCAGAACAATAAAGCATGCATATGTTTAGCAGCGGTATAGCATCTAAGTCAGTTTTCTTATTGCAGGGTCCGACATTGCGACTGACTGGTGGCCAATGCGACCAAAAATTGAGCGTTGGCGACCAGAAATTCAGAACTGGTCGCCAGCAGGCGACTAACCGTTTGTCCCCTCGGCATTTGGAATTCCAAGGTAAATGGGCTTTTTTTTTTAAAAGAAAACATAAAGCTGCTGTGGAGAATTGTAGTAAAACAAAGCGACGATTTTACGATCGCCATAATTACCCGGCGCCATATTGTTTCAGCGGCTTCTCGCAATTCTGATATCGCGGGCGAAAACGCGAGGGCCTGGCACTAGAACATTTTTCGTCATTGCGTTTTCGTTGCGTTTCGGCGAAGAACAGATACTTGAGTTGCACACTTGATTTAATCTAAGTATTGAAAGAGGCCCCCATATGTCTAGTACACAGAACTTTACAGGAGACCAGTATAGTTCCTGCTAAATGGAAATAATAAGAAAAAGAAATCCGAAGCCTTCGCATGAACGTTGAGATGTAGGACTATGTTATCGTTACACGGCTGTTGTGAGTCTCTCCTTTAATAGCTGTATGTAATAATATTGTGTTGAATGGAAACATTTCGTTTAATTATAGTGAAAGAAAGTTTAAATTTTGTGCTTTTACTATAAATTAACGTAAATTAAAACTATTGGAGTAAAGCGAAAAATTAATACAACCAAACCAAAAAAACTAACACTTGTCTTTGGCGACCAAACCCTTCCATTTGGCGACCAAAATTTTTAGGTTAGTCGTCAATTGGCTCCCTTAGAAAAAAGTTAATTTCGGACCCTGTATTGACAGATTTCATTTCGGCAAATAAAAAACTGAGCGTCAAAGTCATAGAAATGGCGTCTTTACCAGATCTGCAATACCAGTCAAAAGTAAGTTACTAACCACGCACGCTACGCTAATCGTTTCGCGCACCTGTAATTAAAGCGTCCTTTATAGTCTCGCGTGATCCTAATTGGCCATCATAACGCGTAACAAAAATCGATTGTCCGAGCATGTGGTAACTTACTTTAGAGCAGTACCGTATAAGTCATTACCAATTGATGCAATTAGCGAATACGGTTCCACAACAGAAATTACAACCACCAAAGATAAGGTTTGCGCCCATCTATGTCTTAATTTGAAAAAATCTCATTCAACATTCAACAGAGCAACTCTCAGTGCTGTTAGTATTCCCTTACCTTCGATTCTTAGTTTCTTTTGTAGCAGTATAGTGTATTGTTTCTTGAGATATTCCATGTCCTCTGACTGTTTCTGAACATCTTTCAGTGTCTTTACAAGTTCACTTTGATTTCTAAGCCAGAACTGTTGCAGTTCAGTGATTTCATTTAAACGAGCCTCAATCTGCTTTTGCAGGGTATGTATCTGTAGCTCCAGAGGCCCAATTTCTTCTCCCTGACAGAGGTAAGATGGGAATAATGTGATTTCTTGCGGATCTTCCTGTTGCATTTCAACAGAGGGGTCTGTATCTTACTAACTTTCATTCGGCCGTTTCGCATCGCTCCCAACGCTAGAAGCGTTCACGCGAAAGATATCAGAGACAGGAAGCCACGAAAGGCAGCTTACTCACAGGTTTTTATGTTGAGAAAACCGTCCTGTTTATTTGCAGTAATGTTGCACGAAAAAACGTCGTGAACTTCCACTCTATTTACTTTGTCGTTTAAAAATATCTCGTCTGTTTTGACGCCTTATTTGCACTGTAAATTCACCCTCAATCAACGTACTGAATTGGCCAAACAATCACACACAAGTCGCGAGATATTCATTCTCAGTTACGAGGTTTGTCACGTCCCATGTACATGAGTGGCTAATTGCGATTTTTGCGGCGTTTTCAAAGAATCGCAACACTTACACTCTTTTTTTATAAGAACGTCTAACTTGGAGCTAAGGCTGACCGTTCTTACATTCTTGGCGATTTGAGCCTGAAAACAATGAAAACCTTCTTGAGGTGTTCTTAAGTTACATGGTATTACCTCAATAAATCATTGCGAACGTATCAAGTTGCTTGTCACATGCTTGTACGGCTTGCTCTGGTGCCGCGAACGCTAATAACCAACTCTTGGTGAATTTGGTTTTAACAAAAAGCATTGATCAGTGGTTCATAATGTGGCAAGAACAAATGAGCAAAATAACGACGTTCTTAACTGACTCTCAGACTGAGTATATTCTTAGCATGTTGTTAAAATTTTGGCAAATCTCAGCCTCAATTTTCTTATAAAAAAAGTTCTTATAAAAAAGAGTGTATGCGAGCAAAATTCGCTCGTGTAGCCGCGACACTGCCACTGCTAGCAACAGTGTAGTCATTGAATGATGCATATGAAAGAAATCATATGTGAACCGCGGATATGAAATCAAATGAAGAATGATCGTCGCAGTTGTGATCGCAATTTTTACAATTGCGTAAAGAAGCCTGAAAAAATCCTGGACTTCAACGGGGCTTGAGGCCCTTTGAAGTCCTGAATTT
The DNA here is from genome assembly GCA_948470475.1 of Galaxea fascicularis. NCBI lineage: Eukaryota > Metazoa > Cnidaria > Anthozoa > Scleractinia > Euphylliidae > Galaxea > Galaxea fascicularis. Next base: position 2,742,252 of record OX419340.1, on the reverse strand, counting down.
TTTTCAGGCTTCTTTACGCAGTTGTAAAAATTGTGATCACAACTGCGACGATCATTCTTCACTTGAGTGTAGTCAGTGTAACAAACTGAGTTGTCCATAAAGCAAGTGGAAGGAAGGAGGTCTCCTTATACATGTACATACCCCATCCTTATTTCTCATCTGGTCAATCCGTTTATTATACTGGTCAATAGTGCTCTGTTTTCGTTCAATGATGGCATTCCTCTTCACAATTTCCCCTTCTATCTTGGAGATGGTGGCGTTCTTTTGATGAATCTCCTCATTCAGGCTGTCCATGATATTTTCAAGCAGACGAACACGAGTCGTGGTGTTGGAAATGTCCAAGATGTCTCTGGATATCTCGTTCTCAACCTCAGCGACTGAACTTTCCTTTTAAGTAAAGCAACAAGGACGGTAATGAAAAATTACATGTGTTTACAAAACCATGAAAGTTTGGTTGCAAAGTTTGGTTGTAATAAGCTCAACTTGAATCAATATCAACTGAACAACTATACACAACAAGGTCACCAACTATCGTCTTTCTCGCATGGATGATCAAACTTATCTATGTATCTGTTATTATTTTATTAGAATTTAATGGAAAACACAAAATGAAAATTATAAGATACACGGGTAAACCGTAAGAGTCCACAGTCCAATAGGAAAACAGATCTCCGAGATCCCATTTATCCATCTGTTCTATTCGAGCAGGTGAAAAAAATTAGATTGAATAGTTAGAGCAGTTTTCAAGGCAATTCGCCTTTGCAATGGTTTACAACGCTCTCGAATTAGCTTGCAATATTCGCGCCACTTTCTTAATGAGAAGCAAAACCACAATCAGCTTTGAAGCACTCACTCTCTTTCTCCCGCCCGTAGCCCGTTTTAAATATGTGCACTAAATGAAGTCTGATTGGTTCGTTGCACGTTAACGTTTATTGTGACTGGCTAGAATGATGCACGTTTGACCCAACTTAAAATCGTTCTGTTGCAGTTAACAAAATCACGCCCTCCCATCCCCCCACAGTATCACCAATGCAGCACCACAGTCTCAATGGAAACCAACTCTCTAATTTCCCTCTTTTACATACCAAGTCTGTTGCCCTTCTCCTCAGTTTATCCGTCATTTTCTTGGTATACTGTGCAGCTTTGTCCAGTGTGAGCTGACTTCTCATCTTCTCCATAATGTTGTCCTCGATTTTGATCTTTTCCAAGAATTCACGCTCGATCTGTTTTCTCAGAGCTGCGAGCTCGTTGTCTTTCAGTGTCACTTCCTGGTTTGGTGCAAAACAAATAACAGTAATAAAGTTGAGGAGAAACCTTACTTTTCTGTAAGTAAATGTTCACAGAGATGGAAATAAGGGAAAACAGATTGATAGGTGATTGGCAGCTGGCTTTCTCTAGTTAACGTTTTTATTTTATTCTTGTGAAATTTTATTATTTCATTTTATTTTCATTTTATTATTTCATTTTTGCTGGCAAATTTGATCGGTAATTACCGATCACCGGCTGTTACTTCCATTCCTGGTTCATACTGATGGCAAATTATAACCTGAAGTCTCCACTTGATTGAATGCTTGACATTAACTTTTCCGGGCCCGGTGTAGTCAGAGAGTTTTTGTTTCATTTGTATTCAGCCACTTTTCTCTCCTGGCTTGGAAGAATATACGATTTTTTCGCCTTTGACTTTGTACAGATTTGTCAGATTTAACAACGTTTGACAATGTTCACAAAATGTACAGTTGCACTGTCGCTGTTGCTAATGTCGTTCTGAGTTCCTCTTCTGGTTTGTTCGTACTCTAGCTTTGTACATTTTTTGTTATACTTGTAATTTTGAAAACCGCTCTAAAGCTATTGTCCCAGTTTTCTCAAATATTGTTCGCATTAGCCGTACCATCAAAATTTTCACCATTACTATAAAACGTGAAAACAGTGCACTTGTACAAGTCTCTGTTTATCCCTTGATATACATGTTTCATATCCTAAGAGAATAAGAGTTACTCAAAAAGAAGAAGACAAGGAAAAATTAAAGAGAAAAAATATTTTGGAACGGATAACACTAGCAGTACGAACGGATGCAATTTTTTTTAATGAACGGATAACACAAGCCGTGCGAAAAAAAAAACTGTTTATAGTGGAAGTGCACTTAGCTATGCAAGCTAGTTTACAGGCACTCCACTGAAATCCATAGAAACAAATAATTCAAATAAACTTAACATGATAAGAATCCCAACCGGCGGTAGGCAAACCAGTTGGCTATTTTACAAGGATGACCGAGGGGTTGAACCAGGCACTTACCCAGAACAACACCAGCTAGTGGCCAGAGCGGGATCTGAACGGATACAATTTTTTTTTTGAATGGATAACCCCGGCCGTGCGAACGGATGCAAATGTTTGTTCAATGGATAACCCCGGCCGTGCGAGCGGATGCAAAATTTGTGAACGGATAGCCTTGTCCGTGCGAACAGATGCAAATTTTTTTTCAATGGATAAACCCGGCCGTGCAAACGGATGCAAATTTTTTTTTGAACGGATAACAAAAGGCGTGCGAACGGATGCAAATTTTTTTGAACGGCTGATAAACGGCCAGTGAACGGCAAAACGTCGTTCGAACGGATGGCCGTCAGTGTACATTTTCGCGTGGGATGTCAAAAAATTAAGTAACTAGTACATTACGTTACAATAATGATTTTTACTCACAGTCTCTGCTCTGTTGAGCTGTTGTTCCGTCTCATGTAGTGTTCTTGAGTACTTACTATACTCGGTCTTGAGTACTTCTTGCTTATTTTTACTGACAGCAATCAATTTCTTCACCATAGAGATGTCAGCTTCAATCTTGTTGTGCATTAGTGTAATCTGCTCATTCTGTTCCTGAGCTTTGCTGATCGACTTCCTGTATCCTTCAATCTCTGTCTCTATGGCCTGAACCCTCTGTCTTTGAAGACTATGAAGAGTAAAAGTAAAGAAGACATTATAATAACAACATTTCTTTAAGGTGTCATGGATCATTACAGTTGTGAGTGCATTCAAACTTGTGATGATAGCCTGTGCAACTCAGTTTTGATGTTTCACCCACAATTCAAGAGTTTCAAAGTATGTAGTATATGATTTTCTTAATTCATATTCCAAAAAACATAATACACACCCAAAAAGAACTACTGACACTTCAAAATTATATTTGTAATAACTATTTTACTTTCTTACAAACAGATCCACAGAAAAGTATTACTGACAGCTTCCAGTGCATGGTGAAATATGTTAACATAGGACTCAAGATGGTTACTGTAAGACTTCAAAAGTAATACAGTGGAACCCCGTTCATACAACCACCGTCGAGCCATGAAACTTTGGTCGTATTAACGGGGTGATCGGGTTAACGGGGCTTTCAAATAAGAAAAAAGGGGCCTCATGAAGTTCGGGCTACCAAAAAGTGGTCGTAATGATGATGTGGTCGTTTTAACCCTTTCCCTCCCAAGAGTGCCAAATGGCACTTATAGATTTTACTCTGTCTAACGCCAGATGATTTTACTCGTCAAAGGGAGACCCCTTGGGGGTTAAAGGGTTTACTTAACAACATCTTCACCCAAAAGCTATGTCCCCATTAACCCTTTCCCTCCCAAGACTGCCAAATGGCACTTATAGATTTTACTCTGTCTAACGCCAGACGATTTTACTCGTCAAAGGGAGACCCCTTGGGGGTCAAAGGGTTAACAGGGTGGTTGTATAGCCGGGTTTCACTGTAATCATTTCCTCTTTTGCTAATATTCAGCATAATTTTATAGGTATCAACAAGGGATCCAGTTCACTTACCTCAGAGCTTCCTGCATTGCTGCAAATGCTTCATCACGTCGCCTCATGCCAATCAAACTGCTGTACCACTGCTGAGTCAGCTGTTTTTTCTCCAGTAAAAGAGCCTAAACACAAACAATGTTTGACTAAATGACAATCCTTGGCCCTGCTGGTCTGCACACTGCTGGTTAACTTACCTAATTTGAAATACCCTTCACAAGGAGATGGTAATAGACCTTTTTACCGATACTGCGGCCATCTTGAATTCTACTGAGACTGAGAAATTATGGGCCGCCAAGGGGGCAATCGCTGGAAAATTTATGGTATACACAGCTTTCAGGATAAATTTTTACTGCTTGTCTCTCATATTCCAAAACAAATATTACAAGCGTTACATCTTTCTGTCACGGTATTTGGCAGTGGTTTCTATGGTTAGCGAAAAATTATTGTTAAAAGTTATCATGCCATAATATTCTTTATAATTATTTCTCATCTGCCCCCTGGGTATCCCATAATTTCCTCGGAATTCAAGATGGCCGCCATATCAGTAAAAAGGTCTATTGTCGTGACTATTGAGATGATGATGACTATCGTTGATTAAGTACAGGAGAGAAAGAACCTGAATGAATACATACCTCTATTTCAGTGGTTGCCTCTGACAGAGCTTTTTGAGCAGCTTTAGTTTCCTCCAGTTGAGCAGTACACTGCGTCTCATACATATCAATCTCCTCTCTCAGTCGGTCAACAGTCTGAGTTAATCTGTCCACAAGAAGATCCTATAAATGAAGCAACAATTCAATTGTTTTACTATGAACTAATGATGTGAAAGCAACATCATTGCAAAAATTATTGCCATGTGCTGAATACCAGTGACACACTTCTAATCATTGCTGTCTGTTGATTAACAATTATTATTATTATTATTAGTGATACCTGTTTCTTTTTCTCCATTTCAGCTTTAGTGACTTCAGTGTCTGCTTTCTCTGCTGCTCTTCTCATTACAGCAATGTCAGCCCTGACATCAGCCTTAGCTTCCTCCATGTAGTGTAACCTAGCAGCAAGGTTTTCCACTTCTGTTCTGAGCTCCTTAGCTAAAAACAAAATAACAAGAATTAAGTGTCTGTGACAAAACATCAAACACCGGCCAAACTTCCACTACTTACATGACAATGTTCAACCTTACCTTTTAACAGACTAGTCCATGGACTAGTGGAATCTGAAATATACTAGCCAAATGGTGTCATTTGTAGCCAAGCATCGATTGTTACTGAGCTTGTATCAGGGACAGTTTTTCCATTTTCCTTTTATGGGATCAACTAACATGTATCTCCAAAACCTCTTCTATTACAAGTAGCCCAGTGGCTTGCAGTTTCAAATTTTACCATCCCAAACCAAATTTCTTCGAGTCCTAGGCTAGTGGACTACAGATAAAGTTGAGCACTGACTAAGGTTCTTAAACATACAGTGTACAGTGTCCTCGTGCACAACATGAAAAGCTTTGAGAAGTTGTGAGATGAACAGCTGAGGACTCCTGACCACCACACAAAAAAAACCTACTGGGATGACAGGGCTGAGAAAAAAAAACATCCATACAGTTTAACAAATTCTATGCCCACTTCTGCCTCTAAACTTGGAGCATCTGGTCTACTGCACTGTGTATCCCTGGCCAAATTTATGAATCCCTTGAAGCTCTGATATCAACATACAAATTCCCCTCACTGTTCAGGCACCATGCTGCTCATGCTACACACCTGTACATGCACCAGTTGCGACAATTTGTACATGTATACTGGACAAAACGGTACTTTGTGATCATTTCCCATATTCAAATTCTCATTGCCTGCATGCTGGATTAAGCAGTGATTAATTATCAGAAGAAATAATATGCCAGCTCAAATGGTTAAATAAAACACATCATGCATAATTCTTGTATTACATAAGCAAGCAGGGGGTTTTTAAGAACACAACAAAGCATCTACATGTACTGTACATGAAGAGAACAGCTCATGCCTCTCTAGACACTCCTCTTGTCTGATGTTCTTAAAAATTCCCAATTTCTTACACTGATTACTATCTTTTTCAAATGAAGAATGATCGTCGCAGTTGTGATCGCAATTTTTGCAATTGCGTAAAGAAGCCTGACTGAGGACTTCAACGGGGCTTGAACCCGTGACCTCGCGATTCCAGTGCGATGCTCTACCAACTGAGCTATGAAGCCACTGACGTTGGGAGCTGGTCAATTTTGGGTTCATATGTTCCCGTGAAAGATATGTAAGTGAATGATGCATATGAAAGAAATCATATGTGAACTGCAGATATGAAATCAAATGAAGAATGATTGTCGCAGTTGTGATCGCAATTTTTGCAATTGCGTAAAGAAGCCTGAAATTTGGCCTTTTGGTGAAATTTGACAACACTCTACAATGTAACTCCGAAATTTTATGGTTATGTTCAAAATAATTGAAAAAATAATTATCATTAGATTGAATTGCATGTTTATTACTTTTTAAATTATTTCCTTTACAAAAAAGTCCAAAGACAAGATTGTTTTGTGTACCTGATGTACCGTACCTTGTTTTCGCTGATGAGAAAGGTCTTCAGTAGTTTTCTCATGCAACTCTTTTGTTTCTTCCAGCAGTTTTTCACACTGCAGTCTGAGTTGATTCTCTGAGTTAAAGTTGTCATGTTCCTTTTCTAACAGCATTTGTTGCCGAGCAAGCTCTTGCTGAACTCCGTACAATTGCACACCAAGCTCTTCCCTCTCACGCTTCTTGGTTTTAAGATCTTCAGTCTGCATTACAAGAAAGATGAACTCTTATAATAGATGTACAATATTTATTGTAAGCCTTCACTTACATATGTTTATCTAACAAACCACAATTTATTAGCAATGGTGAATCAGGGAAAAGGAATTTAAGCACTGATCCTGAACCACAACTTTTGGGTAAAGAAAAAACTGTCAAGGGGGGGGGGGGCAAATTCTTACCCTAGACAGGACTGTCATTATGGGCTAGGACCAGGGATTTTCCCCTTATATTTTGAGGTATATCCCCAGCTGCTTTGGTAGAAAACCAGCATGTTGATTCAATGCAGCAACTCAAATCCTCTTTTTTTATTTGTATATCCCCACCTACTTCAAAGATTAATGACAGCCCTGCTAGAGTTCTCATATACCGTAAAGATTCTGTGACAAAAGTGCTTGGGATGTTGTTGTAATGTCCTAATGGAGGTCAGTAGTCCCATGAGATTGCACAAAAATGGACAACTGTACATGTACTTTCACAGACCTACTACTAAGTTAAACTTCAGTTATCAGTACCCAGTCCACTCACAAGTTCTCGTAGTTCTAAATTCACTTTTTCTTGCTGCTTCAGTAAGTGTGCTTTGTATGCTGCTTGGAATCTGACCATGAGAGGCTGCAAGGCAACAACAAAAGAACATGATTGCGGTAGCGACTCAAGATTTCAGATACAACACGCACTATACAGCTGTATATGCCAGTTGCTCAATAACATGCACTGAAGATTACAGATCAAAGTATCATAATTCACAGTAAGCATGACATTTGTAACTGCTGGATAGCAAGAAAAGTATAGTACAAGTAAAGAATCAACATATTTCGTTTAGCAAAAGGTAAAATCTCATAGATTTGATTCAAACTTGATGTACAGTACATGTATGTATGAGAATTCATTTTGTTAACTGATCATGATGGACCCATCAGAACCCATATTTAAATGGACAGGCTACTTGATCAGTAACCAGGAAAATGTAATTTTTTTTAAGTTGATCCGATGCAACTCTAATGTCTCTAGCATGAAATAGAACGTCGACAATTCTATTGCATGGAATTGACAGGCAAACAAAATCCTGAAAAGTTCCTTTTTTCTTATACTTGAACGTTCATTATAAACAGTTTTAAGTTACTGCCAAACACTAGCCACTTATCATAAACTCACATGGTCAGGATCAAGAACAACCATATCATTTTCCCCGTCAGAACCAGACTCGTCTTCATCAGTAAGGTCTTCATCGCCACCACCGTCGTTATGAAATTCAGCCGCGACATCATCTGCCCTTGTATCCTCGCCACTCATATTTTCCGAAAGCAATGTCTGTGTTCCAGGGACTCCTTGAGGATCAAACGTTGGAATATCCTGGGTTAAAGTCGCCGTTGGAACAAGACCCTCACTCTCTGCACCGGTCACCACCGTATCAACATCACTTGGGTCGCTCAAACGGAACTCTTTCAGAGCTTTGACAGTCAGTTTGCTAACAGCATCTTGAATAGACTTTTTAGAATCAGCCGAACCTTTCGATCTTCCAGAAGCAGGCCTCTGTTCACCTTCTTTTCCTTCTATATCACCGAGCCCGTTTTCTCCAGGTCTGTCCGCCATTTTTTCTTTCAAAACAAGGTTGGACTTGGTTTCCTTGGCGACCAACGAGTGAGCCCGCGATTTAAAAGAAGGAATTCTTTGACGTCATATCCTATTTCCTTTTATGTACTGCATGTAAAATCGTCAATCGCTATTGATGTTAGGAAACTTTTGTGAGACGTACAGTGTAAGATGTAGTTGGTCTATTTGTCATTTTTCCCGGCTATATTATCGCCCAGTTCCATCTACAATGGGCATTCAGTTCAGCAGGCAAAATGAAGGAGTCGAGGATCTTGAAGTTAGTGCCAATCCTTACCAATATCCCCCACTTTCAGGTAAATAACTTAAGACGTCTATTCTCGCGCTGCAAGGGAACGCCATTGAGTTGATATTGAGCATTGGTTTAGAATGCGATCCTATTGGTGACTAACTCGAAATTCTCTCTCCAGGAAAGAACTTCTTTGCCGATTATTTTCTCATGGGCGGATCTAAGTTCGATACCCCACAGCCAGAGGCGTACCTGTTTGGAGAGAACAGTGATTTAAACCTTCTGAATCCAAAACCATTTTCGGTGAGATTATAATAAGACTTACAGAATACTGTAGTTAGTTTTACGAAGGTTTTAATTTGCGTGAACTCATTAACAAAGTCATTACATACACTTTAGTGTAACTTTGAGCGATTCACACACTCTCACAGAACTCATAACTTCTGCCACACAAAACTATATTATTTCCTTGTACATTTTGTGTCATTATCTTTGTTTACGTTTAATTCTGATAAAATCAATGTTATGTGAAATTTATGATAATCGTAAGGAATAGTAATCCGGCCCGGAATTCTTTCACTTTACTGTGTTAAGTTTAATAGTTCTAGTAATACTGTGAAACAGCACCACCTCAGAGTTACAAGAAAATGCAGAGCTACATGTACATGTAGCAGGCACAACGTAAAATTCTGTACATGTAGCTATTAAGGAAGCAAAAGAATGAAACAGAGCCTACATTGTACGTGATAGCAATTGGGCCTTTCAAAATCATGCCATTAAGTTCATTGTAAGAAATACATCATCACAATCTGGTTGTCAAGTACATATGAAGTGTCAGGGGTATTCATTTGTGGTTGTTCTAACCCTGATCAAACCATGTTTCTTCAAATTTTTCTAATTCTGTGATTGTTGTTGGTATAGCTGTACGTACACATGACAGGTGACTTTTGCCCAACACCAACTCACCTCCAACTCTGATTTTCACCATAAAAAGTTATCAGAGGGATGCTCTTAAGAATTTTTGTGATTTTCTCCACCTAAATATATTCTCCATTCTTCTACCCCATCTGTGTTTGAAACTTAAACACAATTTTTGGTCATCTGGGTATTCTATATGACAAAAAATTGCAGTGAGAATACCCCCATGCCAGTGTTAATAAAAAATTATTACTACTTAAGTTGTGATAACGATTCAAATTAAAATAATAACAATAACAATGATACGAACAGAATTAACGATGGCTGATTTGAAAGATACACATGTTGTCAGATTATCAATGTTTAATTTGTTCTTTCCAGTTTCCATACCCACAGCCTCCAGGCAATGAACCAACAAAGACCTTGAGAAGTCTTGTAAACTTAAGGAAAGATTCACTTAAATTGGTGAAGTGAGTAATCCATTCTGTTCCTTCTTTCTGAGATAAAAATATGTGAATTATATAATTACAGTATATGAATGTGAGTGGTGTATATGAAATGAATCATGAACTGTGGAAATGAAATCAAATGAAGACTGATCCTCACAGTTGTGTGCACAATTATATGCAGTTGCCAAAAGAAGCCTGAAAAAAATTCAGGACATCAACGGGGTTTGAACCTGTAACCTAGTGATACCAGTATTACGAGGTCACGCACATCACAACCTACATGTAGCTGGCTGACAACTCACTTGATTCTGGTGATGATGATGATGGTGAAACATGGTCAATGTCACAGCAAATTCCCAGGCTACATGTTCTCAGAATGACGATCTTACTTCATTAAGTGATTACATAACCCCTGGTCTCTTTTCTCAGGAACCCAGATCAAGAGAGCTATTCAGTTGAGTTTGTCTTTGACACTGATGTGAAATGTGCTGTAGCAATCCATTACAAAGCAACAGAAGATTTGTCAACTGGCCTGGCAATGTAAGTTAATTTTTCATGTAAACGCAAATTAAAGACCTTTAGTGTTACAGCCTCAATTACTTGTACAGCAATTGAAAAATCTGAACAATAATATTGTTCAGTGAGTCGAACATACATGTAGAAGCCATAATGTACAGTCAGCTGAGATGCTAGGGGGAATGGTTATTACTGTAATTGTACTACAGTGTACACACTGTAGATTGCAACAGTCTGTCACTCTGCCCTAAATGATAACAAGACATGCATGTAGTTGCCTCCTCTCTGAGCAAGGTCATTTGCTATTGTGCTTTTGAGAGTTTTTGAAACATTGACATTCAACCGTAGCTTCGTTGGGATCTCTAATCACTTGTCTTCTTCATTTTCAGCTACATGTCTCAGGAGCCTTTTGTATCTTCACCCAAGATGCATTTTGAAAAAGGTTCAGGACAAGTTTACAACAGTTCACCAAAACACAAAATTAGACCCAGCTTATTTAATGAAGAGGAGGTAAATTATTGATGGAAAGGTATTCTTCTGTGTGGATCTTTCTTGTTTCTAGTGTGTGTTATACATATTTGCAGTTCATTAGAATATTGCTTTCTGTACGGTAATGACTATTTTCTTTCTTTTTCTTTTAGTTGAATTATTGTCCATTGAACAGTACCCACTTCCCTGTAGTGATCCAGATTGATGCTGATGAAGAAGGTAATGTATATAGCATGCAGATCTTTCTATCCAAATGAACTATCCTTTGTGCTTATTTGTGACACAAGACACCTACCACTACACTTCCCTTTCACTGCCCCCATGCACCACCTCAGCAGTTGTGGAAAATGATGTTTTTACCAGTACCATCAACTAATCCACCACTGAAACAAGAAAAGATGGAACTAATGCCTAAGCAAGAACTACAAATGTATAGAATAGTGCAAATCATTGAGCCCTTCAAACCTTGAGAGTGATCAACTTCAACTTTCTCATTGTAATTAAACAGAGTGGTCACAAGAATTAAGGTCAGTATCACACAAGATGAATTTGCTTGATATTTTGCTACTTCCATAAGAAATGAGTTGGGGCAACAAATGAAAATTTAGGTTTTGATCTTAGGGTTTAAAGAGTTAAAAGGAATTGTTTGCAAATGAGGCTTTTATATTTTTCAGAAGAACTTGACATTATTTTTCAATCATCCTCATACAGTAGATGGCAAGGTTACACTTTAAGCCACACGGCCAAGTACCAAACAACCCTCAATGAACCTGATGTTAAATGTGTGAACATTTCCTTCTCTACTGTCACTGACAGTACTCACATTCGCTTTCTCTGTTTGTGCAGAATAACAAGTTCACACGACATCATAGGGAAATGCATACTCCCTTAAGGCACAAAAACATTAAATTATTGATTTTTGTCAATTGGTATCTATTAATGGGTCATCTCCATCTTCCTCCACAGAATATCTGGGACATTCTAACATTACTCTGGCAACATTTGAAAAACTGTCTGATGGATCATATATAATCAAACCCATTAAACAGAAACAAATGGTACAGCAGGTTTTACTTTTTATTTAACTTATTTACAAAAAAAATTATCCACATTAGTTAGAGTGCCATCTAAAATAGCAATTTGACAGCAAGAACCAGCATTGTAATGTTATTTTTGAATAAGCACAAATAAAGAAAAGCGTGCATGTAGCTTGATATTGTCAGATACAAACTTAGTTATTTGTTGTTTAAGTTATTCCTATATTTCACTGAACTGAGGGTCAATTTAACTCATGATATTATCATAACAGTTCTTTTTTACTTGCCCCTTAAAGGTCGATGGTCTTTGCTATCTTCTTCAAGAAATTTATGGAATAGAAAATAAACTCAATCAGAAGACTGAGAAGGTGTGTTTGTTGTAATAACCTATGTTGTTGTTGTTTTCAGCTATAACTTAATTTTATGATTTCTCTGGTTTTGGGCACTGGCAGTCCACATATGGTACATAATGGTACATTAATATATGGAGGAGAGTGTTTTACTGGGAACTAAACCACTCGTAGATTGCATACGCCACTTCATCCAGGACCTGAGTGGCATATTTTCCATATGTCACCTTCGTGAGTGTCATATCGTTCAATGACGTCACGATTCCCGCCTTTTGCTTTTGTTGAATTGGTTTCTCGCGTCGCGTTTCTTTAGTCTCCATATAATAAAAAGAACATTAAACGTTGGCTCAAAGATATGATATTATGTTCTTGTGGCAAGAACAATATCTCACTCATTCGCTTTGCTCACTCGTGAGATATAATGGCCACTTGAACATAAAATTCATATCTTCTCGCCACCATGTAATATCCTCTATTTATACCCCACTATATACATTGTAATTTTATTATTATCTTACCTTCATGTACATGTATGTGCATGCATACATTGATATCTTATTGTGTCAGCTGACAAAGCTTGTGAAGGGTTACACCCTTGTGGGGGGGAGGAGGGGGGAGGGGTAAGAAACATTGCTGTTAAAACAACTACATTGTACCAGAAGGAGAATATAATGTAATTAATAAAAAGTGCTACTAGTGCTCAGTAGGAGGCTTGTGTGTTTCAACCTATAATTATTTTACCAGCTCACTCTTATCACCACTACTCCTGCTTATCAACATTCAGTTCCCAGTATTATGTGAGATGCTAAGTGTTGCATTGATCTTATATAATGGCTCAACTTCCCATATATCTCCCGCAGTCCAGTAGTAGAGCATCCAAACTAGACTTGTACCCTGTAATCAGGTGAAGGGTTCAGCTCCTTTTGGGAAAACTCAGAATTCTTTTTTCCAAATTTGCATGTGACAGTAATGAATATATGCCTGAAATTTATTGTGTTGCTCTCATCTCCAATAGTCTCTAACGGTTTTTATAATCACTATAAAGGTCATTCTTTGATTTATTTTTGTCAGGATGAAGAAAATGATTTAGAAGAAACTGGTTTGGAGTGTGTGATTTGCATGAGTGACATGAGAGATACTCTCATTTTGCCCTGCAGACATTTATGTCTTTGTAGGGATTGTGGTGAGTAAACCCCGTGCTGGCTTGTATTTTATTGAAAGGATGAGATTAAGCAAAATTTGTTTCATTTAAACTGTCAATAAAAGATTGTAGGTGTGATGGATCATTAGGTAGGTTACTTTTAAGCGGTTGGCATAACAAAGCCATAAAAACAGTCCAGTTTGTGTGTTGTGATTTGAATCTCTGGAATACTGGCACATTGTGTTGGAAGATTGTAGGTCAGATTTGATTTCAGGTTAAAATTTTTCAACTTAGGTTCCATGTCATTCCCCATTGTTTCCTTGCCCAAAATTTCAGGATAACAAAATTTACCTGAAATCAAATTTGACCTGTAACAGGTACATGTATCAACCATAAGAATTCTAATTATTGAGGGTGTGTTACATGTAAGTAGAGTGAGCTGATGATATAATTTTAGGGGGAGGGGAGGGGGGCATTCTTTGAAAGGTTATCAGAATAAACATTCTATCAAGCCTTGTCAAATATCTTTTCACCATATCTGGCATGATTTATACTCAAAATTTTTGTGTGGATTAAATTCGATTTTTTTCCTTTTTTCCTCTTTTCTCCAGCGGAATCCCTAAGATACCAAGCAAGCAGTTGTCCTATTTGTAGATCACGTGAGTAACACACATTTCTCTATAGTATCTCCTATCCACACAATTACCAACATTGTCACATTATCGTTATTATTATCTTTATTATATGCCGTACCATTTTTTCCCTCAGCATTCCATGCATTGCTTCAAGTACGGGCTTATGTCAAGAAACAAGACGGAGCTAGAACTCAGGTATTATTATGTTAATTTATTAAGCCCATTTCAGCCAATGAAATTCCCCCGCTGATCTGAAGAACTTTTGTGAGGCAACTGATTTGTTGAAACAGAAATGTATAAATGATGGATGGAATCGCGTTGTCAGACAGTTTAAATAGGGAGTTTAAGAAACGACCACGGCTACGGCAACGAAAACGTCGCTTCTAAATATAACTTTGCGGTATCGGAAGTATTTTGCAATTATTCCATCTCGTTACATACATACATTACATTACATTACATTACTCTATTTACCCTCGGATTTTAGAGTAGCTTATTCAGCTAATATCTCCGAGCATTTAACCATCGGATGAGATAGGCCAGCACACCGGGAACTACGTCCCTTACTCTTTTCGAACAGTGTGTGGGTTCTTTTACGTCTCGTTACATACATACATTACATTACATTACTTTATTTACCCTCGGATTTTAAAGTAGCTTATGCAGCTAATATCTCCGAGCATTTAACCATCGGATGAGATAGGCCACCACACCGGGAACTACGTCCCTTACTCTTTTCGAACAGTGTGTGGGTTCTTTTACGTCTCGTTACATACATACATTACATTACATTACATTACATTACATTACATTACTTTATTTACCCTCGGATTTTAGAGTAGCTCATGCAGCTAATATCTCCGAGCATTTAACCATCGGATGAAATAGGCCACCACACCGGGAACTACATCCCCTACTCGTTTCGAACAGTGTGTGGGTACTTTTACGTCCCACAGAATCAATTATGAAGAGTTGTGAGACGGGGCCTATCGTCCTTATCCGAGAAGACTAGAAAGTCTAACCATTTGCAGATGTCCTTACAAAGGAAGCACTTTCTCCTCAATTATTTAAAGACCCTGAGTGTTGGTCCGTAGCCGTTGCTTAAACTCCCAAATACTTTTAGCGAGTACCGGAGGTGACTGCCATCTCGGACAAAATAATGATTTAATTTCACCACATGAACAAAATCGCCAAGTAAAGTTAAACATTTGCCAATCTGCAGTGGTAAAGCTGAAGTGTGGACTGAATTTTACATGAACTGACAGTCTTTTACGTGATCGTTTTCAACGGAAGCATAGTTAGTAGTTACTAAGACAGAAGTACACAAAAATTTGGTACTGTAAATTGACCACCGTACAGGGATTCTAAAAGCTGACGTTTCGAGCGTTAGCCCCTCGTCAGAGCGAATCGAGGAATTATGGGTTGTGTGTAGTTTATATAGTGGAGGAGGAGCTACGCTATTGGTGGTAACATGGCAACGTGAAACATAGGAATACATTAGTTAAATGAAAAGCGTTCGTTAGTGCCGTGGGGATTAAGGGTGCCGATTTGGAAGATGAATTTTTGTTCTAGATTCTTGCGATTTCTCTCGGACCTTGATGTTGGGAAAGGCCGCAAATAGCCATGTGTTGTTTGGAGTGGTTATGGAGATTAAAATGACGAGCGACTGGCTTAGATGCATCTTAGTCATTCTTCTCAGCATCGCGAAGGTGTTCTCGGAATAGTCTTCCTGTCTCGTCAATGTATAACTTGTTGCATAACGTACAGGTTATGCAATAAATGACATTTGCGGAGGTACATGTGAAACGATCGGTGATCTTAACAGATCGCTTAGGTTCTGATATTTTGCTAGTGTTAAGAATGAAAGGACAATGTTTGTTTCGTGAGCGCTCGTATTTCAGAGTGCCGGGTTTCTCATTAATTTTTAGTGGGCTTCTAACTAAAAAGTTGCCTACGTTTTTGTCGCGTTTGAATGAAATCAGCGGAAGCTGCGAAAAGATTCTACCTGTCTCGGGATCATTTTACTAAGAATGGAACGGAAGTAGACTGTATTGAAACTCTGTACAGTTACACTTCATTGCACTTTCATTGCAGGATAGTCAGGGTGAAAGCTCTTGGCCTGGTTACGAGGAAATTCCACTTGTAGAAGCTTTAAATGGAACAATCAAACCGGATAATATACCTGAAGGTATTACAGTGCTGTCATTTGTTAGTTCTGTGAACCATTGTCGGGTCTTGTTGCTTTTCCTGCTCATGCGCACTATACATATAGGGCTATGAGATACTTTGTGGAGCAGTACAATCATTTCTTTTCATAAAGGCCTGATACATTCCTCAGAATTGTCAAAACCGTTGAAACGAGTCGTTCAGTATTGCTGAAAGTACGGAAAATGTTGATGGTGTGTTTAAATTGGTTTTAACTTTCATTCAACATCGCTTCAGCGCATCCTTTGCGAATTAACCTCTTTCTGATATAATTATTTTTTATTACTCCTTATAGAAGCCGTCGCACGCATGCGCCGGAGATCGGCTTCAAGCATTCGTTCATCGGGCAGAAGAAGAATTGACAGTGCGCGCAGTCAGCGGTACGTTGAACGTTCCCTGTCCGCATGCTCAGGAATGTCACGACCTGCCACAGCTCCGAGTAGAAGCCGTGTTGAGCGTGCGCAGTCTAGTCCAGCTGCACGAATGCAGGCGCGGAGAGGAGAACGAGAAGGGGGCCAAACAGTTGAAAGCGAGGAGACTGGTGCTGGGTCAACAGCTCGCACACCAAGGAAAAGTGCAGAAATCGAAGATTTTCACAGTAGCGAAGAAATTGAAGAATTGACTTCTGTGCATGACGAAGGACAAGGTAATGCTTGATTTGAGTTTAGTTGCGTTCTCTCTCAGGGGCGCAAATTAATGATGGTTTAGGGAACCCATTACGTGGGTGGGGCAAAGAAAACGTGAATCAACCAAAGGCATACGTACCCCACTTGTATAGTATGCATGTTACGGTCATGTAAAAAAAAAATCGGGGTCTCTGAAAGGAGGGGAGCCCAGTGACTTTGCACATACCCACCCGCCGAAGTAATCCCCAATTTTTAGTGCAAAACACTCACGAGCATTAGACTTACTTCTAAGGTTGAATGTCTGGACAGCAGTCACCTAGATTTTGAAAGGATAATTAATAACAATGAAAGGCGCAAAGCTAACAGAACATTTGGATGGCGTCTCTTCCTAGCTCCAGCTCCAGTCCTCTCAAACGAGCAAGGACAAGAAGAAGATTCGCAAGACCTTCAAGCGCACGTAGATGTATCTTTACCAGGTACACCGCTGAGTAGTGATATTAGTGGGCGCAGTAGTTGCAGCGCCGGAAGTGTAACAGCAACCACGCCAACTTACATCAGGTTAGAAGAGGGAACTTCAGAGACCACAGTTACCACAATACCTACGTAACTCTTAAGAGTTATTTAACTGTAGTTCTCATCGGCTTAATGTCTTGACAGTTGTGAGATGAGCTTATTTAGTATTTTTCATACTTAGCTTAGTTGCGGGATAGTACACCGTGGTTTACCGCGGAATCCAAACTGAGTACCGGAAATATTGTATCGCTGGAAACTCGTAACTGCCATTTTATAAGAATGCTTACGTTTGTGGGAATTCTCTCTTGGATTTCCACATGCATAAATTTCTTTAGCTCATTGTGTTTTACACAGAAAATTGAACCGGATCACCTTCGGGTCAGACGATTGGCATTTAATTCTGCGTTTTGCGTGTTGTTTGAGGGGTTACAGTGGTCTGTGTTAAGTTTTAATTGATTGTGGATGATAACACTAAAGGAATTACCTGCACCTACTCAAGAAAACAACACAGTAGACCAATCAGAACTGGAGGATATGACGTCAAGTCTGGCTTGGTGTTGGTCCGACTTCTGATTGGTTGGTCAGATAGTGCAGGTCATTTTTAGCCAATCACAGGGCGTATCTAGGCCAAACTTTGGCAAACGGCAAATTTACGATTTACACGGCAACGACTGAAGACCATTGTTGATCAATCAGTTTGATTAACTTTAACCCCCAAGTGAGATTAGCATGTAACTTCTCTGTACAATTTCAAAGCGTTATAAAGCAATCAAGTGATAAGGATAGACAAATTTGTGAGTTGGAGGGTGTTATCTTGACATGACACCAAATTCTCTCAAGTAATTTACAGTGAAATGTATGATAGCCTGAAGGGAGAATTGCTAATCAGATCTTGGGAGTTCAAGGGTTACAGTGGTGTAAGTCGTTAGTATTTATCGACTGAATCCGCAGAAGTGTAACCGGGCCTTTGCTTATATTAGTGTTCATTTTCAAAGTGATTTCCCGCTGTCAGTTAATGTGAATCGCGGAGTTCTAAGTTCTTGGTCCATTTTGTACATATAATTTTTATATTTTGCTTATGCCACACCTTGTAATAGCGATTTATGAGGAAGTTATCTCAATAAAAAGCTCATATTCCCGTAGCCTGACCGACCCAATTTTTGATAAAGTGCAACAGGTCATTCTTCTGTCTTTTACCTTCTCTTTTCATAAGTGACTGGCGGGTGAAACATCCTAGTTTCAGACGCCTTGTTTATCGCTAATCTTGGACTAAACTCTTGCACTTCACTTCATTTTGTTTTTCGACACTACCAAGACCGATGGGAAACCAAGCATTTCATTATTTGCAATGGTCCTTGTTCGTGCGAGCGCAGCGGGTAGCATCCTATTTAAGTGAGAAGTTCGGTCGGCCGAAATATCCGAGGACCTGGAGCTGGCAAATCGAATTTTGGCTGGTTTTCGCGTGTTTACTGGTGTGGTGAATCTGCCAAGTTCAACTGGAGTTTTTGAGCTCAGGAAGTCACCGAGTGAATGTTACAATACGGTAGCCGATTTGTCAAATGTTGATTTTCGTTGTCAATAAATCTTTCCTGCAATCGCTTAAAGTGCCTATGAAGTAAAAAACTGTTTGCTTATTTGAAAAAACGTCAGGTAAGACACAAAATGACACCGACTGTGCTGTTACCATGGTAACAGTTTGGCTTCCCAGATTATTTCATGTAAGATCTACTTTCCCAGTTTTTGTGTTGATCAAGCATTGTTCACTTACGATGAGCTAGTCAGTAGACTTAGGTAATCAGGGCATCACTTGTGTGTTAAGTATGACCATCTGTCACTCCTCATCTGGTCAAAAATAGGAATATATGGCTCTTGGCAAACTGGGCCTGCAGCCGAAAATGTTGATATGGCAACATTATAGGGGGACCATTTTTTCTTACCTGATGTACATTACTGGTGCCAAGTTTGAATGTCATAACTCAAATATTTCCAGAGATATTCTTAATTTTGTGATGTATATTCTTCCTTGAACCATTTGTGACGTCATCATTTTTTTAGGAAAAATCTCGGCAATGAAAGATTAAGCCCTTCTTACTCTCTTTTAAGGGCCTTTTAAATAAGCACACGTAATTTTTTACTTCTCACACTTGGCACCACTCTCTGCTCTCACACTTGGCAACCTAAAAAAAATTGAAAAAATTTAAGTTAAAGGATGTTAAGAAATAAATTTAAAAAGACATCTATTTACAAAGGCCCGTTTGAATCGATCAGTTTTTGCTTTAGGAAATATAAGGTCATGACCCCTTTCTCTGAGGACTCTATAACGTTTGGGAGGGAGCAACTTATATAATACATGACCAGTGTCACGTACAATTCTATTAAAAAGATCACTGTCCCTATTCGTTATTACATCAGATATCAAAATGATCTTACTAGTGTAGCCAAAACGATAGGCTTGTCGCAAAAAGGTGTCAATCCGATCTGAATATTTGCCTAGATAGGCAGAGGCCCACACTTCTAATCACTACAGGAATAGTGACATTATCAAAGAGTCGAAGAGTTTGCTAAAGCTGATCTTTAGAGTACCCATAATACCTGCATATCCTAAGAATATACAGTCGACTTGTAGCTCCAGAAAGTAAGCTGTCAATATGAAGATCCCAATTACAAGGATCTTCATGGAAAGTAATTCCCAAAGGTTTCAGCCACTCTTTCCGCTCATGCAATCCCAGGCACTGGAGGAGGAGCAGGCTTAGTAGTTCTACTACGCGGTAGCATTTCCCACGTTTCTGACAAATTCAAAGACATCCTATTTTTGGCTGCCCAGTGATTTGTTATACAGCAAAACAAAAGCAAATTTTAAAAAACGCGCTGAGATTCCAGCGACAACGTCAGGCCACCTTCAACTGCACGCTCTGATCACGTGCAACGGTGGTCAACATTTCGCGGGCAACAGTGAACTGTTTACCGTTTGACATCTTAGTTTTCGCAATGTTATCCTCTCGTGGCATTTGGCGGTAAACAGTTTCATTGTTACATGTCATGTGAACTAGCCAATGAATGGGCGCGCTGTAACGGGAAAAACGCCAGCTATATAACAATATGTTGTTATCGTGACCTCACGCAGATGGCGTCCAAATTTATTTCTATCACTCAAAATGCAGTCAAGTGACCCTGCTGCATATGATATTTATTGTGCTCGGGGTTTTTCTTTTGACACACAATCGCGCAAAACAAATTTCAAGTAATTTGTTTTAGAACAAAACTACCGCCATTGCCAAATTTGGAACTGTTAAAAGGCCTTTTTTCATGTACGTGCTTCTCTGTCCACCCATTCATTTTTTGCACTCTCCGTATGTTTATTATCCATCCATTTAGCAAAATTAATTGACGCGGCACAGCCACAAATATTGATCTCATTTACAGTCTTAATTTCATTAGTAATAGCCAATCTTTCTTCAGTAGATATTTGGTAATGGCATTTGCCAGTGAAATAAGAAGTGCAGGCCACCTCGATAATTTTGGCACTTCGCCCTAATGTTTCAATACCATTTCTTTTGACTGATAAACACCCAACACTTGCGTAGTCATTATAGCAATCAGTATTGAAGCCCGGTTCAAATGTCGCATTTCACATGTGCCGAATTCAATTCCTATTTCAGTCCACTAAAATAATGAAATACGGCATTTGACTCACACGTCGAATATATCTCCGTCCACCGTCAACATTCCCAGTCTCCTCTCGGACATCTTGTTATCAAATATGGCAGACAACAACGTGGTTGGTGAGGTCGACGAAAAATCAGTTCGTTTTATTCAACATACGATTCGTAACATCAGAACACGCAGGTTAATGATGCAATCAACCGTCAGCAACTTCATCGCTAGACGAAGAGTTCTGCTGAGCGTTTGTGGCTTACGTCAAAATATGCCACAGAATCTCGATTTCTTCCCAGGAGTGTCCTCTTCGTTAACGAAAACCGAGCACCTCATACAAACAAGTATATTTTGCCTCCTAGATCCTGTTTCGTTGCATGAATAGCGACTAAAATACGACATTGAGATGAACCATAGAAAGCACTTGAAATTATTTTATTTTGATTTCTGACAGCAGTTGGATCTTGAATTGTTTCCAATTCGCTGTTGTCCTTTTTGTGGGACCTAATTTCCTGAAAATACTACAGAGAACCTGCTAACTTAATTAAGGCAAAAGGCAAACGTCAACCACTCCTGTCTCATCGTTTGCAATTCAAAAGAAGACTAAAATGGAATTCTTGGTTCGCGTGAGGATGTATTATCTCTTTTTATTATACGGCTAGTGTTTGTATACGACTGATAACGCGCGCTCTGATTGGCTAAGCGAAGCGAAGCGCTAGGGCATTATTCTCCCGTAATTCCCACGGGCCGATTACGGATGACGCAAATTAGGAACAAAAACAACAAAAAGTCATCCAAAGGCCACATTTTGTTTTACATTGAAAATTGGTGCCTCTAGAGCAAAAAACTGAAAACACGACCAGGAAAACTGTTAGTGAAACGCTTGACCTTGAGTTTGCAAAAAATTAATGAATAGATTACCGTAAAGCGACGACTTGTGCTTGAACTAAATTTTTTTCCCTTAGAACCGTTATGGTAGCCATATAATAAACAACTTAATAACCTCGACCGTTCGGTGGTTACGGGAAAATCTCAAACCTCGGCCTAGCTGTATTGACCTCGCTATCGCTCGGTCAATATGGCAAGGCCTCAGTTTGAGAAATTCCCGTAACGACCTCACTCTCGGTTATTAAGTAGTTAGTCTCTGCAAACATCGATTAAATTAAAAGTCGGATGCGTATCCACCTTTCTTTGAAAAAGCTAAGGAAAATTACCAAAAAATTTCCATGAACATAAAACAACAAAAACGACGCAGTCAACTCAACTTTGTTTCGGGGCTGCTCTATATTACCAAATTCCCCTGTGTTTTATCAAAGACAAGCGTCAAACGCCGTTTCTGATGACTTATCAAATCAAAACTAGTACTTTTACAGAAAACGGGGTAAATTCTAACGTTTCTGAGAAATTCTAATCTGCTCGATTTCACGGAGAAATAGAGGAAAGTCGTGGTCACGTGATTCCCTAGACGAAAACGAAGTAAAATCATTTGAAAAATATACGTATTTCTTACCATCTTCCTGCGCATCAAATTTCACGAGAATTCAAAAGACATTATTGCTTCAGCCGAACAAGAATTAACAAGTGCACTTTCATATCGTACGAAAATGAAACGACTGTTATTTTCGAAACGATTTGTTGGAGAAAAAACTGTGTAAAGTTTCCAGTTAAAACAAAAAACAAAATAAAAAAGTAAATCCGATTCCAAAATTAAACAATTAGTTAAAACAATTCTTCTTTAGGAGCATCACTTCGAGTGTGTTCGAGAGAGTTTTGTTGCGTGACCGAAGGCCGACGCTGTTAATGGATAACGTTACCAGACACCGTTGTAAACCGATACCGTGTGAACTTTGAGCTAGGATTTCGGAGGGAGTTTTTTCGCATACCGTGGTTGTAACTCGTTCCTAAAGGATTAAAAAACCGTTTAAACCGTTCAATTCCGTATCTTTTTATCGTGATTAGTTGGGAGTATATAACCGTAACCAATATTTGGTCCTTCGAGCCGGATGAGAACCAGTGGATTGAGAATACGCCTTGAAAACCGAAAGAATATTGCAGTTGCGATCGATTGAAGAATTGTGGGCGTTCCCGTTTGGAAACAGTTTACGTTCTTTATAACGTTGGAAAGAAGTTACCGCGAAGAATGGCTAGTGAAGAGGAGGATATTGCGGAATCTAGCAAGCCCAGCGAACAAGAACGCCGTATACGAGATTTAAGGAAGGAAAAAAGGAACGCAAAGTCACAAATGACCCGCTTGTTGACAAAGTTGTCTGGTGCTCTCGCTGAGCAGAATCCCCGACACACCGACATAACTGATCTTCTAACGCGTATCGAGGAACAGAATGACTTCGCGCTTTCAATTATGCAGGAACTGGAAATCGAGTACCGCGACAGCAACGCAGCACAAGCAGCGGAGAAAGTCAGTGACGAAGCAGACGCCATCGTTGAACAAGTTGACCGCGAAACTGGTCCGGCTCGCTTGTTGCTTGCATCCCTTGTAAAATCACGATCAATTGCGAGTTCCATTGATGGGAGCGAAACATCAGAAAGAAGACGACAAAAAGAAAGGGCCGAGTCGGAAGCGCGTGCTAGAAAGGAGAACTTAGAACGGGAAATCGAAATGAGGCTAGAAGAATTAGAACGCCAACAGAAAGAGCTTCAATCTGTGAACGACGAAGTAATCAAGAGACGACATGAATTAGAGGAGGAGATCGAGAATGAATTAGGTCTTGTGGAGAACGGAGATCAGGAAATTCGTCAGTCCACTTCACCGGAGAATACCGCTATGCAAATTGTTACGAACGATGAACAAAAAAAAGAAAACAGAGAGTCTGAAAAATCGCACCCCGGTGAACGTTCCGTAAACGAGACAGTTTCTAAACCTCAACTTCCTGTCAATCCTAATTTTGCCGGTATTTTCACGCAAGGGCAACTCGAAAGAATTAGAATCCCAGTCTTTTCAGGGAACAAGATGGAGTTTCAGAAGTGGAACGCTGCGTTTACCAGCTGTGTCGATCAGACTTCGCTCTCTCCTCAATTTAAGATGCTCCGTTTGGAGGCGTGTCTCGCCGGTGAAGCTGCTAACACGATAAAAGGGCTTGGCTACTCACTCGAATCGTACGAGGCAGCTAAAGCACGATTGTTTCGCAAGTACGGAGGGAGCCGACGACAAGTTCAGTCCCACCTTGAAGAACTCCGAAAGTTGAAACCGCTCCGAGACAATAACGCAAAGGAATTAGAAACATTTGCCGATGTCCTCGAGCGAGCTGTGATTACTCTTAAAGAGAATGGCCGCGACTCCGATTTAGAAGGCGGGACGCTACATACCATGATTTTGGAAAAGACTCCCGAGCGTTTATTAGCCCAGTATTATCGGTGGTTAAACGACAGCAAGCTCCAAGAATCCCTTAAGACGTTGAAAGACTGGGTTGCCGAAGAAGCTGCCTACCAAATACAAGCTACCGAAATTAAGAATGGTATCTCACCGGAAAGTCAACTAGACAGACAAAGGAGTGGAAGGAATCTCCGAAGTTTCTTCGGCCAGAGAACTGACAGAAAGAGTCAAAAGTGCTACAAGTGTTCCGGAAATCATCCGATTTGGAGATGTGACTCATTTCAGAAGCTGTGTGTCGATGACAGGTGGCAAATGGTGAAACAAGTAGGACTTTGTTTCCGATGTCTAGGAGATAATCACCATGGAAAGTCTTGTCAAAGGAGCCGACAGTGCAACACGAACGGATGCAAAGGAAATCACCATCATCTCCTTCACTATGAGAGCTCACCTAGGCAATTCCGTTTGCGACCAGAAGCCGAACCGTACGTTTCTTCTCAGACCGCTCCACACCGTATTCAGTCCACGCCTATTCAGACGCCGAACAGCACCCATGAAAGACCGGGATTGACCATGGAGGGGAATGTTGTCAACCGACCAGTTACCTTGAAAACGTACACAGGTCAAGTGCAAGTGGCATTACGAACAGTTCCGATTATCCTGAAGAATGGAGAGAGACGAGTTCTGGTAAATTGTCTTCTAGACGAAGGCAGCGACACTACGTATATTAACGAAGATGTTGTTGAAGAGCTCGGCCTCGCCGGTAGAAAAGAAAAGATCACAGTAAAGGTTGCAAACGATCAGAGTGTCCGCTTCTTGTCAAGTACAATCAAAATTGGCCTAGAAAGCACCGATGGCCGCGTCGACACAGAGATAACCGCCAAAACATCAGAAAAGATCTGCGGTGGTTTGAAAGCAGTGAATTGGCTGAAGATCCAAGACAAGTGGAATCATCTGAAAGGAATCCGGTTCCCAGCCCTTGCCAGAGGAAATAAAATTGATGTACTTCTAGGAGCCGATCACTTTGAATTGATGTGTTCAATGCAGGAAGTTACCGGAGGTCCGAATGAACCCTGTGCCAGACTTTGTCCCTTAGGATGGACTGCCATCGGAAAGATTAAGGATCTTGACCATAAAGAATGCAGTTACACCGGATTTCATTACACATTCCGCCTACAGAAAGAAGAAGCCAAACCCATCGTCGCAGAGACCGAGAATTCAGAGTTAAACAATCTGTTGAAACGCTTCTGGGACCTCGAAAGCATCGGAATCGTCCCTACCGAACCACACCTAACACCGGAAGACAAGATGGCATGGAACAAAGTTAGCAAGTCATTGAAGTTTGATGGCAAGCACTACGAAGTCGCAGTTCCGTGGAGAAAAGAGAGACCGCAATTACCGAACAACCTAGAGATGGCGAAGAAAAGATTGGTGTCCACAGAGAGGAAATTGCTTAAGAATAAAGATGTGGCTACGGCATACCAACAAGTACTGAATGACTACTTGGACAAGCAGTACATCCGCCGAGTACCCCCCGACCAACCGAAACCCGACTGCGAGTGGTTTCTGCCTCATTTTCCAGTAGTGAGACCAGAAAAGTCTACTACAAAGGTGCGGATAGTATTTGATGGCTCAGCGACCTGCGAAGGAAAGAGTCTTAACACTGAAGCTCTCACTGGTCCAAAACTTCAAAGCGATGTCTTTGACATCCTCATCAAGTTCCGAAAAGAGTTGGTGGCCCTCGTCGGTGATATTAGCCAAATGTATCATCAGCTTGTGTTACGTGAAGAAGACAGACCGATGCACCGTTTCCTATGGCGTGACCTGAACCTTCGCAAGGAACCAGAGGTTTATGAATTTCTCCGTTTCGTATTTGGTGGCTGTTATTGCCCATTCTGCGCCCAGTTTACATGGCAGAAGCATGCTGAAATCCACCAAGAGTTATACCCACAGGCCGCGAATGCAGTTAAGAATCATTGCTACATGGATGACCTCATGCCCTCACTCGAATCCATTGAGGTTGCCATAGAGACGAGACGACAATTAACCGAGATGGGTGATAAGGCAGGGTTTCACGTCAGGAAGTGGGTGTCCAACCTAACAGAAGTGTTGGCAGATGTTCCCGACGAAGACCGCGCCTCTGAAGTTGACTTAGATAAGAACCATTTGCCGGTGACGAAAACACTGGGTGTGTCCTGGGCCGCGCGGGATGATGAGTTCCTGTTTTATTATTCGCCGCCGCCAGAGGACTTCAAGTACACCAAAAGGAATGTCCTCAAGAAAACCGCAACCCTGTTCGATCCGTTGGGTTTCCTCTCGCCTTTCGTGGTCAAGGCCAAACTACTCATGCAGCAGACATGGTTAGCAGCATTGGAATGGGACGAAGATCTCCCGCCTGAACAAAGGGAACAGTGGAAACACTGGTTTAGTGAGCTACCACTCCTTGAAGAAATCAAGATTCCTCGCTGTTTGAAAGACGCGAGTAAGCAAGTCAGTTCCGTCAGCCTGCACACATTCTCAGACGCTTCCGAGAAAGCTTATTCAGCCGCCGTTTACAGCCGACACGCATACGCCGACGGAACAATAACGACTCGGCTCATCGCATCGAAGACTCGATTGGCACCAGTGAAGACTCTGAGTATTCCGAGGCTGGAACTCATGGGGGCTGTAATTGGATTGAGACTTTCAAAGCAAGTTTGCTCGGCGCTCAATGTTGAAGAGAGCAGTGTTACCTATTGGGTGGATAGTTTGAATGTTGGATTCTGGATTCGTGGACAAAGCCGCGAGTACAAGCCTTTTGTCGCTCACCGGGTTGGTGAGATCCACGACCAATCTCGTCCTGACCAATGGCGTTACGTACCGACTAAAGTGAATCCCGCAGACATGGGCACCAGGGGAATGACCGCACGAGAATTGGCCGAGAATACAAGATGGTGGAACGGCCCAGAATTCTTACGCCATCCTGAAGCAGAGTGGCCAGATTGTAAATTCGACAAACCTTCCGAAGAAGCCATGAAAGAGCTCAAGTCAACGCCAAGATCGAATAATGGTGATTCAGCTACTTTCAATACCACTCTACCGACCGATGAAAGTCCATCAGACACGGACGAGGCTGAAGGCGGGGCTTGGCGTCTAGACCCCTCAAGATACTCGAAGTGGTATAGGACTAAACCGAAAGGCCGGTTAGAGTTGGGACTATCCCTAGTGCGCGTGCGAAGCTGGGTACAACGCTTCGTTAACAACTGCCGAAGACTACAGCAGCAAAGAGAACTGGGTGAGCTGTCAGCAGCAGAATTACAAAGCACAGAAGAGAAAATCATCAAGGAAACTCAATGTGCAGAATTCAGAGAAGAAATCGAGGCACTGAAACAGAGCCAACCCCTGCCACGTAAAAGCTCTATTCTCCCGTTCACGCCTATGATGATCAACGGAATCCTGCGCTCTAACACCAGGCTACGCCATTCCAGTGATCTTTCCCCCGACGTCAAGTTCCCTATTATTCTACCGAAGAAGAACCATGTGACAGCATTAATCGTGAAATATTACCATGAAAGCGAGGGACATCGGATGGGGGTCAACTTCACAATAAATCATCTCCGTGAAAAGTACCTGGTGATTCACGTCCGCCAGGAGGTAAAACGAGCAAGCAAAGAGTGCCGTGAGTGCGCAAGACATTTTCAAGTTCACCCAGCCAAACAGCAGATGGCTCCGTTGCCGCAAATCCGCTTGGAAAAGACATCACGACCATTTGAGAACTGCGCCGTTGACTTCGCAGGACCGTATCGCACCATGCAAGGGAGAGGACGGATCCGGGCCAAACGTTACCTGTGTTTGTTTCTTTGTCTTCAAACACACTGTTGTCATTTAGAGATGGCAAGTTCCCTTGAGACCGACGCATTTCTCAACGCATTCTTCCGAATGACCGCAAGAAGAGGATGGCCAACACAGATGTTGAGTGACAATGGAACGAACTTTGTTGGTGCCGACAAAGAAATTAGAGAATTGGTGAGTCAGCTGGACCACAATCATCTTCAGCGTTGGAACCCTCCGCTAGCTCCTCACTTTGGAGGTGTGTTTGAGAGCATGATCAAATCCGCAAAGCGTGCCATCTACGCTGTTCTCAAAGACGCAGACGTCAATGATGAGGAGCTACAAACAACCTTCGTCGGAGTTGAAAGTTTGATGAATTCAAGACCGCTGACCGCACTGAGCGAAAACCCTAACGACGAACCAGTACTGACACCGAATCACTTCCTCATTGGCAAGATGGGCGGTGATTGTATTCCAGAGAGTGTCGACACTACAACATTTAATCCGCGGAGACGCTGGAGACGAGTGTAGGAGCTAACCCGACAGGTGTGGCGTCGCTGGATGAGGGAGTACCTTCCTCACATCGGTTCCCGTCAGAAATGGTTTTACCCTACGGAAAATTTTAAAGTTGGCGACGTTGTCATGGTGATCGACCCCAATGCGGCTCGACGAGAATGGAAAGTGGGTCGAGTCCAGAGCACGTTTCCAGGAAGTGACAACCTTGTCAGAGTTGTTGATGTGCGGATTGGTGACAAGGTCGTTAGGAGACCAATCACAAGAATTTCTCCGTTAGAAACGTCTGAACTTTGAACGTTGATCGCTTACCGTTATCTAGAACGCTGTTCCATTTTAGTTTGTTTTGTATGCGAATTTCGAGTTCATAGCCTCTTAATTCGGGAGGGGAAGATGTTCGAGAGAGTTTTGTTGCGTGACCGAAGGCCGACGCTGTTAATGGATAACGTTACCAGACACCGTTGTAAACCGATACCGTGTGAACTTTGAGCTAGGATTTCGGAGGGAGTTTTTTCGCATACCGTGGTTGTAACTCGTTCCTAAAGGATTAAAAAACCGTTTAAACCGTTCAATTCCGTATCTTTTTATCGTGATTAGTTGGGAGTATATAACCGTAACCAACAGAGTGATTTACAACCTTACCTATTTGTTAATAAAATTTTTAGAGAAACCCACCATAATTTTAAGTTATGTGCTAGAAGTTAAGGAATTTAAGAGAAGCAAGGTTCGTGCTATTTTGCTTACAAACAGTTGCTGTAACAATTGTCCATAGTTATTTTTATGACCCTGCAACGTAACTTAAGAAAACAATATCGACAACAACAGAAATACTCCTGAGAATAGTTACTACTGAATGCATTTATCAGGGAATGCTTTTCGATCTTAAATTATTTAAATCTACTCAAATAATTCACTTTTGTATTTTGTTCAATCCTTGTCAGATGAAGGACACGAGTTGCTTTATGTCAGTCGCTATGCCGGGTTTTATTTTTTCACTTCAGTGACTCATGCCTCGTAAAAGGCTTCTGAAGTTTAAATTTTTTCCCTCTTATATCAAGAATTCAAGAATCATTTCAAGAATCGTCAATTTCATGACGGGCCATGGATTGCGATTGCAAGAACAAACCAAGCAACGTCTCCTGTGAAGGCCTTGGAGCAATACATCGCAGTTGCTGAAATTGATCTTTCTGAAGATTCACCATTCATTAGAGCCCTTGCCAACCCAAAATCCAGAGAGAAAGTTCCATGATCATGAGATTACCTACACCAGAACCAGGGAGTTTATTATGGTAGGTCTTCAGCAGTTAAAGCAATAGCAATATAAACTTATAGCAATTTTAGTTTCATAATCATTGTATCTTTTATACTTGTGATTGTGTTCAATTATGCTTCGATGGCAAATATTACCTACAATCGTAATTCAGGTTAACATTATACATATTTTCGGCGATGAAAACCGAATTTCTTGTTTATATAACTAGTCTTAAATTTTAAAAGTAACCAGTTGTCGCGTGATAAATCTGTTCATCACTAAAACGTGTATTTTCGATTTTTAGGTTGACCAATCAATTAAAGGAGCCACAGGCACGTCACGGCCATGTGCATTAAAGAATAATTGGTAGCTGATTTTCAAAATACTCCACCCTTGATACTTATCGATCAAAAACACCAGAAGAATGTTCCACCAGATGAAGATACGAACGAGATGTTGTATTCAACATGTTTTTCACTCTACAAAACACACATCGAGTTGCATCAGCAAGCTACGCCAAGAGAATAAGAGAAACTGTCAGGGCATGAAAACCATACAAGCATGTAAACTCAGCTTACAGTTTCGATCAATCACGTCTTACCGTTTGCAGGTTAGGTTGATGAACAAAGACTAAGTAGACCGCAGAAACGCAACAAAATTGACTGAAATTCATACCAACTGCAAGAAACACTATTTAAAATCAGGAAAGAAAGTGCAAAACGCACTGCACAGCGTTCCTGGTTGCCATCGAATTTCTTTCGTTCGCAATACCATTTGTGCAAGTAACTAGCATTTCACTGTCATCTTCTAAAAACTAGTAACAAAAACGTTTTTCCATTTAATAGAAAAAAAACTAACTATGCAACCAAAAAACGAAGTACGTGATCAACACACGTACAAACACTACTTAAACTTAAACTTCTTCTTTCCAGTTGCTTAAATTGGAAAATTTACTGCGATGATCACTCTTCACTTGTATCTACAACCGCAGTACAAATATGAATTATTTCATATATATACTTCACATCACTTCACTGTGCGGGAAAATATGAACTCAACAATTGACCTCGCTCCCAATATGTGGCTTCATAGCTCAGTTGGTAGAGCATCGCACCGGTATCGCGGAGGTCACGGGTTCGAATCCCGTTGAAGCCCTGATTTTTTCAGGCTTCTTCTTTCCAGTTGCTTAAATTGGAAAATTTACTGCGATGATCACTCTTCACTTGTATCTACAACCGCAGTACAAATATGAATTATTTCATATATATACTTCACATCACTTCACTGTGCGGGAAAATATGAACTCAACAATTGACCTCGCTCCCAATATGTGGCTTCATAGCTCAGTTGGTAGAGCATCGCACCGGTATCGCGGAGGTCACGGGTTCGAATCCCGTTGAAGCCCTGATTTTTTCAGGCTTCTTCTTTCCAGTTGCTTAAATTGGAAAATTTACTGCGATGATCACTCTTCACTTGTATCTACAACCGCAGTACAAATATGAATTATTTCATATATATACTTCACATCACTTCACTGTGCGGGAAAATATGAACTCAACAATTGACCTCGCTCCCAATATGTGGCTTCATAGCTCAGTTGGTAGAGCATCGCACCGGTATCGCGGAGGTCACGGGTTCGAATCCCGTTGAAGCCCTGATTTTTTCAGGCTTCTTCTTTCCAGTTGCTTAAATTGGAAAATTTACTGCGATGATCACTCTTCACTTGTATCTACAACCGCAGTACAAATATGAATTATTTCATATATATACTTCACATCACTTCACTCTGCGGGAAAATATGAACTCAACAATTGACCTCGCTCCCAATATGTGGCTTCATAGCTCAGTTGGTAGAGCATCGCACCGGTATCGCGGAGGTCACGGGTTCGAATCCCGTTGAAGCCCTGATTTTTTCAGGCTTCTTCTTTCCAGTTGCTTAAATTGGAAAATTTACTGCGATGATCACTCTTCACTTGTATCTACAACCGCAGTACAAATATGAATTATTTCATATATATACTTCACATCACTTCACTCTGCGGGAAAATATGAACTCAACAATTGACCTCGCTCCCAATATGTGGCTTCATAGCTCAGTTGGTAGAGCATCGCACCGGTATCGCGGAGGTCACGGGTTCGAATCCCGTTGAAGCCCTGATTTTTTCAGGCTTCTTCTTTCCAGTTGCTTAAATTGGAAAATTTACTGCGATGATCACTCTTCACTTGTATCTACAACCGCAGTACAAATATGAATTATTTCATATATATACTTCACATCACTTCACTGTGCGGGGAAATATGAACTCAACAATTGACCTCGCTCCCAATATGTGGCTTCATAGCTCAGTTGGTAGAGCATCGCACCGGTATCGCGGAGGTCACGGGTTCGAATCCCGTTGAAGCCCTGATTTTTTCAGGCTTCTTCTTTCCAGTTGCTTAAATTGGAAAATTTACTGCGATGATCACTCTTCACTTGTAACTACTTAAACTGTAGAAAAAAATTGCACCAGCCATTTTATCAGGCTATCATTAAAAAAAGCCCAACAATATGTGAAACAATATATAAATAACATTTCTTACAATGTCTCTAAAAAATACGTAGTCAAAATACAATGATAACAACTTGAATAGCAAGTATACCCACAAATCCAAGTGTGAGAGCAGAGAGTGGTGCCAAGTGTGAGAGCAGAGAGTGGTGCCAAGTGTGAGAGCCGAGAGTGGTGCCAAGTGTGAGAGCCGAGAGTGGTGCCAAGTGTGAGAGCGGAGAGTGGTGCCAAGTGTGAGAGCAGAGAGTGGTGCCAAGTGTGAGAGCAGGCCACTTCGGACCGCGTTATGAAGGAATTAGCACCCTAAAGAGGAAACATTTGCCATGTATCTATTATTCTTTTGTTAAAGGACTGTTCAGTGTGGCTGCGAAGGACACTATCAAGCAATGTTTGACATTTAACTTGAGTGAGATTGAGGATGATGATGACGATGATGATGATGTTGGTGATTGTGATGCTGAGATCAGTTCTTCTGAGATATTTGACAATTGATGTTATGAAAATACCAATTATGAGCTGTTTTGGGTTGTTACATTTATGCTTTCATTAGCTTGTTTGCTATGACGGGAAATATTTTGCTTGTCATGATTTTCGTGCTTGGTTTGCCTTCTTGTCATTACCTTATAATTTTGCAACATTTCTTTATGACCACAATGATTTCATTTCTTGTGTCCCTCCCCCTTATGCTGTCTATTGTTTTATTACCCTCCCTTCTGAAGGGCTCAAAAACTGTGACCCTCCCGTTTTCCACCCGCCTCCCCTTCCGTCCCTAGAATCGTTTCTTTTCCTTTGACAGCAAATACGTTGTTTATTTGACTAAAATATTGTCCTCACAGTAAACCTTCTTGTCTGTTACCAAACACTGTAACGTGGTACACGACCGGCTTTCATCCACAATATTGTTTTATGGCAATTACTTAGTGGTTAAATGTTGGTAGCCCGGCCAGAAGGATATGAATATTAATATTTCTTTAAAGTTAACATGCTTTTTTCATCCCTACACTTACTTTATAATTTTCAGTAAAAAATAACAAACAACACAGAATTATTTTCTTAGCTATTGGAAGCTTCTCTGAAGCACTTTTTTTTTATGCATGCGGCCGCGTACGAGAACAGAACAAGGGTACAGTTGGCTGTCATGATGGTGCATAGTATTTGAAATACGTCTGATTTCTGGTAACAAACTTTTCACGGTCGTTTAATCATTAATCTTGAACTGATCATCCTTTTTCCTGTTGAGGACCACCTTATTGGCATCCAAACTAAAGGGCAAACTGAGTATGCTTCGAGACTGAGTGCTGACATGATAATAAGACTCGATATAATCTTAGCATGGTATGCTTTAATGGTGAAAATGGTGTATACTTTTCACATTTTACATTTCACTGGATTTTCCTGGGTAGACTTAGACTCAGTAGCTATTGCCTATTCTCGTTAGAAAAGGATTGTTTACAATTTCATCTTTATTCTTACAGTGATAAAAGACGGCCACACTTTATTCCCACTCTATTACTTCAACCCGTTAAAAAAATTATTTAGGAAGGTGCCTGCGGTGTCAGGCTTGCATCTCGGATCACTGAACGGTGGCAGCTTAAAATCTTCGTAGTTAGGGACGTCCCGAGCGCCTTGGAGGCTATAGCAGTAGACTATACCAAATCTCTCGGTTTGCTGTTTGCCATAACATCCCACAGCTTTGGCGTTGTTGATATCACCAGGCTTGTTTTCAGCAACAAAGACGATGGACTGCCTTACTGCTGGGTCACATACAGCTTTCCAGTAATATTTTGGCGTCAAGACTCTGTCTTCAAGCAGGATATCATCTTGGTCGTTGTTCTTGGCTCTACCACCTTATTAAACGTAACACAAGACCAAAAGGATTACTTAATACCTAAACGTAGATTTCCTCTTTCGCGCAAACTTTAGTTCGTGTGGAAGTAAATTTTACTTGTTCCAAGTAAATAAAGAGAAGATATGAGAGGCGCGTGCGTAAAATTAAGAATTGAAAGTCGCTCTACATTTTCTCTTTATAAAAGCCGTTCACACATCGCCGGCTTTTAAGTTTTTTCAGTCAGGTAAAGCCAGTGAAATTTATACCCGCAAGAATACAAAAATTTACGCGATATGAGAGATCCACTTCAAGCGGGTTTGTACTAAACTGAAAAAGTTAAAATAAATAACAATAAGTGGAGCTGCTGTTACCAAGAATGACCTTTTATAGTTCATCTTCTGATTACAAAGACCGGAAGAAAAGAAACACTGGGAAACAGACTCGAGTAAGGGAACTCTACTTCCTATTTTCGTCAAGGGCAATGACTGTCGATTAACGTGCAGCGGAGATCGGAAACAAATACGTGTGCTGCGAACTTCCAGTACCGTACTTTACTAGCGGATGAAGTCATGTTACATTTCAGGTTAATTAATCGGGTGTGCTTCTCATTCTTTGGTTGTGAAGGAAAAAGGTGGAAAGGAAGGCAAGCTTAAAGAAGAAGGACTGAACTAAATAAATAACTTTCTTCCGCTGAAAAGAGGAATTAGAGAGTGGGCAGTACTCTAGAAACGCCAAACCTCAGCTTTCAAAGTATATACCCACCTGTACCCGTGAAGACATACACTGTCCTTCCCTGTTTTTGGTTTGCATATTTTTGGACAGTCGTTTCGACAACAGCCCAGTTACCCATATTGAAGGGTTGCCACTGCGGTGCAATGTTGGTGGTGACGTAGATAAAACTGTTTTCGTAAAATTTCTTACTAAAATCGCCATTTGGAGTGAGATGTCCTCTCGCCAAGAATTGATTTTGTAGGCTGTTGAAGTTTGCAAATTTTCCCTTTTGTTTATCTGCGTCATAGTTTTCGTCAAGAGCTACAGGTATGTCGGCCTGAACTGCAAAAAGAAACGCAATACGATTGTGGTTTTATACTTGATTTAAGGTTCGCGCGGTTGACATAGGCGTGGTTAGAGATATATGTATGAAAATTCATCCCCCTTTTTCGAACCAATTACATTGCAGGATTTTTAGGATATATCTTATATATATTCACGGAACGAGAAAATCTAAATATAGTTATGAAATATTCATCAGGCGACAGGTAACTAGCAATACTGGTTGACAGGAATTACAGGTAATTGTTTAATTGAGTGATTCATTGACTGATTGATCGGTCGATCGATCGATGAGCAAGTTTCATTTCATAATTCACTTGACAGGACAGTATTACCTAAACCGTCGTCTGTTTTCCACCTGCCATCATAAGCGTCTGGTGGGCTGATCATACCTTGTTCTCCCTCAGTACCTCCGTATTGTACAATGTTTCCCGTGAATTCTGGAATAAGTGTGTTGGTGTTATAACAAACCGCAAACAGTGCTTGTCCTCCATTGTGTGCACCATAACAGAGTTGCTGGCTGGTACAAGCGACCTCGTTTTTCAGCACACCAGCGGTTACCCAGGCACGGAAGAGGCACGTGTTTATGTTACTGGAAAAGGAGCGATAGGGAGACGGGGGACCACCCATCGCTCGTTTTTGGTGAGCATATGCTACTTGGAGAAAAGAAAAAATATCAACCATGAAGAACCTGACTGTCCCACTGATTTTATATACAGTCCATCCTCCGCTAACGGTCACATCCCATCAACAGACACCTGTCATACCTAATACGCAGGTACCAACAAACCGCGGTCCCCGCGATTTCTACATTAATCATAAAAATTACAATTTCCTCGATTGTGATT
>OX419340.1:2676114-2696114 GCA_948470475.1 Galaxea fascicularis | reverse complement strand
ATAGCAATATCTATGGAAAAACCCAGAGAAAATATAGGCAAAAAAACAAGTTCAAGTTTCACGTTTATTAGGAAAATTTAAACAAACAAAATATAATGTACCACTGCTCGCAGTTAGCTACAGCCAAATAAAAAACAATTCAAACCTAAACAATTCAAACTATTTCGTTCTTGAGTGTACTCTAGCACGAATGATTTACTGTGAGATAGTCAAAGTTTTTAGACATTTGCAGGAGAACTGCATTGACTTGCCTCTATTTATCATCCTCGAATTCAAAATATTATTGGCTCCATTTGCGCGTTTTTTTATTTGTATTTCTAGCTACAAATACATTTATAATCCTAGCTGTCGCACAATAGTCACTTATATTAAACTGATTCCACCAACCTTCTCAGTATGTCTGGGGTATTCACAATTCTCCTGCCTCCGCGTTGGTTTACTGAAACTAAAAAGTCAGTAATAAAAGTTAGAGGCGTTGATGTAATCAATGTAAAATATTATCGAAATAACATGTGCATAATTTACTGCCGTTATCAGGTGATTCGATTGTTTCTTCAAAATTTTGACATGTATATGGACACCACGAGTTTAAACTCACTGTTTGTGTTTATTGAACAAGCCACACGATCGACAAGCGTATCATTAGAGATTAAACCATAGTGGCACCCACGGCATAGACCACACTGAAAAATCAAGCGAGCTTGATCATCTTACTGCGTTTGCGTGTTGAACTAAAAATATTTCTGTGTTTGTTGACAATGCACGAACAGAAAGTTCACAAGAGCGCATTAGTTTAGTCTGCCCGAGTCATGGGCAAAAAGGAGACGAAAATCTTAACTCCATCGTCACTGACAGTGTATGAGCCTGACACTTGAACAGGTTGAGCTTCAAAATGTATAAAGAGTACAATAGATGTCCCATCGATGTGGTGTTGACAATTCAAGAGAAATAACTGCCTGATCTCTGACAAATTTTTTGCAGATTAACTTGCGATCAGGTTCTATATCTGCTTCGCTCGGCTAACTATTCTCGCGGTCGGGGAATACAGCGCCCAGGTTTGGCGAGCGACATGACAGAGGCCAACATAAGCGTCTGCAGGCCCGTAGCAAGGCTAAAATAACTAGGGGAGACTCAGTAAATTCGACAAGCAAAGCTACACCACTCCCTCAACCCCCTCCCCCTCCCCCTTGTAGCTATCAGAGCGTGGGTGGTACGACGGCGACAGAAAGGAGAACATTTCAAAGCAAAACATCACCTCTGCACATTCATCACACTTTTTGGTACATTTCAATTTCACGTTTTATCGTAAACACCCGAAGAAATGTTTTGAACTTTGAACGTTCTTGGAATTTGACTGCGGAAGAATTCGCTGACAATTTAGCGAATTGGAAGAATTGTGATGAAGTTAAGAAGAACTCCGACTAATTCACTCTGTAAATGATGTTTTCGCTACCGTCAATGTTGTGGTATCTTTTCGGGTATTTTTTGGTAAAATTGTTTTTAACTTCCAAAACGTCTGGGTGGGTTGAACTTTCCCCATCTCTTGCGCCTCCCAATGCTACAGGACTGAATAAGCGACCTCAGCCTTCTGCGAATTTAGAAGGAGTGCCCGTGAGGTTGGTGGTAACAAAAAGGCAGGTACAAAATGTATGAGGCGAGGCTCAGAAATGACCGCTAGCTATGCTTTTCAATTCTAGGCCTGTATAGATTGTGCTTGGCGACTTAAGGTAGGCATGGTAGGTGGATTTTGACGAAAAGTAGAAACTTTTTTTTCGCTGTTCAAATTGAGAAGACTGAGATAAATATTTTGCAAAAAGAATGGGAAAAAAAGCTTTTTTACTTTTTAAGATAAAGAGAAAAAGTATTGGGATTTTAACACCTAATCACAGAAATCTCATAAAACGTTTTTCGTCTTTTTTCTCGATAACATAAAACTGCATATAAGGGTGAACATTTTTAGTTCGTTTACGCGCGTCTTCCGACGGAATTAGCTGAAAATCGGTAGCCATGTTCAAGGATACTTTGATCCGAGTTATGGCCTCTTTTGTACAAAGGAACGTCCGCATGGACAATATCAAACTTTAGGAGGTTGTAAAAAAAAAAAACCGCATCTGGAAAATCGCAGACACAGTTTTTGTGTGTGATGTGTGAGAAAACATTTCCGATATTAATCGCGCCGATCCGATAATTCACGCGCGGAAACGAACCAATTCAAGCGAAGCAGCGTTTCTGAGCATTTCTTTTAATATCACTGCAACGCTGACTTTTTAGAAAATTTCAAAGATATGATTGTACTGTATAACTATTATGCTTTCAGAAAATGTCAAAGCCTCAGCGTAAGGGCGCGATTTCCAAACACTGTCAATACACCTACCATGATACCTTAATGACAACTAAAATTGAACAGCCGTGGAAAGGAATGATCGATGATAGAAGCAGTTCGCAGCTTGATTAGAAATAAATCACAAACAGTGGAGATAGACATGGTAAACCAACGCATTTTATATAGACCTGACGTTTCGTATGCTAGGCAACATACATTTCCAAAAGCAACCGTTACCACAGGTGTCGCAAGCTCACGTCACACGAGAACCGTTGAAAATTTGGGCGCTTTATAAGACGTTGTATGGGGAATAAAACATCGTTGATTTACAACGCTAAATGCTTTGAAATATCCACGTTTTTTAAGTAAAATAATTGAAACAAACTTACCTCATGTGTGTCTGTTGTGCTTTTTCGTTATTTTCGCTGTTTTTTTTCCGTCTTATAAAGGGAAGAACAGTGGTGGCATAAAAAACTCTGGAGTCCAGAGTTTTCAATAAAACTCATCCCTGCTAGGCATGCCATGTAGAAATAAACTGGTCTAACTGCAGGTCTGATTAGTAGTGGAATTCCTTTTACAAATGGACTGGTCTGGCCGGTCAGTTGGCTGTGCACTTCAACTGCAAGTCCGGTATTTTCGCAACTTCTTGATCATATCCTTCAAGAGCGCGCCTCGTTTCCCATCCGCTCGGGTCAAGCTGTGTGTGCCAGAAAGTGCGCAAACGGTGAATTTATCCCATGGCAGTCAGAGTTAAAACAAAATTAACACTTTGTAGTATTCAGGTAGAGCCAAATTAACCAAAAGCTGTAAAAAGGCATTTTTCTTTAAGTACCTCATGGTGTTTGAAGCCTGTTTTAATTAAGTGATGTTTTCAGTAGCTGGAAGAATTCGATCTATTCGGATTCCTCGGCTGAAACTTAAATTGCCTGAGAATTTTAGGAAACAAAATCTTTCTTTGAGAAATCGCTAGCTAAAGTGAACTTTCCGCGAACTTTCTAGGGGACTATTTGCTTTCCGAAAATGCAAGCTGACGTTTTTGACTGCCAAAAGCAGCAAATATGACCCTCCCGAAAACGTCAATGGCTATCATTTAGGCACTATTGTAAATCTTTTAGGCTACATTTCAGTTACGAAAATGCAAACTACCGTTCACCGAACAGATATTTACCGAAACTTGTCGTTGGTTGCCCCTGATAAAATACGTTTGCAGGCATGAACAAGTCTCAGAAACAAGTTGGCGAATTTTAAAAGAAACCCGGGTGAGAACAACATTTGTGGCTCTCAGTGACTCAGATTGACAACAAAGTTTTCGTAAAAATAATTTCCAGAAAATCTAAGTAGATAGAAGATCAATCTAGATCTACCACGATGATCGTCCTTAGGGCTCCACTGTGGCGTTTTCTGGGCTCTGTATAATCAGTATTCCTAATTTCTACACCTTGTTTGAAGGACGATCTTGGGACTAGTGGGCGATTGCGTGACTATGGCTAAAACGATTGTGTTTTGTTTCTTCTGAGGTCAGGCGGTCTTGAGCTAATATTTCGTCAAACAATCTTGGGATAGCGATGTGTTTTCATATAAGATTCAAACCAGTTCCAATCAACATCACAGCCGTGTTTACTGGAGAAGCTGGAATAGCGTGCATTTTTTTAAGCTGCCGTGATTACCATGACAAAATGAATAATTCATAACATGAGGTTCGATTCATCACAAATGGTCGAAGTCTGAACATCTGCCTGGGAAAACAATGCCAGAAAGCGAGATTTCAAGACTGACAACAACTACAGCGCGAGGTTTTCTATTTCGAAACCCACATCCCAAGTACAAGTACATTGAGGATCCTGCAGATGTCGTATCTTCGACATACAAGAACGACTACAGTCAATTCAACGTGAAATATCACGAGTTAAATCTCTCAGTCTCGCCGATCTTTGGTCGCTTTAGCGGTAAGCGACTTGTTTTTCAGTATGACTGGGACACAGTGAACGTTACTGTCGAAAATAGCCTGGCTTACGTAATGTTTTTGCGAGCAGGGACTTCCCCGGAAAATTTTGTACGATTTTGCCTCAACTTCATTCATTCAAGCGACGCTGGGAATATTTTGAGGTGAGGTGATAATTAATGCTTTTTTTTCTTTATGCTATTTTTGCTTGTGTCTGTTAGTCGGTTACAAAAAATAGAATTTTAGAGGCAAATTAACGTATATCAGCGTCAAATTAGCTGGTTTTGTGGGAATGCTAAGGGAAGTAGTCTTTGAATATCCTTTACAGATCGTTTTACTCCGGAGTTAGGCTGATCGCAACAATCATAGACAGACGCCGCTGAAGAGCTCAAAGGTCGACTCCACAGCTAAAGTCATAGACAATAGTCAAAATATATTTTATGTTTTTATTAAGGACTAAGTGAAAATACTGATAAACTCCTACACACTAAACGAAGTAACCGATGTTTTCTTTACATAGTACACGATAAGATAAGCGTGAATTCGACAGAAGGGTGTCTTAAGGGAAAATAACCAAGGAGATCGTGCGAACGGGAAAAATATAGACCTGAGGCAGGCCTGGCAGAGGGGAGAAGTTTATGAAAGTGCTTCTGGTGCTCCTGGTATTCAGTTTTCGTCCTACTGAAACTACGCTGCATGGGCAATATAAACCCTGTAGCCATTTTTTAGCGGGCTGCGCAGTCGTCTGGACTGAATTGCGAATTTCATTTCCTTGACAAACAGGCAAATACTAAAATTCAAAAACTTTTTTCAACGAGGAACACCTCTCGGCTATCCCTAGCTGCATCTATAACGTAGTTGTAAGGTGATAAACGCATACGACACTGAAGAACACAATTCAGCTGTGTCTAAATGACCGGCAGCCGGTCAGACTCCGGATTCGGTTTCAGATCATATCATTAGTGTGGTCTTGAGTACGATTCGGGCTCCCTTTCAATGGCTTTGTTTTCCTTAGACTCGGTACTACGGGAAGATTTAGTGTGTTTTCGGTTAGGGATTAGGGCTAGGAGTCAGGAATATGGACGTTTGTATGAGGCTTGAAGATTTTGACCGGCTGCCGGTCATTTAGACGATTTGTACTTTCATAGTTTATATTAGTAAAACTGCATCGCTTTCTTAACGGTTACTTCGATAGTTAAGTCTGTAAATGCCGCCATTTGCCAGTCATTTAGACACAACATGCAGTAAACACCTC
Source organism: Galaxea fascicularis (assembly GCA_948470475.1). Classification (NCBI taxonomy): domain Eukaryota; kingdom Metazoa; phylum Cnidaria; class Anthozoa; order Scleractinia; family Euphylliidae; genus Galaxea; species Galaxea fascicularis. The sequence continues at coordinate 2,690,594 of OX419340.1, read as the reverse complement.
GTCGATTGTATGAGTTTACAGAACCGAACGCGGGGGCCCATCCGGGAACCCTCCACCACCTGCATGAGCCCCTGAGGGCCTGGGGCTAACAATATCGTCACAGTATCCTCTTCAACTTGACCAAAAGAACGCGTTCATCTTTATTGCTACATTCTAACGACAACACTTAGATAAAAAATATATATATATAATTCCATCATTTTTCTCTCTCGCTGGATAGGCCAAGTTTTGATCCCGTTTCGGTCGATCCATGCTCGGCCTCGAAAAGTTGTTCATTTTCTAGTGTATAAAAGAAGGTTTCCCTGCTGGTGTGTTTTTCGGCGGAGCGGTCTGTCTAACACTCACAAGACATCGTCTCCTAAATCTCAACAAACTGGTATCAGTTTTCTTTCCTTTTTGTGATGCTCGATCAATCACATGATATAGGTACCACTCAATTCCTTTTACGTTTTGCTTTGCAAAGGCCTATTCAAGGGAAGGAAGTTTATGGTCCACATTTGTCTGAAATTTTTTATTTCTTTATTTTCTTCTAAAGCAAACATGAGCTAAGTGACGTAAGAGACACGTCATGCATGGAAAATATTCCTGTGTCATTGGCAGTGCAGTGTTTGAGGTCAGTGGTTGTCAACTTGACAAACGTGCCTTCACGTGAGCTTCAGTACCTACCCAATCATTACCAAGAACACTTTCGATGGGAACCCTTCATTCAAGTGAAGTTTAGGCTTTGGCCAAGACACATCCGAGGTGATAACATTATTCTGGCGGTGAAAAAGGACATGGTAATTAGCGAGGTTTTGCTCCTGTTGGGACAAAAGTTAAAACTGGGAAGCGACGTAAAAGTGCAGGTATTTCAAAATTGTCTTCATATGGAAGATGATGACTTGCTTCAGACGGAAAGTGGAGATTACAACTGCGTGTTTTCATTATGTAAACCAATGGCCCACATTTCGCATCAGAATTCTGATTACGAGCAAGACTTGCGTGCAGCTTCAAATAACGATGTAAGTAATTACACTTTCTTTCTTCAGAAGGACAAAACATCCTAAATTGTGGTACAATATAAATGACACCCTGTGTGCGTAATGGACTTTTCAGCCAAGGCACAGGCTCTTAGGGAGGGGGGAGGAGGGCTATGGGTGCGCCCGCGAACTCCCCCACAGGCTGCGGAGGTCTACTTTTTAGTTGACCAACAGAGCCAACAAAGCCAGCATGACACAGGAGAGGCTCTCCTCACAGGCCCTTGTGCACATCCACTATCTAACAGACATTGATCTGGAAGAAGTAGTGGATGTGTTTGCTAAGAAGCACCCAAGGAGGCTTGAGCTTGAAACACTCCTAAAAGATCGTGATGATAGCGGTTTGGGGCCAATCTGCTCAATCTAATCTTAATAAGATATTGATACTACAAAAGCGTGCGCTTCGCCTAATCAATTTTGCACCATTCAAATCTCATGCTGCCCCTTTATTTGACTTCTACAATGTTCTTCCGCGGCTGAATTTTCTGATTGTATCATAACGCATGACGTTTTCAACAACAAAGCACCCAATAATATCTCCAGTTTATTTACTCTCACCTCTGACGCACATCAGTATAACAGTAGATTTTCTCAGGCTGGCACTTTCGCCATACAAAATTCGAGAACACAACGGAGGATTAAGTCGTTTTCTTGCTCCGGTGCTAAGGCATGGAATTGTATTCCTCTTAATATTCGTTCATTACCAAAACATTTAAGGTGGCAATTCATCGACAACTTTTAGATATTCTATTGTTTGAAGATGATTATGTTGACACGCTTACTATTACCCGGCTCTAGGTTTAAACAGCTTTGAAGTCTGCGATATTTCCAATTTCGTTTAATATAAAATTATAATTTTCTTTTTTTTACCCTTTTCTCCTTTCCAACCCTCTGTTAACTTTAGTATATACTATATGTAAAAAATATAATTAATATTTTGTCTGTATCTGACCCGCCTCGATTAGTGTTGCAGCTACTTTGCGGGTCAGCACTATTGGACAGACATTTATGCCAAGTAAATAAATAAAGGTTATCATAAAGGTTTAATGGATGATCAACAGCAAACCTAGTGCCACTCGGTTTGCTGTTGATCACAATCTATTTTAGGTAATAATGTCACACAAGAGAATGTGTCACAATTGGTTCGGAATAATACGAATTTGCAACTTTGTTTCTATTTTTGTTCGTTTTAAATAGTGCCATTATTCCCGATATTATTATCATTATTCTGCTACTTCTTCGCGAATATAAAACATTTTGAAGTTGAAAAATTTGAGTAACATTTACGTTTTTAGCTTTGATTTCATACTGCCCTCAAAACGCACGAAATGCAGTTTCAGACAACATAATTTAGTTTCAAAATTTCCCGGGGTAGCATGCCCCCGGACCCCCCTAGAGGCACTTCCTTTTGTCCGATTCCACGGACAACTCGCACCCTCCCACGAAAAAAACTGCGACTGTGATGGGACTATTAATTTACATGTTATTCTTTGCCTGTCTTCACGTCTACCTGTTTGTCAATTTCGGTGAAATATTAATTCGGAAATCCCAAATTTGGCTTAAAATACTTTAAAAAACATAGAGCTAAAAAATTCAGGGAATGCTTGAAGTTCTTTTACCACGACCTTTGTGAGAGTTGAATTTTCAGCTCAAGGACTGAATTCGAACTGCGATCGAACTTTGGAAGCGAACACAAATATGGGTTAAATGGTCCCGGGGTTGACAACTCTAAGACCTGTTTCGAGAGCAAAACAAAATTCTTTCGGGAATCCGATAAGAAAAGCAAGGTTTGACATTTTTACCAGAATGCCACCGAAAAAATCGGGAGGATCCTTTAAATTTCCGGGAGGATTTACAGTTACACATAGTGTTGCTCAAAACCACGTTTGTTAGAGTTGTCGCCCCCCATAAAATGGAAGGTAAAGTCTTGAAATAACACAGGTAAGATCGTGCTGGCTGTGTGGTGAACATGTACATCTGCCTCAGCTCAGACGATCCCGTCAATGGGCAGTAAAATTAAGCCGCTGGTCTTCAGTCTCCTTCAGCTCCACACGTGAACTTAAAAGGGACTTGAAAGAACTACATACTGAAACGTCTTTCCTGGTGTTGTGGTGTGTTCCAGCTCACATCAGGGAATCACTGCAGTACACTGCGTTACACTGCACTGCACTCTACTGCACTGCGCTGCGCCGCCCCGCGCCGCCCCGCGCCGCACCGCACCGCACCGCACCGAACCGCACTGCACTGCACTGCACTGCACTGCACTACACTGCACTACACTGCACTACACTAGATACTAAATTTAACAGCAATAAACGTTCTGTTTTGATGCCCGGTTTTCAACTTAACAATCCTTTCTTCCTACAGGTTATTATAGTCTCATTGGTCGGATGTGATATGAAAGAGATCCACATCAACCTGTCTTTGCCCTTGAAATTCCTGGATCTTCACTTACGCCGAACATTTCGACTTAAACCATGGAGTTTCTTGGCCTTGTACCTTCCAGGAGAGGAGCGCAATATATTTAACGTAGGAAGAATCATTTATACTTCCTACGAGGAGGAATTTGCCAAATTTCTCATATCGAATGGAAAGAGGAATTTTCCTAGACCTGATAAAGGTATTGATGCATTGCCGATCAATCGTATGTATAAGGAGAGTTCAACTTTCAAGAAATCTCTTCGCTCCCTCGGTTTTCGTTCCGGAACCTTCGTCGAGACTTTTGAAGTTACTGGACCAACTATACCAGTCATGTACTCCGGCGTGGTATCTCAGGCTCAAGTGATTGACGTGAATCCTGATTGGTCACTGCAGACATTTTTGTATTTCATCAAAGTGAACACCCCACAGGCTTCGAAGATTGAATCCATTGATTACGTGAGGGACTGTAATGAAGGCAAAGTAGATGACATTTTGAAAATGATGAAGAATTTATGGAATCGACCCGATGAAAGAGGCCGACTTGAATACCTTCGGTTGCGTAGCTAAAAGTATTACTGACTTGCCAATAAGAGATGTTGTACCGAAACAACAGACACACCCAAGTTAGACGGAACGTTATACGCAGAAACACATTCAGTCATCCCAGAGCGTTGCCGGTGACTTTATGTCCGTCCTTCTTTATCTTTATCGTGTTCCCTGTGTCTGGCATCCTGGTGATGGTCTGTCGGCTTGTTCCTTCTTCTGAGACTTTGTCCGTCTTAAAGTAGCTACAGGAGCCTGGAATCAAGGAGGCAATAATCACCGTATAAAGTGTGCATCGAAGTTGCAAAGAGAGGGTGATGTACGGAAACCGCTCGGACCCAAACCCCGTGACAAGAAATCACGGACTGATCACGTGAACTCTAGTAAAAACACATGTTATCGTTGCGTTATATTTTTTGACTGATTCGGTGGAACTCTGAACTCGGACGGTATTGAGAATCGTACGGTTGTGTTTTTCGTAAGGTTTTGGAGCTGTGAAACTCTTAAGGAAGAAATTAAAGTCATTGTTGGTATTATCATTCTGGTTTAATTCTCTACAGGTAATATAACTAAGAGAAGAAAATGAGCAAAGAAGAGAACAGTTTTTTTTTAAACGGGAAGCACTCAGTCAGCCTCTAGTGGCATTAAAAGAAACTAATGGGGAACAGCAAGCGCCGTCGCACAGCCATCACTGATGAAACTTAATCAAATTTAGCAAATACTATAGTCATGTGTGAAGTATATATGAAATAATTTTATAGTCATGTCTTCTTTGTCCGTCCACATGTCACGAATAAAATACGAATAAGTTAAGGTTGCTACTTTTCTCTCTGTTGTTGTTGTCGTAGACAAATAGTTTCACACAGTGCTTATGCTGATTTCATTTTATTTTCCCATTTGGTTGTTCTTTTTCCTCCACGTAAAGACAAAGAAAGAATTTTCTACAACTCAATACAATTCCTGCAAAAAATAAAGACAAATAATAAATACCAAACTTATAAAATATGCAAAGCATAGTGGTGACGACGGTATTTTCACAAAAGAAATAATAGGATGAGTTCCTTGTTCCAAATGTGTAAGTATGAGGATGTCATTCAATGTAGCCAAGATGGTAACCAGGGCCCAGATTCACGAAAACCTACTAAGGTACAAAACAAGAGATACAATGAAATGCCAAAGCCAGGGGCCTATACGGCAAAGGTAAGATGTATCCAAAGTATTGTTTTCACACAATAGCCTATTGTTTTAATATCAATAGCCTGTTGTTTTAATATCAATAGCCTATTGTTTAAATATCAATAGCCTTTTGTTTTAATATCAATAGCCTGTTCTTTAAATATCAATAGCCTATTGTTTTAATATCAATAACCTGTTGTTTTAATATCAATAGCCTATTGTTTTAACATCAATAGCCTTTTGTTTTAATATCAATAGCCTGTTCTTTTAATATCAATAGCCTATTGTTTTAACATCAATAGCCTATTGTTTTAATATCAATAACCTGTTGTTTTAATATCAATAGCCTATTGTTTTAATATCAATAGCCTGTTGTTTTAATATCAATAACCTGTTGTTTTAATATCAATAGCCTATTGTTTTAATATCAATAGCCTATTGTTTTAATATCAATAACCTGTTGTTTTAATATCAATAGCCTATTGTTTTAATATCAATAGCCTATTGTTTTAACATCAATAGCCTATTGTTTTAATATCAATAGCCTGTTGTTAGAAAACAATTCTTAGAAGACATCTTAACTTAGGAGGGCTTCGTAAATCTGGCTCCAGGACACCCCAATAGGCTTTAGGCATAGTGGTAGTTTGCATAAACGTTACCAAAGGTTTACAAAGAGCGGTAATAAACGATTAGCTTTTCTCTCTCCATCTAACATCGAACTTAATCACCACTGATAGCTTTTGGATAGTTCCTTCTTCTTTAACAAAATTAATCAGTATTGAGGGTCCCACTCACTAATGCAGAACTCATTGACATATTTACCTTGCGGTTATTTGCGGTTCTCATCAAGCACGATTCCATGGTCTTCAGCTGTATTTTGATTTGGTTCATTATCCGTTGCTTCATTTGATGGAGAACCTCGCGTCAGCCGCACGGCTTTGTGAAACCGATCACAAAACTCCTCTCTGGAAGATTTCCAGTCTTTTGTCAGTCCCACAAAAATGAACTGAAAGGGGTGTAAAGATATCAGTAATTTTGATTGATCGATAGAAGAATCCCCGGCCAAGTTTGTTTTTCGCGTATAAAAACTGGCAAAAAAAACCGCCAATCACCACACACGCAAAAGCAATAAAAAAAGCAAAGCAAAGCAAAACTATTGGTGGAGTATACTTTACTTTTAGAGGAACTTTTCCTACAGTAAATCGAGATGTAATTAAATCTGATATCGATACATATTTACATGCGGCCAAGACTACAGGACGTTTAGATAAGGTCTCCTACTTCAGCGGTATTCAACTGAGTGTCGTGAAACCAAAAGCATAGCAACTACTCGGACCAATCACAACAGACGAAGACAGCTCAGTGAACCAATCAGAATTTGAAGTAATTACATGTAACCGTCGCTAAGCGCGGGAAAATGTGCGCGCGCAACTTGCGATTGGTTTTGGTTTTGCTTCTCATTGGCCGAGAAAGTGGCACGAGTTTTATCAGCCAATCACAGAGCAAAGTGAAGCAAAAACAAAGCAAACGAGAATTACTTTCGACACTCAACCGAAAACTGCCCTAAAACAATTACAAAAGCCTTATTAGTCTATCATTGGCAATTGTTAGCTCTGTAGCTTGAATGAAGTTGTAATGCCTAGATTATGCAATATATATAAATACAACATATGCAATATAAATAATATAATAATGACGTGGTGTGTTACACCAAGACTCTTCCCTATCTCCATACTGTTTAGTAAGTATACAAAGGAATAAGATACTCATAAAAGTGATGGTAGGATAATTTCAGCTCTTGATAAAACGTTTCTAGGAAGATCTTGAAAGACTTAATAAAGAGACGTCTAAGAATGACATGTTACCTTAACGAGAAGAGTTCCTATGATAAGTACGAGTTCGGCGACTGCAATGATAGACAATACCGCTGACCAGTCATCGTTAACTACCAAAGAAGCTGCAAAATCATTGTTCCTGGCAAATCTACCAAAGATGCTTTTCACGTATTCGCATTCTGGAATTTCACCTGTTTAAAAAAGTATTGAAAGGTTTGATACTGATTCGTTCTTTTCAACAATGTCGAAAACCCGTAACTAAAGTAAACACAACGGCTGTATTCAAATAATACAAATCTCTTGGCAAGAAAAAAGGTGGGATAATGACAACACTGATAGCAAGTGAAATGAAGAATGAACCTCGCACTTGTTAACGCAATTTACGCAATTTTGCAAAGAAGCCTGAAAAAATTCAGGACTCAATGGGGTTTCCTTCAAGTTTGTGAATTATTAACGATTGTTTGTTTTTGACAGAAAGAACTGACATTTCAAAAATGACAGGATCTATACGTGCAATATTTATTTATCGTTAGAAAATGATTAGTTTCTGTTAGAAATACAACTGACAAATTCAGAAGGCCAATCTTTTAGATTACGATTTATGACTGAACGTGTAGCTAAATGGTAAAAAAAGATGTAAAATGTTGATAATAAGAACCCTTAAGAGCTACAAAAATAACCTCACCGTCCATGAATTCAAACTTGATGGTCCTCACACGAGTGGTGACCTCACGACAAACGTGATATATTCTGACTGAACAATTTCCGTGGTAATTCAAACTTGTTGCTCCCGAGCTATTAATTGAGAGAAAAAACGAAACAAAAAATTTCAAGATAACTTTAATCTTTTTTTTTACTGCATCGTAAGCTTGTTACATATATCGCAAACCTCCAGTTCTTGAGGGACATTGAGGGACATTTATCGTGGGCCCGGCCACACATACTGTATAGAAGGATTTCAGACCCAAAGAGCCCTGTTTCCTCAAGTAGTTTTGACAAAATTGTAGGTTCTTATCTCTTATCCCTAGAACGCCAGGGAAATCTGTCGCTGGATGCTGTTAACTGCAAAACTGAATTCCCTTCCTCCAACAATTATTTCGCCATCTGGGAAGCGCGCTGCTCGGAGCGATGCGCTGTAGATCACCTAAATTGCTTTTGGGAAAGTGATAAGAGAGTTGTTGAGAAACCGATAGGAATAGTAGCATAGTGTCATTTGAAAAATTTCCTCGTTAATACTTACCAGGACAGTGGAAATTCCAAGGACCATTCTTGGTCTTTGTCAAGGTTTTTGTACATATCAACCAGCTGTAAAGTCAACACCACTGGCTTGCAAGTCGAGTTGATCAGTAATATGGAGCGCTTGTGACAAAGAGGAGAAAAAATAACTGATTGTCTATTAGTTTATTGCTCGTTTATTCATTGTCTTTATGGTAAACTAAACAAAAAAGGAAAGGTCCTTACGTCCCCACTGTTGAACAGGTTAATCTTCTTGCTGTTGGTAGTGGAAGACTGTGAAACGGTCAGCTGACCTTTGTGATCTTAACACAAGCAAAACGTAACAGGATTGAATACCTCTCAAACTCATTAATAATTCATCAAGTTAAAACAAAGGGAATCACAACCGTGAAGGGGGTTTGGATACCCGGTCTTAATAGAGTACTAAAGTGTGACGTCACAAAAAATTAAATCTGTGAAATTATGGGATTGGGCGCCATTTTCGAATGGAGTATCCTTTAAAAAGGTTCCTTGCCAAAACTTAGCTCTTAATTGTAATTCCCAGCTGAAATACGAAGGATTGAAATTCGATACTGCCCCTTATAAATCTCTCTAATTTTGAGTCTGTTCTAAACTGAAGGAACAGAAACAAATTTTGAAGGGTTTGTATGGAATGCCATCAAACTTTGATCCCTTATATCTCTACCGGGAATTGCAATTCGGAGCTAATTTTTGGGATGAGGACGTCTTTTAGCATGCTCTATAAGAATGTGGCATCATATCCCATAATTTCAAAAATTTTATTTTTGTGACGTCATCACTTTAGAACTCTATTACCATAGATTTTGACACATTTTACGTCTCCGTTAATTCCTTAGTTTTTGTTTCAGTTGAGAAGATATATCAAACACTCGAGACAGTCTTTCATCGGCCATCCAAACACCTCGAATTCCATCAAAAATACTCCGCTACGTGTCGTATTTTCAACTCTCTTCTCGGTGTTTGGATATCCCGATGAAACACTGTCTCTCGTGTTTGATATATTACATAAACGGAATTGTATCGGTTGGCATTTGTAATGGAACATGTAATTATTCTATACTTTTCCCACATGTATACCACGAAATTTATCACGCTTCATCACTCTTCATTGTCAAGACATTTGTTCTCTTAGTTGTTGGTAAGTCATAGAACCCAAGTCAAAAACAAATGTTTTATTAGCAGTGATAATTTGACCACACGTACATAGTAGTTAGATGGTCATATAGAATGCGTTACAACTCTTAGATGGTCATATAGAATGCGTTACAACTCTTAGATGGTCATATAGAATACGTTACAGCTCTTAGATGGTCATATAGAATGCGTTACAGCTCTTTTCGTAAAATAAAACCCGAAGTAGTTATATATCCTTTTAATAGCCTCTAACCATTCAAAAGTGGAATAAGACATCAGCTTTTAGCGTGTTTCTTGTGCAGAGAGTCGGAAAGCATAGACGAGCAAGTGGCTGACTGATAGCAGGATATAACTGAAAATTGCAAAGTTTGGGAGCAAATGAATAAAGCGAAAGAGCATAGTAGGCCAATAACCGACCGAGGGGAGGCAAGGAAATGGCGAACGAGACCACAGAACGCAGATAGTGAATCAAACCAATCTTAATTAATTGAAGACTGCTAATTCTTTTAACTACTGTAAGGTCTACGGTAATTGACCGACTGTCTTACTCACATTTAGAGCACTTGTAATAGAACACGCCATTTGGCCAAACGCTGATGTTAAATTTGCAGGTCACAAGACTGTGTGCGTCATCGTTCCAAGTGGACAGTTGACATTTGTGTTGGCGAACACTCGAATCGCGATGGTAGAATTTGGATGCCACGGTGATTCTGAATGTTAGGTCATGTGTCTTACCCTGAAAGTGAATGGACGTCCGAACTCATTTTTTCCCTTCACTTTGTTTGTTTTATTAGTATAAATGTGCTGATGTTTTCTCATGAAGCTTAAGTCTGAATGGCTTCTTATGCACTATTATATCAGTCTGAAAACATCCAGTCTTTGCTCATGAACGTTTTTGTTTACTGATATATTATTTAATATCATGGCACCAAGGTTATTATATTCAGCGTTGGTGCTAAATAAAAAAAAGATCTCCTTAAAATAAAAATATGACAAAAAATGACTTTTGGAAAACTGCTAACACTGAGCTTCTAAGTTAACATATCATCGGAGCTTGGATTAAACAGATCTCTCAACCCCTTGTCGATTTGTTAATAAACCCTGTGAGAATGAAAAGCCAGGCCCAAGAACCCTTACTCCTGGTGAAAATACATTTTTGAGATGATCGTCCGCGCCCTTACACAATTTTTTTTTCAACCTTTCTGACATATGATATTTTACATGATATATTTCATTTTCATTTAACCACTCTTCTAGTAAGGGTTGCATGATAATCTTGCCATGCAGTTCTGAATCTTTCTCTGTCATGTGAGAAAGAGGCCCTCAAACGGCCACAGTTTCGTGCCAGTGCTCGGGCTTACTTACCGGTAGAACGTCGGAGGCTGACTTGGGTTCCAGTATTTTATTCATTGTCACACACTGTAGGGCCACTGACATTTTCTTTGTCGCACTTGCCTGATTTGTAAGGCAATAAGCAGGCTTGTTATTGTGGGGAGGAAGACTAGGACCACAACATTTTTTGGCATTGCATAACAATTGCACAGATCCTTTCACGGAATACACCTCGGGAAAACAAACAGTTTAAACCGACTGATTCTGGTCATGGAAATATGTCACGAGGGAAGAGTAATATGTTTCATCCACCAAAAAATTCAGCGACACCAGCGACTTCTCGTCTGTTACATAAAAACAGAGTGGGACGTTACTATTATTTCGATGACAGGGCCCGCGAAGCAGGTTTTAGAGTGTGGCGCTCCCGCCTCCTCAATTGAGGAGAGGGGACTACTCAAAAAATGGTTTAAACGCATCCATAAGTCTTACTGTATTCCGTCAGTCATAAATTTGGATGTTTTTCCGTGAGTTCCGCCAGCTGTAGCCAACCACTGTTAACCCGGTGAAAGTATCAGTTTCATTTTCAGAAATTTATTTTACTAAATTCATTATTTTATTATTTTATTTTTTCCACAAACACTGGACTGAGAGAACCTGGGTCCCCGGCCCCACCCCTTGCGCGGTCCCTGGATAAGCAGACAATTATTTATTTATTTATTTATTTATTTACTTATTTATTTATTTATTTATTTATGTTCATTATTTATACAGAAATTCCAGTTCAGTATAGCTGGTTTAAATGGAGATCTGTACAAAAATAATATGAATAAATAATAAGTTATACAAAATGAGAACAAAAAACAAAAACAAAAGAAATCATTCGAAGGGTTCATAAAGTGAAAATTAACTGAGATGATTTAAATATTTCTTGAGTTTCAGTTTAAAACTAGTGAGAGACTGATCATGGCGTAAGTTACGAGGAAGAGTGTTCCAGGATTTGGCGGCATTGTACTTAAAAGATGTTTGGAATTTAGTTGTCTTGGCAAGAGGCAGGCGGATAAGGTCTTTATTTCTAGTGTTATAGTTATGGATCTGCTCCGAGGAGTGGAAGGTTCCCCACCCTACACCAAAAATTTTTGCTTACCACGTTTTTCAATTTCACATGCACGTCCGCAAAGTGAGGATCCTCAGTAGTCTCAAATTTCCAATGTTTGCAGTTCTGTATGTCACTTGACACTGAGCGTTTCTGAAAAATCATGAAATACAACACAACGAACTCAATGCAAGCACCTAATAGACATGTGGTTTTTTTTTTCTTGGCGCATAGCCAAAAAGCCAGACAAGCGAAGGGGATTTTTGGATTCTGTCATAAATACACTATATACAATGTATTTCATGAACTGTCCACACCGTAGTTGGCAACAACGACAGTTCCCAGAGATTTGTCGAGCAAAGACATCACTCGAAACTTACGGAATAGACACAGGAATGTGCTCACGTGGCGCCAAATCTTTACGACCGTTTTTTTTTTAATTAAAAAACCTCAGATATTTTGGTGAAATTGAGTGGAACACTCCTTTTCCACGACACGTTTTCGAAAAAAATAAATACTTCCGCTGTTCTCACTTCAACCCGAATTTTCGGAATATTGTTCAAAGCACCTCGCATTTGTACCATCAAACTTGGAATACGCTACTACCTATACCTCTCGTAAAGAAATTAGCTCATCAAATGCATGGTTCATACTCGGTCCCTTTTTGGCTAAAATATTTGGAATGCTTTTATCGGTCGGAAATTCTCACCGAGTTGTCAAAAAAAATTTAACTAAAACTGAAAAGAAAAGCACTCTTTACAAGGCGAGATTCATGGTAACTGTGTTCTTACCGGCCGTTGCTTCTGTTTTACCCGTGTACGTCGAGATGACGAGATCTGTGATAAGCAAAGTGTTGACATTATTAAGAAAATAATAATTCCTCTGATCCAGCTGTTCATGCTTTCAGCCAGTTCTGACTTGCAACAACTCAAGTGACGTCACAGTCTGTTTATTATTGAGTCCATGCACGTGCGAAAAATCAATGGAATCACGTCGTAAGAGTGCATGTTTAAAGCGGAGCTCAGCGCGTAGCCCCATGTGTAGGCAGATAAATTAGTAAATCTTGCACAGAAATTGAACGACAGACGCGAATTGTACACTCCGACCTTGCGGATTGTTTGGACTTATTTTGGTACGGCTTAATTTGACGGCAAACTCAGGAATTGCTGAAGGCGTCTTTGCTAGCTACCTTCAGGCTTTAGTTGATAGTTCGATAGCGCAAGTTTCAGCTATCATCTGAGCTAGTGAGTAAAAGGTCGAAATGTGATTAGAAAGATTGGGAGAATAACAAGCATACTATACAAGAAAGGCCCTTCTAGCCGTTTACAAAGTATATTTTCAAACCTTTAATTTCAGGACTAGTTCTCTTGTATAGGATTGTACTATTTTCCGCATAGAGTTACAATTAGCAACCAGTGACGTCAGTACCAATCAAGTTGCAGAGTTATCCTTATTGCTTTTGTTTCAGTTAAATCAAAATCGCAGAAAATATGTCTTTAATTTTTTTTAATGACCCCACACCCCTAACAAATACAATGATAAAAGGTCACGAGTTCATTTCCTCATTCACCGGCACGCAATCAAAGAAAACAGGAACTTTCAACAGTGCCAAGTGAATCGCTATGGCGGAAGCACAGCACACTCTTCCACTTTCATTGTACAAAAACTTTGGAATTTCTCCTGAAGTCTTCGCACAGTAAGTTTCAAAATTAATTTGCTATGTTTAGAACTGGGCCTGCAAGTTGAGAAATTCTAAATCTTTAGACCTAGAGCTCAAGTGTTTCCTTTCCCGTGTCGGGCGCTTGTCGGCGGAACTATATGCTTTGCAAGTTCGTTTTTTGAACTTTAACTGAAACTGACACTGGTGTGCGTTAATTAATTGAAGCTTTCCAATTCCCTCACTCTGAATATCGCTTCATTCTGAAGGCGAACTTAAAAAAGATAGATTTATATGGAAAATTAAGTCAGCAATGTAATTACAGAAATCCTCCAACTGAGAGAGGCTCAGAAACTTAATTAATAGGTGAATGGAGTGTAATTGCAAATGTTGGTTAACAATATAGGATGTTTGTAGTTTATCAAAGCAATCAATTAACGTTTGAGCTGTGCTCAGTTTATGGCAAAGCAAACGCGTAGGCTCAGAAATCAGCCCAATTTATAATCAAGATAATAATAATATTGAAATCACGGAAAAATAAAAGCTTAAAATTTCAGATGCCCGGAGGCCGACTAGTGACGCATTTACTAGCGTGACTATTCAGTGGATAATACGAGAAGTCGGAGTTTCAAAAAACACGTGCGCGCGTCGGGATAAAATTAAAAATACAAAGGTTTTTGAATGCAAATTCGTGAAAGTATATTGCATGACAAAAGAAGAAAATTATATGCTTCTTTTTATCCCGACGCGCGCACGTGTTTTTTGAAACTCCGACTTCTCGTATTCGCTATCAAGCATATATAACGTATTTCAATTAAACACGTTAATGCACTGGATAGCGACTTATCCACTGGATACCGCTGATTTGAACCTGGGAGAACTTCACGGCACTCTAACCATTTGCTTTAATTGACCCAAACGATATCTCCGTTACACCTGATCGCAGGTATCTGCTCCAATATAGTTCATAAGACGTTGTGACATTTGTCAAACTCATGCGAAACTTTCACATGAGT
>OX419340.1:2516114-2671114 GCA_948470475.1 Galaxea fascicularis | reverse complement strand
AAATATCCAAGCATATTTTTAAAGCCAAATGGACACCATAAATGTCTCCATTATCCTTCAAATGTTTTTCGCAACACGCATTTGGGACAAATTGGGTTTAAATTGGGGCATATTCAGTCACATTATACATTTAGACCAATCACATGCAAGCAAAATATGTGATGGATTGTAATGTCATATAATCCCTGAGACAAAGTTGACAATACTCACTGAGCTTGAGATGAATAATTATTGTTTTACAATTTCAGTGCTGAACAACAAAGAAATCAGTAATCACATTTCATTTGTGAAGATTGCATGCACGTGATGGGGGGCTGGCCATTTTGTTTTGCTTTATATTCACCACCAAGTGAAGTAAATATAAGTTACATCATACAAGGAGCCGTTCAACCAACCAAATTGCTGGAAGTTCTTTGTTCACCTCCGAAATTATACTACTGAGGATTATCCACCTATCCTGGAACATTCACACACCATGCATATTCTACTAACAAGTCACAACATTTCAAAACAGTAGCATGTTTGTTGTGCAGTGAACTAGCAACATAACCAGACAGTACAGATTCTTCCAGATTTGGCAGACTCTCAGAATCAACAAATGGAAATAACAAATTGAAATGAATCAGAAAATAATCATCATGACAGATGCACTACTTCGATTAGTATCATCTATGTCATTACAATAATAATAATATTGTAATGCCATAGATGATACCATGACATTAGACCTAGGAATTTTTTCCAGCTCTATGCAGTCTATGCATGTGCTCAGACACCTGTTTACTGCAGAGTGTCAGGATTAAATAAGGACATACTAGAAAAGTTGAAATACTAATTCACACTGCAATCAACTCTAAAATTAAGCATGATTTCAAACACCATATCACAAAAGTGCTTATCATTACAAGGACATTTCACTGAAAAAAATTCCTAGGTGAAACAAACAAACAAAAAGAATATATATATATATATATATATATAAAGAAATAGAAACTACACCAAGTTGAAAAATTACCAGTTTTGTTTGGTGATTCACTTTCTGCACTTTTTACGTCTAGCTTCAGTCTGCTTGAATGCCACTCTTGCTTGTACAGACACCTAATATACAGTCAGTCCACTCAGCCATAGTGACAACAAAGTACCCAATAAATTATATGGATGATAAATGGTCTTTCCAAAAAAAAAAAAAAAGGGCCCCTCAAAACTTTGAGCTAAATTTAAAGGTCTCACTATCTACTTTCTAGCAGTTTGCCACTAATGTCCGAAGGTCTCTGAATTCCTTCAAGACATTTGGCATCTGGCAAATGGCTGATAGAAGATTAGTTGCCTCAAACACTCGATGTCTCATAAGTCATAGCTTTACAGACAGGAGTGTTACAGCTACAAATTTAATTTTGTGAGTCAAACAGTTACATCACCTGGGCCTGGTGACAAAGTCTTGAAACCAAAGTACATGGGCTTGGCATCCTTAGCGTCTTTTCCGAGCTTACTGCTAACTGCATCATTAAAAGCTTTGAATGTTGTCCCAAATAGTAAATTCATTAGCTGTTACCAAAAGGGCAATTTATCATTACATGCATTCAGATGTTTCATGTACACACTTTTCTCAGATATTTTTAAACTGGTTAATTTTATGGACATGGTAAGCACCCCTGTGATTAATTAACCAAATGGCTACAAAACTTTATAATACATCCTTTGCTACTACATGTAATTGGTATGTTTCTGACCATCTGCCTCTAACATTGACTTCCTCAAAAGTGGTAGAAAATGACATTAAGTAACTCTCACTGGCAAACTAAGACTTCTTTTGAACATAGGTGGATGGAAATAATCCCTCATCTCCGCTTTCCAAGTTTTTTCCTTTCCACCAATTTGAATCTTCTTTATCCAGCACTAGTATTCTATCTCCACGCTTGAAATACAACTCCCCGTCTTCTTCAGGTCGAAATTCATATGCTGCAACCATTGTCTCCTCATCCTGTATAAGGACACTCATCAATTCAGTTAACAATGGTTTAATAATATACACCTGTAGCTTTAGTACTCAGAGAATGCCTGCAAGTTGAGTTTCAAGTGATGTTCATCTGTTTGTAAGGTACATGTACATGGATCAGACAGGAAGTAATCTGACAATTTAATGAGTCTTTTGGATGAGTGGGACTAAGGCATATGCCCCTCACTCCTCATCAAGAACATAAAGGCCCTCCCAAGAGCTTTCCATATCCAACAGCTAGAGGATCACCCAGCTTCCACCCAACACAGAAATGTGTGACAGGACAGAGCCCAGAAACCAGAAACTATGAGTATGTTTCCTAATCTTCTCGTAAGCAAGTGTTTCTTTTACATCCCTTTCAAGTTTGACATGTGAAGGTGAAAGGGACAAGGACAATATTATTTAGCATCACTACCAAAAGAAGTGATCATTTCAACTGTAGCATGAGATGTTGAGTACACATGATCTCACCAGTTTTAAGACCCTGATTTGTGGTGTAAACCCCAAAGACAAGAGAGTATGATATCAAATTAAATTACAAGAGACAAAATGAAAGAGATTTACAGGACACGACCAGCTGTGATCAAATAAGAGAAAATGTTACAATGAGACGATTCAGACAAGATTAGCCCCTACACTACCAAGAGCATGTACAGTTTATGTTGACTGGGAAAGATTTAAAATTTGACAAACACAAGATTTCAAACATCCATCTCTGACAAAAAAAACATTTGTCTTATTCACCAATGAATTATGTATTGCCATTGCTGGTGCAACAGACCATTTGAACACTTGCCATGGTGAAGATATCACAATTTATTCCACCCCTACTCACACACTATGTACCCTTTCTAGGGCCCCCTCAGTAATTTAGACACTCTTGCCATAGCAAACCAAAATGGTGGTAGCTGTGATCACAACATACAAGCCACAACAATAGCAACAAATAGCCAAAACAAATTTACAATTAAAACCACTTTTCCTACCTGCTCTTGCATGTCTTTTAGATAGATTGTTTGTGATCTGCTGACTGAGGAGGTACGATGATAGTCCACCAACTGATTGAGTGAATTAAATTTTACAACCCACAGGAAATACTTCCCTGCACCATCACGTAAAACCTTAAAGTGCTGCACTGCACCACCAAACCTGCCACAAAGTCAAAAACAAAAGATTCAGCAACATGCAACATTTTAACACAAATTAATAGGCACAGCTTGGCATTCTGTTCTGCATTTCATTGTTAAATGGAAATTTCATTTCACACTGTCTGTTTGTTTGTTTGAGGACTTCAAGTGACTTGCTTTCTCAAGTAGTTTTATACAAGATTGAGGCTATCTCAAATTTCAACTTTCTTGCAAAGAAAAATATTAACCATTAAAAATTTCTATTTCACAAATTAATTTCAGTTTCAAAATTCATATAATGATAGCATAACCTTTTCCTAAAAATTATTTTTTACTATTTGTTTCCTTGAAGATTTGATGTACACTGTACATGCAACACCTCTTGTTCACTATAATTTTTTTTTATATTGAATATTATTTACTAAAACTTACCTCACAGACAATGAGAAGTCTCCTGCAAGACAAAAAATAAATTAACCCCTTCACTCCAATGATCTCAATATTTATTCTCCTCATTGTCTCCCATACATTGCTTATAATGTAAGTTCTGAGAATTTGGTGTTAGATCAATCAATATCCCCTAGTTTTTTCTTTATTCTCATCACCTGTCTCCTTGACAATGAAATGAAAAGAGAAATTACTTATTGATCACTCCTGGGTGTGAAGAAGTTGCATGTCTGAAACTGAATTTTTGAAACACAGATCGCATATTTATTTATATATACAAGACTTAACCTCTTACTAACCGAGTTCGAAGTCCGTACTGTAAGTTACAAACCAAGTTTTTTCCCGTTCGCTTATGGCCCAAGCGCGAAGCACGCAGGTTATAAATCAACAGGAAAAAACAAGGATCCGTAACTTACAGTACAGACCGATAAAACGAGGTTAGTAAGATATTTCTTATATCTCTGAGATTAATCGGGCATGCAGGAAAAGAATCTTTCAAATTTAGCCGGCCGTGTAGTAGAGTACAGCCCGCAAAATTGACCAATCACAGAGTGCATACTAACTGAGAGATATAACAATAAAAACATATTAAACAGCTTTGTAATACCATAGCCACAAGCAACTAATAACTGGTTTAGTTCAATCTTTGTAAGGAAAAAGAACTCATATTCAAAAGGTTGGCAAAAGTGTCGACAAAAGGCTAAAAATTAATTCTAAAGCAAGTCATGACAGCTTTGGTAAACTGTCCCTCTGAAATTCTTAAGGCATGATTGCTGAACTGATAATGGACTTTTTCCTCTGAACTTATGATCACAAATTACAGACAGCTTTCACTACAGGATGGTTTCAACTGCATTTCCCATTCAAGTTTAAAAATGGAAAAATGGAGTATATACTGCTTTTTGACCTTAAAATTCCAAATGCCTTTACATCAGGGGTTTTGTTGATTGAAGAAATAGGAGAGTATAGGATTCATACACCTAAGATTTCTTTGTTTTGACCTTTTCACTACCTAAACAGCAAAGGCAGAAACTGTGTTCAAAGTATACAGGTGTTGCTATATACCCAAGGCCTGGCTTCTACTAAAGATCCTCCTAAACTCACTCTACTATGACACACAGACTGGTAAATCTAATGAAATCAGAAATGCAGATTTTTGTGATTTGAAGCGTAGAACTTGATGAATCCTTATTAGCTAAGAGACATAAACAAAAAGGATTTGATGCATGATTGAGTTCTTATTGTTTTTGCTTTCAAAAGAAATCATCCATGCATTACTTCCATTGGTTCCATTATAGGATGAAGTCATACACTGAATCCATGCCTTTCAATTGCAAAATAAATGCATCTAAACTTCTGACACATCATCAGTAGAAAACCCATTTAATTGCACACCTGAAAACAAACTACACCTGTAAGTTGCTAAGCTTAATAATCCAAGCATTCAACCCTTACACCCCTAAGAGTGACCAATGTTCAATTTCTCCTTATACTGACACTGCTCAATCAAACATAAAGGTTGTGAGAAAAAAGGAAATGATCAACAAGTAACAAAGGTCTTGATTGTTTAACAAATTCTCCTCATCATTACCACAGAAAATGTATGGGGAACAGTATAGAGAACATAACTGCTGGTATTTGGGTTTAAATGAGAGAAAAGACAAAAACAATTATTATATTGTTATTCTTATACTATTGCTGATGATTATTCGCTGGTTTCTATGGTAGTACCTCTCTGCAAAAGTTATACTATTCAACCTTACATTTGATAAAATTTGCTCCAGAAAATAATCATATAGTCGAACTTCAATTATCCGGACTCCTCAGGACCTCAGTAAATAGTCCAAATATTAATGAGATAGGCATGTAAACAAAAGATATACAGCAAAGAAAACATTTTAATTGTGAAACCTACACAGCCTGTATGTATATATCAGCTGAACGTATTAGAATATTTCTTTGTCTCGTTGTACTTGCGAATTTTGAAAAGCGCACAGGATAATACATGTACGCTGTTTCAACAGTCTTTTGAAAGGATTATTGGGCTTTTTGCGACTTTGAGTTTCAAAAGATCACAACTAATTAATATTCATGAAAAAAATGGGACCAGAGAAAAAAGTCCGGATAATCGAATAGTCTGGATAATCGAGGGTCGACTGTACCCTACCGTGTGGCATGAAATTTTTGCAGGATTAATTTTCATGAATATTGTCAATTTTACAATGATCTGGGAAAATTTGGTCCATGAAAATAACAATCAAGGAAGATTTTTTCCATTTACATATTCCTTGATTAACTGATTTGACTTACATGTAAATTACTATTGCAGCTTTTGTCTTAACAAGCCAAGATGGCCAAGATGGCATGTATAACCACACCTTCCAGCTGTTGTTACAAAAACAAGAACTCACCATATAAAGTGAAATAAAAGAAAATTTGAAAATTTACCCCCAAAAAACAAAAACAGCAAAGTCCAAAATTCAGATGAGCAAAAATTTGTTCCCCCAAAATAGCAAAAAAAATTGGCAATCCAAAGCTCCTATAAATAATTCATGCCACAATTTCACGACTTCCTTGGGTTTTTCTTTCCAGCTGTCTAAAAATTCCAATTTTAGATCTCCTTCTCCTTAAGAACTTCCACTGACCTCAACCCTTCCAACCCTAGGAGTGATCAGCATCAAATTTCTCCTTATAATTTCAACCCCTTATAAAACAGAGTGGTCAAGAGAATTAAGGACCGGATCACACAAGATGAATTTGCTCCATATTTTAACAACTTCTCCCCACTATCTCTAGAGGAAATGAGCAGAGGCAACAAATGAGAGTTTAAATTTTCATCATAGGGTTTAAAGGCTTAATTACATGGGGAAGTAAGGATATTTCCTGTGGTGTTTGTTCTACATCACTGTACCTGGGCAACTCTCACTTTCCCTTATAAGGAAAGCCCCATCGAATTTTTGCTTCATAAGAAGATCTTCTGCTTTTACCCTCGTGAGTTTACCCTTAAACCAACTGCAAAAAATAGAACACATACATCAGAGTAATACTAAGATACTTTTCCTATAAATTTGGTTTTATCAACGGAGTTGAAAATGTAAATTGACAACCGTACTGGGATTTTAAAAGCTAACATTTCAAGCGTTAGCCCTTCGTCAGAGCGAGTCAAAGAATCGTGGGTTGTGTGACACAACCCATAATTCCTTGAATAATACTCCTTTGCTAACGAATTTCAGGTTTATAAAACAAAATAAAAAACATCTATAATTTACTCAACGAACCCTTGGTTATTACTACATGTAGTTCATGACTGTATATTTGATTGTTAAAAGGAAATGGCCAAGCACAAGACACGAGTTTGTATGTCCTCACAAGAAGTGGTCACCACATGCAGGATTGGGTAATGGTAATGGTATGGTAAAGTTAGCTAAACTACAGAAATACAAGGCCACTAGTCTAATTTACATAGTACTGAATAACAATAGTGCCCATTGTTGAATTTTCTCAATAAAGCCTACCAATTGAAAGATCCGTGTTGTTCCTCATTTACAGTGCTAAAGATTTACCACAATGTACTTGTCAACAGCCAACAAAATTTCTTGATGACATCACTCGTCGAGAAATTTCAGGGTTGTCTGCTACTGGGCAGTTAACTCACAAAGCGAGTTGATAAGGAAATTGCTATTTCATTCTTAATGTGCGAACAAATAAATTCTCGCGAGTATGTCCTTCACGGCAGTTATAAGGTCTTAGGCTACCTTAGAGGCTTAGACTTCCCATATCGCTGAGTTGTTTTTACCACGTCAATTTTTGATGTTAGCTTATTACTTTACAGAGCTTCCATATATATTTAAGCTTACAGTTTTTTTAAGTTCAAACATAGCTTACTCGTGAGCCTTTAGAGTGATGTAGTTTGCTGGAACTAGTCCACATCGACCATCTTGTTCAGCCGTAAACCAGTTGTTATCATCGTCTGTTTTCATAACCTAAAACAAAGAAATGTTGCTCAGGCAAGCAGAACATACGAGAACGAACTACAGCTTCATGAATGAGTTCCGTACAAGCAAAGCAATTCTGGTCAACGTTATACCTTTAAAATCGAACCCTTTTTAAACGAGAGTTCATCTTCTGCGGTGGCTTGGAAATCGTGCTTAGCAATCGCCTCCATTTGCGAACCTGAGTGCGCAAGTTAGCGAAATTAAAGAACGAGAAATAGGTAATACAGATGTCGAATAAGTATACTCCGTGTGGGAATGGACCGAAAAGCGAATGTAAAATATTTCCCTTATATGGAGATTGGAAGTCAGCCTTCTATTTCCTGTTAGCCTCGTTCTGGTAATTCATCAATTTTATTCTCATGTGACGTCAGTAACTAATTTACGCGCAATTACAAATCGCACTATTTACTACGTCACTGTAAATAGCACTTATCAAATGTAATTAAGCAAACACAAAACAGAAACCCCTGATGAAGGCAGAAGCCGAAACGCGTTGGGTTTAAAATAAAGTGCTTTTTATTGGAAGACCATCCTCTTTTGTAGATACCTCTCTTGTTGTTAGGCCATCGTAGCTTGATTAAAAATAAAACACAAACAGCGGAGATAAACATAGTAAACCAACGCATTTTATATAGACTTGACGTTTCGTATGCTAGGCAACATACATTTTACGAAACGTCAAGTCTATATAAAATGCGTTGGTTTACTATGTTTATCTCCGCTGTTTGTGTTTTATTTTTAATCAAGATACCTCTCTCCTCCGCAGAGGTCTCTTTTTGTGTCGTTGGGAGGCTGGGGAGAGGGAAAATGAAAGCGCGTGTGGGTCGATGGGAAGGGGGAAAAAAGAAGAGGAGACCTCTGCGCGGTTCTCTGCCAGAAATTGCGGTTCTCTGGCAGTGCCGGAACCAGAGGAGGATTTAGAGAATGCAGGTGGTGGTCACAGCCAGGGTTCGTTACGTCCCTAGTGGTTCTTTAACGTCCCACAGAATTAATTGAGGAGGGTTGTGAGACGGGACCTCCGGTTTATCGTCCATTATTTCCATTCTAACATTTACTTCACGGAGTTGAATGCAGTTGAGGTAAAATCGTTGGATTGCTCTCTCATTTGAAGGTTAACACCGGTCAGTACCCAATCTACAGTGTAGGAGATTTCAATCCATGATAGTGAATGTAAACATCAGGGAATATTGAAATGTTTGTCAGTTTCTGTACTGTAAAAACATCGCTCTTTTAGCTCTGAAAGTTTGCAATTAAGCATTACTGTTTTATAATTTTAAACGCGTTTCCAGCCGGGCATTTCCAGGCATTTCAGAGGGACCCCCTAGTTAGCTCACGCTTACGTATTCGCCTTTCAGCCTCCCACTCCAAAACATGCTGCACAGGCCCTGTATCATTAGGAACCTTTAGATTTGAGTACGACCACGAGATCGAGTAAGAGTACGAATTTTTAATTTCAAACCAGTCACCAGCAGCTATCATTCAAAATACCAAGAAAGCTGATTAGTGTTAATTTTTTTAACACACTTTATTGAATAGAAACTACATAAAGTGGTGCTGCTTGTGGCAAAAAGCCTCATTGCCAATAAGCTAAGGCAAACAATTCTCCTAAATAAAAGCGAATTTCTCTCTCTAAAAAAAGAAAGTCTTCATTTATTTGAAAACCAAGAGTCCCGGACTGTGGCTGTTGGAAAGAGAGAATCACGCGTTATAATGTGACTGGTCGCTTGCTTCACCAATGATTTGATCGCCTGTTTCTGCAGTTGACCTACTGTTCGATTCCTTTAGGCGCCCTTCAAGCCTTCTGATATAGTTCCATGAGACCTAATAACAAGTGGACTGCAATCTTGATCATTTTTAATTTTTAATGCCTATGTCTCCATGACCAGGTATCGACCCATACTAATTCAATGCACTCTGCTGTCCCCCGGGCGGCTGATATCTATTACTTGACACACCTCCTCTATCTTATTGTTGGGGTAATTGTGCTCAAGCCGCTTGTCTGTCTGTATTCAGTTTCAAGTCCCACAGAATCATGACATCTTCATTTCCTGAATGAACACTGCAGTGTGCGCTCAACGGCCCCTTTTAGCTTTTTTTGAGTGCACAAGCCACAATGCAAAGCTCTAGCAACTCCATCTTGCCGCCGTTTGTACGCACTATTTGCAACTTTTAGGCAGTCTCATCTCTCTGCCTGCACATGTGGCATAATGAATTGTTTGGTGGCACTTATGCGTTCACAGCATCCGTTCTTAGCAACTGTATTTGAGTAGCCACGAGCAATCCCTCTTGTTTTAGGTGCGCCTTTTTAAGCCACTGCCAGCTGGTACCACCACAGTGGGCCCACAAAAGTTGAATTTAAAAAAATTGAATTATTGGCATACGTTGATTGTTTCTTGTGGTTTTTGCATACAGTTGATGTTTACGCGACAACCGCTACAGTCGTGTGAGGAACCAGTTTAGTACGCGAGGGCCTTGAACTTTATGATAATGATTATGTATGTACCGCTACGTATATATTACCATTAGCAATAATATATACGTAGCGATACATACCCAATTAGCATTAAGTTCAATGCCTTCGCGCACAAAACTGGCTCCTCTCACCCACTCCTCTCACCACCCCCCCCCCCCACCCCCCACCTGCTCCACCCTGTTATGAAAAATTGTTGCGTGACTTGACTTGCGTCACTGTCTGGAAGAGTTCGTGAATATGCTAATTTAGCCTAGAAGCTCTTTGCATCGCATCACGGTGATTAAAGCAGTTTTCCAAGCTGACATACGATGCTGTAAATAGTTTAATGTTGTAATGTTACTTTATGCTGTAAAGTATATAAGCCGATCGCTGTAGTGTTTTTAACTTTAAGTGTTTTAAACTTCAGCCCGGCTTCTGAAACAAATCCTCTTAAAATCAAATTGTCGATTACATGGAGAGGGATTCAGCCCGGGGCGCAATTCAGCCCGGGCTGAAAATCCTAGCCCGGTTTGCTCGCGGCAAACGGGCCAGAAAATCTGAAAAAATCTCATGTAATCGAAACGGAATTTCAGCCAGGGCTGAATCATTCTCGTCCCCAGAGCCCTCGTTCCTTCTTGCCTGCGGCGGAGATCGAGAGGCTCTGGCTGGTTCCAAACCACGAGGTCCGTGAATCACGGACTTCAGACTCTTCGCAAACTCAGAAGTTTGAAACAATAGTGGTTGCTAACGGCTACAAAAATGCGCCTTCCCTGCGACTGCGCATATTTTGGCCAGAGCTCTCGATTTCTGCCGCAGGCCAGAAGGATCGTGAGCTCTGGGGACGAGAATGGGCTGAATGGTGAGCTTGAACATGCGCAGTGATTTTGTTTTCCAGGAAACATGGTGGCTGCTGCTAGTAGGAAGGAAAAGCTATAAATATTTCAGCCCGGGCTGAAATTCACCATGTAATCGGGCCCTAAGAGAGAATGTTTTTGCGCCAGTAGTGTTTACAAGCTGTGAGCGTTGGCCCCGGGGCGTTGGCGGAGGCCGTATTTACTGAAGTGTGACAGAGGTCGCGTGAACATTTGGCGGAGGCTGTGTTTATTGAAGTGTGACAGAGGTTGCGTGTATTGGCAGAGGCCGTGAGTGTGACGGAGGTCAAAGTGTAATTTGCAAACCTAGCGTGTGCTTGTTGTGGAGTTAATTGTGCGAAATTTACTACGTCCGTTTGGAATAAATAACCTTGTTGCTGTTCCGACAACCCTGCGTTCTGTTTGGACTGCGAACTACCTACCACTCACACAACGAACTCGTAACACACCCTTCGTTACACACTCTCTCTGCACGCTTCATACGTCATAGATTGCGAATGGAGGTCGTCTTCTGAATGATTGAATGCAATTCCGAGTCACTAACATTGCATGAAACTATTTGCCTCATTGTCTGCTTGGGTTTTCGGTGAATAAGATGGATCCCTAGACAGTAATGAAGAACTTGCGCTACTAGTCCCTCTCTACCCCCGTTGGCCTCCAAATCATGCTCCTCGAGGCAGATCTTCCTGAACTGTTTTGCAGTGGGAGCACTGGCTTTTTCTTTGAAGAGTATTTCTTGCATCGGCCGTTTTTCGTGCTTTTAAAACAAGAAACTTAAGGTGTTGCACAAAACTTTTACAAGCACTTTCATTAAACATGAATTCCTCACTCACTTCCCGATTACCCCCTGTTAGGTGAACTATCATTTTATTTTGAGCCCCCTATATTTACATCAATTTCACTTAATGCCCCTGTCTGGTTTTATGTCAGCCCCTCCTTCTGATAATTATCGCAGTCCCTAAGACAGTACATTCTCCTGTCCAAGGCGAGGAACCTGAGTATTCACAGACTCAACACTGCTAAAAAATTAACAGACAGAGGCTCGACTTGAGAGATAAGAATATCACCGACATTTCAGAGGCGAGAGATGATTTTCTTTCGTTATTAAAGAAAGAGTAAGTGCGACGTATCTCATATGACGAAAACAAACCGTTATTCTTTTTGGCAAACTGCAGAATCTCACAAAATGTAAGTGGAAATCTAGTTTCCATTCTGATGTTTTTCCAATTTACTGTGTGTAACTTTCGCCAGTGAAGTTTGTCAGACCCACAATCTAGACAGCAGAATATTAGTTTAACGCGTTCGAAGACAAACGTCTCACATATTTAATTATGGCGACAATTTTCGACAGACTGGTTTTACAGGCACTGTAAAACCTACTTCTCGTTACTATGGAACCTTATCTTCAGGCGCCAACCGCCAAATAGCGTTTAAATTACATCAATCTCAAACCCAAACTGAACGATACATGCCGAGTGTTGAGCCAAATCCACCGCCATTTTTATGAGGAATAAATCTAACACTCTGGGGGACGGAGCCAACTTCAGAAATTCTTCGAGCGATGTTCAAAGGTTTGATTGATGGAAGCCAAAACGCGGTTTGGCAGTTGGTGCTTGAAGATGATTCCGCACAATTATAAAAGTCGCCGTGAGTGTCAGAGGCGGGGTGATACTGACAAGCCCTTTAACTGTATTTTTGGTGACATTTGGTTCCAAGGTAATTGAGGAGATTGCATGGAGTTTATTTCAGATCAGAGACCTTAACCAAAAGAATGAAAAGCCAAGGTACAACACAAAAAATACAGTTAATTCAGTCTGACACAATTGAGGGCCGTGCTTCCTAGTCCAGGGGTAATTTTGCTTAGTTTACTGCTGTGTGCGAAAAGCGGATCTCAGTAACGACTTCTGGTATTCTAAAAGCAAAATGTCCCTAAGACATTATTGTGGCAAATTAAAGCTTAATTATCACTGATTATTCCCAATTTTCCAGAAGTCCTTACTAACACCTGCTTTTTCCCGCATATTGATAAACTGCGCAAAAAAATTACTTTACTTTTGTTTTACAAAGCACCGTCGCTAACATCCCCAATCATATCCAGACGCGCACAACACATGTGTAAGTAACAAGAGGAAGCACGGTCCTGGAGCAACAAAGGGCGCCAGTGTTTCTATGAAGCCAGCGGTACTGATATACAAGCGCAGTATTCTAAGTGCTCTTGGAGGACCTCTTGGAGCCAGCCGAGCAAGCGATAGAGTTGTTAACCATGATATTTCCACTTTCTTACTGTCATTGTCATTATGTAATAAGCCATTTACTAGCAACCATAAGGCATAACTTTGGAGGATGAAAACAGAAAACGATTAACTACTGTAAAGTAAACGGTATAAAAATGAGGAGTGTTCATGAGTGAAACGATGAAAATAATCATACTACTGAAAATTACTTGTAACAAGAAACAGTTACTCTATTTGAAGGGAAACAAAACACACTGAATAAAGAAAAAAGAAAGGACTGAATAATAATAATAATAATAATAATGACATTTATTAAAATAAAAATAATATTTTAGTATATACCACACAAGTGAATAGTGCTTTTCACACATTCTGATTGGTTAACTCAGAGGTGATTAGCAAGGTACTACTGATTCACCTCCAAGCAGCCAAAGAGAAAACAGCATCCTGTTTCAGTTTCCAAAGAGAAATTATTTCAATAAGCGCTACTTATTCAGCTTGTGTGGTATATAACAATATTATTATTGTTCACCACAGTGTCGGAGAAAGTGGTGGATATTCACCTTGCTCCTCTACTATTCAACTTCACAATTACTATTACAGTGGATTCAGGTTGAGCGTTTAATGGCGTCAGTTACCGCGTTTGTTATCACTGTTGATTGGGTTGCGTTGCGAGGCAAATTATCAGACGTTCCTAGGCGGGGATGATAGCGTTCTGTCAGAGAGCTGACAGAATGCTATCATCCCCGTCCAGCAACGTGTGACAATTTGCTTCGCAACGCAACCCAATCTACAGTGATAACAAACGCGGTAACTGACGTCATTAAACGCTCAACCTGAATCCGCAGTAATTATTAGTATCAAGGAGAAGGTTTGGGGTTGTCCCAAACAACTTTCATCATTGGCTTGAGGTTCTGGAGATTGATACTGCTACAGAAAGGTGCACTTATGGGACAGCAAACACCTTACCATCTAAGGCCATTGGATGCAGCTTGAGCTAAGGACACTAAAACTACCAATGAAATCCTTGTGATTGAAAGAACAATAATAATAATAATAATAATAATTAAATGATTTAAATAAATACTCAAAGATAACACAGCAGGATCCAAAGAAGTTAATAATGAAATGACAACCATTTCTTTTAGAACTGAAAAGTAACAAAATACAATTTCAGAGAGAAAAAAGCAACACTAAAAGTAGGGCTGTCATTAAGCCGGGGACCAGGGATTTTCCCCTTGTTTTTTAGGTCTAGCCATAAAACCATCATGTTGACTTCTCTACAGCAACTCAAATCCCCTGCTATTACCTACTTCAAAAATTAGTGACAACCCTGAGAAGGATCAAATTCTCTGATTTTCATCCCCCAACACATTCTTACTTCATGTACCTATGCATGCATTTCAGCACAGAATGATTTCAGTCAAAGTAAATTTGTTGCCTGGATATTTATAAGCAATGTATTTACACTGTACAGTATTTTAATTAGTAATCTAGATATTGTGCTATTAAACATGCATTTAGATCTCAGCTTAGAATCTGTCAGAGTCTTTTCAAGGCCCTTTTCTTCTCTTTTTTCTTCTTATCTAGTGCTTTATCATTAGCTCTTTTAATTCCTTGTGTCGTTTCCACTACATCTCCCTTATCCATGCTTTCTACTTTACTGGAGCGGCTGTGCTTCGCATGGATGTCTGTCCACCACTGTGCTCGTTTTGAGTAGTCCTCGTATTTCTCCAACAACAGCTTACCAGCTTCTTCGTTTAATGCTGATTCAGGATTTGGAACTATCAGAAGGCATTTTACAGTCTGCAAAAACAAGTTAGCACTGGTAAGGCTCCTCACAAGTTTCATACATGTGTAAAACCCACTACAGTAATATTAATAATCACCAGTAATCTGGAAGGTTTGAGGGTTTAAATCTTGCTGGGGACTCAAAACTATTTCTGAAAAGTAGTGTAAGACCAAATAATGTGTTTTTGTTGTTGCCCAAGTTAGGGATACCCACCTATTTAGAATGCTATACCCTCCTATTTCTTTAATTAACACCCCCCCCCCCTGCCCCCTGATTTTTAAAAACAAAATGTAAATTCTCTTACAAAGGGACCTTAACCACACACAAGTTAAATGGTTTTACTCTTGGCATGCCTTCATTCCAACTTTCAAGTTTCAGCTTAGCATTTTAGCATTTACAAGTTGAGGTCATAGAAGTACTCAATAGCATACACTAAAAAAGACAACAACTAACTTCTAGTTACAATCTATTGCTCTAAAACATAGAAGTTCAAAAAAATGAAAATAAAAGGTGAATTCATTATGTTCTTACCAATAAGATATGTTTTACTCCAAGGTCTGGTTTCCAATCCTTTTTAAGTGTGTTCACACAAATTTCACCATTGCTGGCTACATTTGGGTGAAAGATTTTTGTCAAGAAGAATCCTGCAAAATACAATTTGGACACTAAACTATGCAATACTTAAAAATTGTTTTAGTGTTCCTGCGATCACTGGAAAAAAGTAAGGATTCTAATAATTCTGCAACAATTATTAGTGTGGTAATTATTGCAATAAGCTTTCAATTGCTGCATGTATTCTGCAATACACCATACAAGTTTCTCTATCTTGCCTACGTTTACACCAGAATTTATTTTATCACTGTAGCACTACCGGTAACCACAGGCAAAAACATATTGCTGCAAGTTTCTTTCTATAACAAAAAGGTTTAAACGGGCTAGCTCAAACCACCAAAATGTGCAGTAAAGGTAGATCTAAAAAAAAGAAAAGGGCTTCTGTTTTTCAAATTCTCTGCCACACGCACTACTGTTCAACCCTGCTGGAGTCTTTGGGCTGCAAGGCCTGATTTTGAATGGGTTGTCTTGGTTAAGGTGGAGTTATTTGCCACCTCTTAGCTGCATACAAGTTTCTTGAGTTGAACAACTAGTGGTGGAAGTCCAAGGAGATAGAGTTAATTGACATTTGAACACTGGAATTTTGACAACATTTCTGAAACTCAAATTGAGGAGTCTGGGTAAGACACTGAGAAGGGAAATTTGAAGAAAAGAAAAGAAAATTAATGGCATTTGTAACCCTTTGCATGGACAGCTTTTTAGTTTTTATAGAAATGCTTCCAAGTCAAGTGTGTTCTTCTAGCATGTTACCAACTTCTATTGCTCTTCTTATGAGAAAGTGTCAGATATGTCACCATGTCAACAAGTACAACACAAAAATTGCTGAAAGGGTGGGCTGTAGCTCACTGGGTTAAACTATAACGTGAAAAACAGACTTGGGAGTTAATCGAGACACCCTGTATTTTTCCTGGCTTGCAAAGAAATCAGTCCTAACCTTCCCAGCAGGGACCTTGAGTACGAGTACGAGGTCGAGTATGAATTTCTATTTTCAAATCAATAACCTTCCCTGAACCCTCACTCTTACTTGTTGCTTACCAGCAGATCAGAAGATTGTAGAAACAAGATTGATGTCATTAATGATCATCTAAAGCACGCAAACAAGATTTGAAAATCATACACGTACTCAATCTCAAATCAAAACAGGACAAACTTGTAAAATGAATATAAATCCAGAGAAGAATTATCTGTCCCAGACAAAATTATCTGTCACAGATGGATAATTCAAACGTATATAGTATATTGAATGGGGCCAATTACATTAACCTTTACATAAAAAGCTCAAAGTGTGTAAACTAAAATCAGTTCACAGTACTAAGTGTCCAAAAATGTCAACGACGAGATAAAAGTACAAAAGATCTTTCTTAGACGAAAGGATGCTAAGAAAATAACTTAACTTGCAAGTTGCAACCCAAGTGAACACACTGTTGATGCTTTTTTTATTGAGCAGCTAAAATCAAAACACGTTATTTTAAGTTGTATGTCAAAATAAATGAACAAAAACTCACCTTTTGGCGGTGCAGAAGGGAAATCTTTCCCCAACACTAGTTTAACACGAAACAGGCCTCCTTCATACGGTGTACCAGCTGTAAAAGATGGGTAAAATGTTAAAAACCGGTTCACGATCGTGAAGGGAAAAGGCTTAATTCGTGATGAAAAGCAGATGAGTACGTTTCAAGAGACAGGAAACTGAGGAACTATACCTGGCCCCTCTATCGTTGCCTGAATGTCTGTTATGTCTTCCTCGTTGGTAAACACCTTAATACCCTCCGGAGGATCGCTCGATAAACTGGTTAGTTCCTTTGCAACTTGCTTGATGATTTGGGGATGAAGATTTTCGACATTCGAACTTGTCTGAAATTCACACAGTTTAACACAGATCAGTTGCTGCAAACAGCAATCGGCGACAAGAAGAATGAAGAAAACTTACCGAGGCCATTTGAGGCAGCTTCGCAAACCCAAAAGGAAGAAACAGCACCAAAAATCTCCCTCACGAAACGGAACAGAAAAGTTCGTTTTCAGCCTGCAAGGCAGAGAACGCTCAAGATGTACGGTTGTTGGTTTGTTATTCCATTAACCAATCAAATTGCAGATTGACCAGTTCACCGCCCTTGGACAAACCGCAAAGTCCTGGGCCCAGTTGTTCAAAGGAGTAGCGCTATCCACCGGATAAATATCTATCCAGTGCAATTAGCTTCTCCAATACTTATCCGCTGGATAGTGATTTATCCAGTGGATAGCGCTATCCAACGTTTGAACAACCGGGGTCTGGGCCTAAACTATAAAAGACAATAGACCCTGTACAAAAATGGCTGCCTTTAAATTCTTCTTTTGTTCATATTCTTAACAGCCCATTATCTTCGTTTTCGAGACAAAATTTCTGAAGAATTTGTTATCCCGAGCGATGTTAGTTGGGCCATTTTGAATATCCTAGATGAACGAAAGAATAATTTAAAGGCAGATATTTTTGCAAAGGGCCTATGCCAGGGAGTAAATATATTAAATAATTCTTTTCACTGAATTTCCATCTTTCGTGTCAAATTTCCAACCCGTGAACGCGTGGCCGAGAAGCAATATGAGAGCACACCACCCCTCTCTTCCCCTTCTACCATGAGGACCTCCACTCTCAGCTCTTATTATAGGGATGGGCCATTAGAATGATAGGGGTGGGGAATGGGGGAAAAGTCAAAAAAACATCCAAGAAAAAAGAAGGGGAAGCTGAGAAATGCAGATAGTGCCCACTGCCAAAAAAAATGTTGCATAAACAAAGGTCACAAAAATTGCATTTTTGGAGGTTCCTTCAACAAATTATGAAGAACAAAAGGCAGCAACCGCAACCAACCACCGTAATACAAGCAGTGGCATGTAACCAGTCTATAGGGGGCTGTAGCAACTAGGACGGCAACGGCAACGGCAACGACAACGCCGGCGACAAAACAATAGGCTTAATGAGCAGAAACACTCGCTGCACACGTGCATTTCACAGTTTTGTACAGTTTTGCCGTCATTTGCAAAAAAACAACGTGAAATGACCAAATTTTATGTTTTCTCGAGAACCTGAACGCACGACGGCAAAGTTTTCTTTCTTTTTCCTTGCTTTAACACCGTTCATAGTAATTTAGTTCCTGGACAGTTCCATGGTCAGCATTCCAAGTTAAACAAATTTCAATAATTGCGAAAGCGTCACAGAAAAGAAAGGTTATATTTCGAAATGAAGTTTTCGTTGCCGTCGCCGTCGTCGTTGCTAAAACTCCCTAATAAGGAGTTTTAGCAACTACGACGGCGACGGCGACGGCAACGAAAACGTCATTTCAAAATATAACTTCTCGTTTCTGTGACGCTTTCGCAATTATTCAAATTTGTTTAACTTCGAAAATGCTGACGAACTGTCCAGGAACTAAATTACTATGAACGGTGTTAAAGCAAGGAAAAATAAAGAAAACGTTGCCGCCATGCGCTCACGTTCTTTAGAAAACATAAAATTTGGTCATTTCACGTTGTTGTTTTGCATATGACGGCAAAGAAATGTACAAAACTGTAAAACGCACGTGCAAAGCCATTGTTTTTGCTCATTAAGCCTGTTGTTTTGTGGCGTTCTCGTTGCCGTTCCCGTCCTAGTTTCTAAAACTCCCTAATGACCCGATGGTGAAGACCTGCTCTCAACATTAGCAGCTTCATGGCGCAGCTGGTTAGAGCTTCGGGAGTGTCGAAAACTGAATCCAACTGTCACGTGAGTTTTCACGTGACACCCCCCACGAACTGAACGTTGAACTCTTGTAGCTTTCTGAGAATGTTGTCTTGTGAGATTTGTGAGAAAGTCGAAGTCTTGTTATCGAGTTATCTATGATTTCAGTCAATACAGTCTAGAAATACCTCTATGAAGTTGTCCTACTTGTGTATGATTTTACACAGGGAGAGCATCGCACCGGCATCGCAGTTCAAACCCCGTCGAAGTCCTGAATTTTTTTCAGGCTTCTTTCCGTAATTACTTAAATTGCGTTTACAGCTGCGAGAATCATTCTTCATTTTATTTTGCATGAAGACTACGATTGCATGTAGCCAGCAGTAAACAGTTATCAACCTTATTTTGATTGAGTCATCACCTTTGAGAGCTACCTAATAAAGTGAATCGCGTTTTGCGGCTTTTGAAGTCTGCAATTATTGTTCAGTCATTTAGACGTCCTGAAGTACACAGCGGAATAAAAACGGTTGTTTTCTAAAGCCATTGTGCTGGTACATCGACTTTTTGATAATCATCCACTTGTTTAACAAGACAAACTCGCCACTACAGAGATTGACAAACTGACATTTCCAGCGTTGACCCCATCGTCAATGGGCAATTAACCAAAACAGTTCAGTTGAAAATAGTAACATGTAATAGTAAAACGATGTCCTAGAAAGATTCAAGGAAACCGACGGAAATCGTGTGGGAAATGGCAACCAGAAAGTAGAAATTCCTGACCTTTCACTAACTTTGTGTCTTTAGTCTTCCTTGTATGATTCTAAACTCCCCGACTTTACCCTCCTTGAAAAATGTCGAGGTTTTGGCAATCAAACATCGTTAAGGCCATCGTATAGCATCACTGCAGGACGTAATACCAACGGGACGACTTGAGTGGCATAATTATAAAAATAGTTTTATTTAACACTTCAATGACAAAAACGTCTATCTACAATACATCACCTGTTACTACTCTTCAAATAGCTGTTTAAGTGTTTTCGCACTTTCGGAAATCAGTGAATGTTCGAGAGCTCACTCGAACTCATCACGAGGTTTATGTTTATGTTCGTATCCTGAATGTTTGTATCAATGATTAAAGAGTTACCAAAAGTTCCAATATTTACTTTCATTTAAAATACAATACTCTATAATATTTGGGGAATATCAAAATGGAAATCTATCGTTTCATTGTAAGAAAAAACTGAATACGCGTAATACGTATGGGTGATGCCCACGACACCGAAATAAATTTACTTCTCCTTTGAATATTTGTATCCGGTTTTAACAAGCTACCTACATTTATTATTCATAATTATTTTTCTCCTTGTACTTGTAGGAAGAAATCAAACCATCAAATCAACAAGCAACAGCCGTAAATGTTGCGTTAAGCCTAACAAACCTTTTGAATCCACTTGGTCCAAGGTCAGTGTAGACGAGCGAAAGGGGTAAGAGAGAAACACCTACCCAGACCCCCGCTCCACTATCTGAGCGCCTGGTACACTGTATACCCTCTGTTTAACATCCGACAAACACCGGATACGAGGAAAAGCGAAATGAACTTCGCCATGTGATCGATTTTGAAGACAGGCAAATTTTAAGAGATTTTGTGATTTCTTTAGCGTGGAAACCTTTAGAGCATTTGAATAGCAGCACTTGTGATCGTGCATTGCTTTCCACCGAGTCATTTTTGCGGCAAGCATCCTTACGATTAGTGAAATACTCAGCCGCCATAAAATCTAAAACGTATGCCAAAACACGCGTGCCCCAGAGCAGTTATTTGAGAAGAACTGATCTAAGTCACAGAAATTCGAACATTTTGTGGTTTAAAAGTTCCGTGTTGTTGCGTACAGTTTTCTTATTTGCAGGTCTGGGAAATTTCGCAATTTCTCCCTAATTGCCTCAGAATTCCCCGGCTCACGGACGTGAAACTCAACAAGAACACAAGTTAC
This sequence comes from Galaxea fascicularis, assembly GCA_948470475.1. Classification (NCBI taxonomy): domain Eukaryota; kingdom Metazoa; phylum Cnidaria; class Anthozoa; order Scleractinia; family Euphylliidae; genus Galaxea; species Galaxea fascicularis. Next base: position 2,649,920 of record OX419340.1, on the reverse strand, counting down.
CTAACCTTACTTAAAAACGGTTTAACTTAGCTGGGCCATTAACGTCCTTCCTTTTCCTCTGTTGTGAACCATAAACCATAAATTGGTGTAACGAATGAGCGCCTTTCTTCATTTGAGTCCCCAGGGTATTTTTTACCCCAGAATGAGTGAATATCCAGACATTTCAAAACAAATAACGAAACAAAACCAAAGAGTTTCAACCAAAGTTTCAATATCGTTTTGCATAAAAAAAAATGTCGATGAATAAAAACTTCCAAACTACTTCCAGTCATCCACGTAAAGACAGGCGTCCATCAGTCGAATGCGCGCTACAGAAGCCAAGACTCGTAAAGTCAAGACATTCATGACTCTTAAAGATTCTTTAAACTTCTTCGTGATATTTCTATGGAAGCTGTGCGCGCTAACGCGCGCGAAGTTTGAGTTGGGCGATATAACTGCACATCTTCAGAGTTGGTCCCAGCTTCATTCGGGTGAACTGCATTAGCGAGTCACGTGATAACAGCATCAACGCTTTGCCGTCAATCTCCTGTCAAAGAACATAATTTGACACTTCAGATTACTCGACATAATCATTAGTCTTTCTGAGTAGAGTTCGGGTAAGCTAATTTTAGTTTACATAGTGATGCGTCTTATAGTTCGTCCGTCGTGTATAGAGACGGACCTAAAACGAAGAATGCAAGAGACGACTTCACGTATTTCAAAAACGTTCTTAATTCGACAGCTCTTCTGAAGACATAATCGCTGTTATTTCAGACATGCACAATAATTCAATGGAGAAATGACCGTAAAGACTCGCTCTTTCAGTTGGAAGTGCAATTTAGTGTCGGGGCTGAGTTTTTCTTTTTGTGGCCTTCCAGAATCCTTGGTGTATATCCGGCAAACTTTTTACCTACTACGATGGCGAAAAAGAACAGAAGTCGCCCCAAATAGCCTGAAAATAGAGTCTTTGACCTCCCCCCTGATCTTGAGCCGTCAAAATTACAGGGAAAACATTTCTCACAGTTAAACAACTGACACAGAGGCCATATGTTTTATGAACGTCAACAACCGTCGCTACTGTTTGTTTGTTTCGCTTCGCTAATTATCACTAGAATGTCGAGGTCTCTGACAGTACAGACATTTTCCCAATTTGCTCGGAAAGAAAAAATTACCATAACATTACAATCAAACGGTGCGAGATATTACCTGATCTAAAAATATATTAGCGTAATTTATGCAGTCTGTGGAACGCACGTATCTGACGACCTGTTCTACTGACCACGTGACAGGATTGGCGGGAAGGTCTGGTGAACGGCCATTCACACAGCCCGGAAGTGACGTGTTAGTGCCGACGTCAACACAGAAAGGCTTTGGACGCGTGGAGCGATGTCCAGAGGGGGAGTGGAGTGCGTTGGAAGAGCAAGGAGAGGAGGAGTACGGTGAGTATCGTGACGCTGACACAGAGTGATGACCTGAAAAAGCAAACAAACTGCTTTTTAGCAGAGTCTAAGCACTTTATATTTTAGTTAAGCCAGCCAGTGGAAAAAGTTGAACGATGGCAAGAGTATGGCCCTGATTATAACTGCACGCGGCTTACAATCACATACAACCCGGATATTTTGAAGACTTATGATTTCATCGATATTAAGGAATTAAACCCAACCAATTTCATGCACGTTTTTGTCGTTGTTACGCTACAAATATTTCCTATTTTCAACCAACCTCTTAGATCTGATCCCGAGCTCATTCGCATCATTCTAGACATGGAACCTTTTGGTGACGTCATACGCTTATCACTGGACATACCCGGTCCATGAACAGCATGCACGCGCTGTAAAGACCGCGGAGATACTGGGGGCGAGCGGACCATGGGCGACGTGGAACCAACAACATTGTTGCCAATCTCCCGCATCATATTCATACCGGAGAAGCCTGGAATTTGAGATGGGTCCTCTAGGCCTGGAGGCTTCATTTTCGGTGAGGTAACTTCAGAGGAATCTAAATAAGAAAGCGAAGATTATGGTAGAAAAGCGTTACACGTTTTGAAGCTAGGCACCTAACTTGTCACAACACAGATAAAAAAAGAACAAACAGGGAGTCCACAATCCCATAGCTATTGCGCTCTGTAAGCTTTATAGCTGGGCGTCAGACCATTCAGGCATTTATAAATCATGACAGTGTCCCGCAAGTGCAACAGGTCGTTTACAGTGAGACAGCCCAGATCATGCAGTATTGGGAAAATATGATCGTACTTTCTAGTACAGGTCAAAATGCGCGCGGCAAAATTTTGTATCGGTTGTAACTTCTTAATATTTTGTTTGAAAGAACCGGACCATACGGTTGAACAGTAAAATAATTTACTAGATGATGTGAAAGCCTCCCTTTTTACCTTAGTAATTCTTCTGAATTGAGAATTCAAATGGACCTAACCCCTGTTAGCATGGGAAGGAGTTCGGGCAGTTAGTGCTTGGAGTTAAACTGAATAAAACGTTTGCTGTAAACGAATGTGAAAACGTTAAAAACCATCACCTCTCTTGACTCGTCCCTTCTTCTTCTTCACCACCGGTTTCACTCGTCGTCTTTCTTCGGTCTCGTCCCAGTCGGGATCACTGTTCGAGAAACTTTCGGCTTTGAATCGGAATCCGACGCCCTTTGGTGGCCGACCGCGTTTCGGTCTATCTCCCAGCGGCGACGTTGCAAGACCGTCCTCCATGTCAAGTTCTGGGTCGCCCACCATTTCCATCTCCATCTGCATCGGAGCAACTTCGGAAGTACTCGGCGCACCTTCGTCCTCCTTCCGCCGGTACTTCGTTTTGATGTAAGTCAACCGTGTTCGCTTTCTCCGCTTCTTTTTTAACCACCAAAGATTTTTCTTCGGGGGTGACTCTGACTTCTCCCCACTTTCTTCCTCTCCGGCTCCTCCTTCTTCAATCACCTTTGTTTCGTCTTGCTCTTGCTTTATCTTCGGCTCCTCTCTGATCGACTCCTGGTTTGTGGCATTCGTCAGTGCTTGTAGATGTTCGATAGATGTCTTGGGTTTTATCGGAGTAGGCCCAACACGAGATTTAGGCACTACAGTCGAGTCCACGAACGTTACGGGTGGGCTGGATTCATGGGTGCGCTGCGGAACGGTGCCTGAAACTGTAGGCACCGTAAAGCGCAACTTGAAGCTCTGAAAAACAGACGGAAAGTAAGTACAACAGCTATCCTCCAAATTTCTGACACTTTTGGGTCAGTGGAAAACGTGTTGTGGAAAACTCTGACAATAGAGGAGAAAGACATATTCAGCACTTTCACGAGGTTTTTACCGAAACTGAATTTTCTCCTTCCGTAGTACGTTCCTGAGGTGCTGTTTATTATATTGTATATACGTTTGTTTTGAGTTTTGGGTCTGCGGATGAAACCATTAAATATGAACGCCAAGAGTAACTAGTGTTTCCGCCCGAAGCACCTTTTACTAGGATCAGCAAGTTGGTTATTACGTTTTGGGTCAATGACCCGGAGACCATTCAAATGAAAGTGGACGAGTAGTAATTTTTTTTGCTGCCGTTTATTGTGTCTTGAAAGATGGTTTTGTGAACAAAATCCTAACGAGTAAATATTCAGATAAAAGTGCGTCTTTTTCTAATCTGTGGAAGGCGGTTGTAAATTACGTGTCTGCCTACACAGAAATTAGAGGAAAATCTGTCAAATCCGGGGTATAACTCGCCAAACGTTTGTTTCACAATTTTAAGACAAAATGAAAGAGCACAGAAACCTGTTTGTTGATTATTTTGTCTTCGTTAATTCACAGTTGTCTTTAGAAAGCGAAGTTTTGTTGACATCGACTGATTTGCATATCAGAGTTGAAATATGATATCCGAACGGTTTCCGTGAAAGTGCGTAAAACTCACAAACAACGTCATCGGTGAAGTTCCGTCTTCCCCCGATAAATTGTTGACCCCACCAACTCGAAGGAGCGAACGTGAGTCTGCATGATTTAAAAACAACGTCAGCGGTAAACACGCCTATCCAATCGTTCCGACTTTAACTTCCGACTTTCCCGGAAAAATTCTCGACCCCTTCCGACTATTCGCCCCTGAAAAATCAAGGCAGCGGGGGGTGGAGGGAGGGCTAGTTTGGTGTGCTTAAGGAATGTTACAATTTTCTGGTATTATCGTGTACAGGCACACCAGATTAGTATTATATATAGGTGTGCGTTCTCCTTCGTCGAACCCAATTATTATTATTATTACTATTCATGAAGCCTGCGCAATATAAATTCATAATAATTATTATAAGTATATACTAAAACAGTGGATAGCGTTGAACGCGCGTGCTGATTGGCCACTCAAACTCCGGATATCCCGTGCTATTCACCTCCGAGCATTTCGCGCGGAATTTGCGCCTGAAAATGTTGTAATCTTTGCAGGAATAAATGAGTTAAAATCATCTTTTTGTGCTATATTATCTCACTGTTTTAGTATACACTAAAACAACTATTCACCTCTATGTTGGTGGCTAGTGGTGGATATTTACCTCGCCGCTTCCGCCTTGGTAAATATCCACCACCAGCCACCTCCACTTCGGTGAATAGTTGTTAATTATGATAATTATCATTATTACCTGTTGCAGTGCCCCTGGGGCACCCCCATGAGGACGCATGGGCGGAGGCTGCTGTCGAGCAAATCCACTTCCCAAAGAGGCCCTGACATTTGAAAACCTCATGGAAGGAGGCGCGCTTCTTGGCAGGTTCATCGAGCGTGGGATTCCATGGTAGTTTGGCATGATGGGCCTTGGTGACATGGAAGCGACCCCAGGCTGTGATACTCCTCTCTCCGCCATACCACCTTGCGAAAGTGCGCCAGGAACCCCAGAGGTATTACTGAGGGGAGGTGGGGCACTTCCTTGAGGGCGGTGGTTTACTACCCCAGTCCTAACTGAGATGGGGTTGTAGGAGGGCGGGTGCGAGTGTAATCCTGGACGAGGCTGGGACAAAGAAGTATTGCTGCTGCTTTGAGGCACGTACATTCCCTGGGGACGTATTCCCTGCGGGGCTACACGAGCATTGGGAACTAGCGGAGGAGGGGGAGGAGGTGTTCCACTGCTCGGTTTCATTTGAATTGCCGAGGATGTTCCCGATGGATTCGGGTGAACTCCGGGATGGCGGATCACTCCCCCGGGAGTAGCACTTAAAACTTGTCGAGGATAGACTGGAGGACTGGTTGCTGCTCTGTATCCCGCGCCCACGGGCATTTGTCCAGTGGCTGTTGTACTATACGAAGGCCTTGTAACGGAAGATGCGTGAACAGAACCAGAAGAGTACGGCGGCGGAACTGAAACACTGCTGGCCGTCTGTACCGCGGACACAGCGTGAATTGCAAGCTGATTGGGTGTTTCAACAGTCACGTTAGTTGTGGTAGTCACATGACTGCTGCTGCCTTCGGTGGCTATCTTGGTCAGCGGTGGAGGGATACAGTTGGATATAGTCACGTTAGGTGGTGCTAGTGATGCGCGACCAAATGTTATGGTTGTTCCAGAGCTAGTGGCGCTTGTAGCAAACCTCTGACTGGATACGTTGGTCACGATACGACTCGAACCGTCCGTCAATGGAACATTGGGTGCACTGGAAGGATTGTGGGATAGCACGCCCTGAAAAAAAAACAACATAACAGAAAGTAAACAGACAACTCTGGCGAGTTAGTGTGGTTGATAGTGATACAAGCGTTCAATAAGGTTGGGTAATCACATCACGAACTATAGTATTGTTGAGGTAATCTACCAAACTACCCAAGAATCAAGGGTCTGCACCTGTTCATTTAAAAACCTCTCAACTGGTTTTCAATGTAGCGTTTCTTATGGCCCGCATGAACTATATTTACGAAGGCTGTTTTTATTTTGCAAGACACTGAGTCACAATTACCTTCAGTTACACGATGGGATGGCGATACCATAATTAGGGGCTGCGTTTTCTTTTAACAATATTGTCATTGTACTGACAAAAACGCATCCTTCGATATGAACCGTCAAAGCACAGAATTTAGGTTCACGAGCACAATATCTAGCAGAATATTATGTCTCGACCTACAACAAAGATGGCAAACAAAACTGAGAAGCAAACATCTAATATCCACCTCTTTCATCACCGGTTTACCCCCCGGCAAGGCGTTGATTGGCACTGGAGCCCGTTGGGGTTGAGCCATGGGCAGTTTACCCTGGGGGGCAAGAACTGGAATGCCTTTGACCGGATTGGTTGGACGAGGTACTGCTGTGTTACCAGGAGCTTGAAATACCGGGTTTCCTACACTGACCGGCGTCACAGAAACCCCAGGGGTAAGCCCCGGGGGAGGAGACACTACGGTAGTCCCTGGGGTTTGAGTGACGGTAGCACCATTCTGGACAGGCGCTATGGTGGTAACCGTTGATGAGATCGTCTGGCCCTGAATCACACTAAAGGGCGCCCCTGCAATGGGAATACCATTATCCGTTAAGGGTCTGGTAACAATACTGTTTGGCTCCCCAGGAAGTAAGTACTCCGACTTCCGTTTCCTGCCTCGTTTCTTTTTCTCGACGCCAAGATGCTTGACTTCAAAGTACTCCCGCGATCTCTTGGCCTTGAGTCCCTTGGGACCTTGTAAATTCCCCTGATCTGAAATACACATAAAAGCAGTTGTTTTAGTCATCTAACTTCCTCCATTAAGTCATTTACATTGAGACGCAAACTAAATAATTCCAAAGTAATCACACACTCAGGGCGCATTGTTGCATCGTTGCCGAGACATCGAGGAACACAACAGCCTTTCGTCGCAAATTTTCCCGATTTGCCGTCACTTTCGGCGACAATCTAAACTGCCGTTTGGATTAGGAGCCACCCCAAATCTAGCTAAATTCAACCTTAATGATATAATCAACGTATCGTCATAAATGATTCAGGACATTTCCTTTCACGGATTTTACTGGTACCCGGTTAAAAACCTTTCACTTCTTAGTGCGAATTTTTCTTTTTTCTTTACTTTTTTAAAATTACAAAACGATCATTTGCAAAACAACACGGCGTTAACCTAAAATTAAAGAAGAAAAATCCTCGGCTAACTGAGTTTCAATCTGAAAAAACATAAGGAAAAATGGAAGAAAACAAGCTTTGTTTGACTTTTCTTTGATTGTAAAATATCAAATTGATTTTGGTGTTACTAAATAAACTAGTAATACGTGGTCTTCCTTTCCCGTGCGAACTCGATTACCACTCTTAACTTACACATAAGAAACTAAACATCGTATACAACTACAATATATGTGCGGCACATTTAACGAGCTCCTTTCTAATAAATATTCAGGTAAAAAAAAAACAGCAACCATCAACAATCTTCCTCCAAAATACAACCCTGAAAAACTTTGTTTATCATTTTGAGCAAGACGTTCTTCGTTGATTCCACGTAAAATTGCTAAGTTGGTTTGATGGGAAGTTTTTGAAAAAATTCGTAAAAAGTATTATCAAATTGTTCAACTCCCACGAGAACAAAAATTTCCAAATCGCGATGTAACCAGATTATTAATCTTAAGCTAATTTCAGAGAAATTTTAGTTAAAGGAAACAAAAAACACTTGCACAAGAAAGGGAATTCAAGATAACGAGAGTTAGACCTCCATACACAGTATAAAAAGGAAACCTATCTCTACTAGAAGCAGTGACAATACAATCACGGTGGACCTACAAGTTTTTTCTTTGAAATGATTTTGCAGTCGTTAACAGTTTGACCCAGACCCAAGAGCTTCATTTGATGCTTGAGACCAAGCGCACGAAACAAGCCACTGTTACGTGATAAGAGAAAAGTGATGGCGCCAAAAAGGTACAACCAATGCCCAGCGCGAGAAAAACGTTTATTTGTGAAGGCAAAGGGACATCGTCCTACAATTGTAGCTTTGTTTTGGGGGCTTATTGGTGGAAGAGAACAAGTTTTTTTTGACTGAAGAACGCATTGCAAGAGTTGTTCAAACCAACCGTACAACAGCAATAGTGACACCTCACCAAACCTAAAGTGGCTGCGGAAATTCCGTTGAAAACCTGGTATACTATTTTTCTTTCGAAATGTGAAATTTCTTGCCCTTAGCGCCATGTCTGAGCTGGAAGCAATGATCGTCGGACAAATCGTAGTTGTTGCACTTTTCGCGGCAACTGGCATCTTTTACCCGTGTCTGCTTTCAGTTCTCATCGTGTTATCTAAGAGCAATGTAGTCGGGCAGACTTGGTAATAGGTTTTCTTCACAGTTGAACATAACATACCAGTTTAAACAAAATATTTACCTCTCCTTTGGCTATGCGTATCTTATGATTAAACTTACCATCTGCCTGACACTGGTCAGGGCATGGTGTTGGCACGGGTTTTAAACTCAAGAAGAACTCGCAACAGATGAGCCGCCGACAAAACCTCTTAAGGTAGCGCTCTAACTTCGGCCTTGAGTCCACTCGCGAGATTGCCTGTTGGTTGGAAAAATTAATATTTGAGACTGGTTCAGATCTTTTTTAAAGGCTAACTGTGGCACTAGCATGCGATTGCACATATAGGTGAGGTGTAGCAAAAAAATTCGAGTCATGCAGTAGATTTCCATAAGGTGTTGCACCATTACTTCGATAACTGAAGACACGATACATCCACAGCATAAAAAAAGGAAAGAAAAATCACAACAGAAGTAAAACCACACCTAGAAACAAAAGAGCTGCAAATTAATGGCAAAATCACGTTAATTTTTGTCCCGACAAAAGCCTCACGCTACTAAAACAGCGCCCTCCTCTCTTCTCCTTTAAGATTTTCGGCTGAACGCTTCTCCGCGTCACATTTAAGAGGCATCGATAAGTCTCGCGTGTTTAGCAAAACAATTGCAGGGACAAAAGTTCAGTTTGTGCCTTACCATGCAGTCGGTAAAGTTACGTGTGTGTTTTGAAAACACAAGTCAGTCACGACTTGCAGGTAGCTCCATTGACAAGTCTTCGCGTGTATCCAAAACACGTTTTGGCAAAGTTAATAGGTCAGTTGGCGCTTTAATAATATTAATAATTTATTACTTATTAGGCGCAAATTAGCGTGTGAATATGATCGAATGCGCCTTACAATAACAAGCTTTACAATACAATTCTAAATTCTTTGCAAATCAAGTCAAATGTTGTTTTTTGGAGAGAGGGGGAAACCGAAAAACCTCTCGGAGCAGAGCAGAGACCAAACAAACTCAGCCAAGTTGTGACCCCGAGTCCGGGAATCGAACTCGGGACACACTGATGGAAGGCGAAAGCTCTCACCACTTCGCCAACCCTGCTCCCCTACTTTGTGTGTAACACCTCACAAGCACGTTTGTCTGTCTGTCGTCTTGTTTACCCGTCTACCTCAGTGCCATCTCTTCGCTCCTCTCAGCCCGCCTGTCTCCTTATTTTTACCTTTTTTAAAATCTTGCCCTTGTGTTTAACCACCACTCTCACTCCGCATCCCTCCTGCATAAGGTCTATCACTTTCTCAGGATCAAATGCAGCTTTTGCGACCATCTCCAGTCCTGTGCGTATGACACTGCTGACCTTCCCAGGAGGAGTAGCCTCTGGAAGCTGTGACACCTTGTCAGGGTCCAGAAGGGGTCCATAGCAACAGCTCTTGTTGAAGAAAATCTGATTCTTGTTATGGTAAAAGCGTTCTGAACCTGGCAAAACCAGACAGTGTTAAAGCATGATCACGCTGAGCCTATTTTAAGCGCTCGGATTTTGGATTGATGGTGTACAACTCTGGCTGAAGACCTTCCTCATTTCTTTCTACTCCCAGCATCCTTTGTTCAGACGCAGATGTCTCTCGATGTAACCCAACAAGCTATTGCGCAAAAGGTGTACAAGGATCGGTTAAAACAACAGGTTTGCTTTCATGCACGTGTAGGTAACAGAACACCACAACACGAATATTATTATTATTATTATTATTATTATTATTATTATTATTATTATTATTATTACCAAAGAGTTCACTTGATTGACAGAACCTTTCTGAGGATATGAGCTGTTCCCAGAAGAGTAATTTTTTGGAGCTCATCAATGTTGACTGTGCCTGACCCCAAGTGCACCAATGACAATCTCACTCTCTAAGTCTTTACACTTAGAGAGTTTCTCGACTATCGTAACGGATGTGTTTCTGTCCGATGAGACTGCCATACATGCGTATCTATAATCTGACAGTTTTGATTCATGTGATCTCTGATTATGATATCTTGTTTATTAGCCGTTATTTCCTTTCTGCTATTATTATTATTATTATTATTATTATTATTATTATTATTATTATTATTATTATTATTACGTTATTTTTGTGAACTGGGAGATCTTTTTCCGGTTTGCTTCCTAAGGGAGCGAGTCATAGCATATGACCAAAAGTCCCTTAGAGTTTTCTCCTAACTCTAGAGCTCTAATACTTTTCTCAAAATCCTTGTTGTCGCTAGTAACGTAGTTTTCTGGAGTAATAAAATACTAATTTTGACATCCAACTTTCCCAGCCACTTGTCCAAGTTTTTTTGTTGCACTTCCCGATGATCCGACAACAATTGGTACCACCTGCACAGTTCTCATGTTCTACATTCTTGCAATTTCTCTTTTAAGATCCTGATACTTTTCAACTTTCTCATTCTCCTTTTCACCAATTCTTTTATCCGCTGGTACGGCAATATCAATAATAGTGCACTTTCTCTCCTGTTTATTTACAATTACAATGTCCGGTCTTCTGGCTTCAATGACATGATCACACTGTATGTTCACGTCCCACAGTATTATTGTTGTTATTATTATTATTATTATTATTATTATTATTATTATTATTATTATTATTATTATTATTACCCTCTCACCTGTATCATCATCACTGATATCACTTTCTTCTCCAGCTGACTTGTCATCTTTATCAATTTTGCTGCATGGAGCCAAGCAAAATCAGTTTAAATACACAAGGAGACTTAATCAGATGACAGGTAAAGATATGGAATAGCCTCCAAACACGCTCGCTTGGTGCTAGATGTTGCTCAGCCTTATGAGAAGTGAAACCACCAGTTTTTGGGTTTATCCCAACTTTTAAATGGTGGCTGCACTACTTAAGGGGGAACTAATTTAACTACAAAATTGTTGCTATGGAAAGTTCCCAACCCTCACTTGCACAGGCAAGCTGTATGGCTATGTTCTTACAATCAAAAAGGTTTTCACGACTTTCGAGTCAGGCCCGTTTCAAACGTCGTGCCACTGCCACGCTTGGCTGGCTCGACTTTAGCACGACTCCAGCACGACTCCAGCACGACTTGGTTTCAGACGCCGAATTTAATTCAATCAAATTAAAAACTGTTGCTGTTAACATGCATCAAACCATAACAAACCGGTTTTGCTGACTTTGAAAATGTATTTATAATTTAAGACGTACGTTCGACACGGCAGTAGCACGACCTGGTTTCAAACGTCACGCTACTGTCGAATTTAATTGGATCAATTGAGTTCGACACGACAGTAACACGACGTTTGAAACGGGCCTCACAACCATATTTGGTAAGTCACGTGACCAGAACAGAAAAAGGCTTAAAACTCGAGTAGCGCACACTTCTGGATAACGAAAATGGTGCCAATGGTTAACGATCGCCGATTTTTTTAAATTCGCGTTACTGTGACATGTATGACGTCATAAGCACGCAAATTTATACCGTTTCGTCATTATCACTACAGCTATGTACGTTAACAACAATTGCTTACGTAGTCCTGTAAAGAAGCCTAGAATATCTCCGATCGGCAAAAAACTCGGAACTACACATAATTTTCCCCAAGTTTTAGGGATTTTGCTCTCTAAAGAGCGGTTGGGGCCTGGGGCTAGTTGCGCATGCGCAATAACAATTTATAAATTTCACATGTTCACCTTGGTACGTTTTACCAATTTAGTGGCAAAAAACACTGAAAAAACAGTGTTTTACAAATACAATCCATAAAAATTCCTTGGCAACAACGTTGCGTCTCGTTAAGTTAGTCCCCCCTTAAAGACTCTCTCAAACCACTCCTTAGCTGTTGCTGTGTGCAAAACGACACGAAACAAGGAAAATTTCTCAAGTCTTAACAGAATTTTATGCTCATTTCGAAAGTGAGTGATCAGCTTGTAGACTAAAACGGGGATAAGTAACAACAAGAAAATTGAATTTTTACACTAAACAACATTTTCCCACCAGAACAGCAAAAACAAATGAAGTGGCTTTGTGATGTTAGAAAGGACTCTTCCCTCAGGTATCACTAAACAAAGGTATGTGGTGGAACGAACAGAATCACTCCAAATATCCCAGATTGGAATCAGAATAAACTGGAATGACAACATACTGTAACAGAATAACAAGCACATGACATGCCAAGAAACAATTCCAGATGTTCTACCCACCTCAAGGCAGGTATCTTTCTTGAAAGTAAACCTAGAGGGGGGACAAAAAAAGAAATTAATATATATTATTATAATATAACATATTAATATTAAAATATTATTATTATATTTTAATATATATTATTATAATATAACATATTAATATTAAAATATTATTATTATATTACAATATATTAATATATATTAATATAACAAAAAATATAGGCTCTGAAGTGGGGGTGAGAGTACAACAGCCCTATCTTGACGACTTCAACACATGCAAGATACAATATTGTTCTTGGTTCTCACAACCTGTCAGTAACAGTGAAGGCTGGTAGAGAAAAGAGAATCAACATCTTGAACACTAACTTACCCACAGATGGCTGCCCTGCTTGGGATTGATTCTGCCTACCCATGACCTCCAGAAAGGATGGTAAGTCCAAACCACCTTCATTATTGGTTGAGCTACATTCAATAAAGAGGGTAAACAAACATTGTGTTTAGTACTGAGAGGGTTGTAACAAGTAAATTGGATATGCTGTAAATCAAGCATGCAGGCTTAGGTACACCCAGCCTTCAAGCCATAGCAGTTGTGAGTTACTAAAGACAACTAAGTTACATGCAAAAATGTTCATCTGTTTCAAAATCCTCTGACCAAAGATACACAATTAAAGACTGGGTAGGTGCCATCCCTTCTCACTCACTCCTCTCTTTTAAAAGCTAAATAAAAAATGTGTGCTGTGTTCCTTACCTAAAATTCAGTCAACAAGTCAAAGAAAAGCTCATGTTTTCCAGCAATTTGAATTTCAAAGCCAATGAATGATAATATTGTTATGCTCAGTTGTAAAGGGATACCCGGTTATGAACTAAAGTTCACATAAAAAAACAATGACTAGTAATATAGTGCAGGAGCACTTACCTTACTGAATCAGATGGAACTGAAATAAAATAAGAGGGGTTGACATTTGAAAAACTTTACGAAATTAGGTACCATCACAGTTACTGTTATTTGATGGGGTGTACCATATACATACTCTGCCAACCCAATAAACACACACACACTACCTCTGTAAATAATTTGTTTGGGGAGTACCACTGTGGTCTGGTAAATATCACAGCCACTGTCCAGATAGAGAAGATTAACAAACAGTGTTCAGCTACACCTTCTGCAAATTGTCACTACTTTCACCACCCTCCACCATTTCCTACATACCATGCATCTCTCTAAAATTGGTTGATGCCTAGCACAAACACATGGGTTGAGAAAGACAGATACAATGGCTAATGTTAATTTTTTTATTAGACCTGAAATCCATATTCCATATGGCCACTGTTAATCAACTCAGCCAGAAGTAACCATGATCCACCATATAAAATTAATAACCTGTGACATCTACAGTTGTTTGTTAAACACTATCTCAATTCCTATTGCAATTGGGTATGAAAACATATTTGTTGTAATACATTTCTGAGAAAACCACGGATTGTAATTAAGAAGCCCCCCCCTCCCCATCCTGCATTGCTGACCCCCCCTTCAGGGCTCAAGACTAAAAATTCCATTTTGGCCAGTGAAAATGATGAAACCACTAATTTAAGAAAATTAAGTCAAAGCGCGAGCAAAATTTGAAACATTGGCTGTAACAAATATCATGATGTATTGCCTCAAGCAAGAACTTTAAATTACTAAAAAGCAAAAGTGCCATTGACTTTTTCGGTTCCCTTTTTCTCAACTAAAGCAACAAATGACACAATCCGCTTGCTAGAAATGAGAAGTCACGGAAGTCAAGGGATCACATTTCATGCTTAAAAAAGTAGTGTAAGCTTTTCTTTTAATTACTTCAAAAAAGAAAACAATCATAGTAGTTCCCAAATTTGAATGGTAGCTATTTAATATTGATACCTATATCTGCAACCTCTCAATAAAGTTAAGATGGATTTTGTTGTTCATGAGAGATCGTGAATCAGCATTTTGAAAGAAAGGAATGTTTATCAGAAGCCAGTTGCAATGTTTCGACCAGGGTTTAAGTACACTGCAAGCTCAACACAGGCTAGCATTTATTTGACATTCTACTTCAAACTCCTTTTAATGTCACTATTCCGTGATTAAAACTAAGAGTAGATATAACGTAACTAGACAAAAGGTGACACAACAAAATACGCAAACAACAATATGGTGTAATAGAGGGGGGCAGCACAGGCTGGATCAGACAAGAAAAAGGCTAGGATATAAGATGGCAAGACACAAGCAATGCCAAAGCTTGGGGGAAGTCACTACTCAGACTTAACTGAACCACAAGGAGTGACCCCAGTTTATTGGCAAATAACAAATAAAAGCCCTTCTCCAAGGGAGAGAGGATGGGAAATTTTAAAGCTAAAATGTTACAAACTATGTACTCTCGTGCAAGCTGCCAGGATAATGCCCTCTGACAGTGTACTGAGCTTTATATAGCAAGACAGTGTCCCTAAGTCCGACCAATAGGTACAGCTGTACTATGAACGTAAACAGCCTAACCTTCAAGGGGTGTCATGTTCCATTAACTGCATTTTACCGACCGGTAAAAGCGGTAAAATTTTAAATTTTTGTATTTAAACAGCTGTGTTTATCAACTCATCATAACACTTTCAAATGTAAAATATAAATCTTTTTCTAAAAAGCTGGTCAGTTCACACCTTTCATGTCAGTATTGTCATTGCAAAAAGGTACTGAAACTGCTTGACAGGATGAAAAAAAAACTAAGAGGCAAGTCTGGCTAGTGAAAAATTTGTTTTGGCTGGTGAATAGAATGTGTGCTCTAGCCACTGGGCTAGTAAGCTGAAAAGTTAGGCTCGAGCCCTGCCCCTTACATATTCCAGCCAATAAAATAAAGCATCACACACCACAAAGGTGTGTGCTGTGAGTTTTTAGTAGTAGCAGGAATAATAAGCCACTAGTTTTTCCCCTGAGGGTGGCTGTTTAATAGGGGTTGAACAACAAAATCAACAACAACTACTTTATTAATAATTATTTTATACCTAAAAATTACAAAATGCCTGTGCCCAAAGGTAGCATAAAAGCTGTTCGAGGCAAGCTCAAGAGAAAAAAGAGAAAAACGAATAAATACATTAATAAATAAATAAATAAATAAATTACAAACTATTAATTTATAAAGTGCCTTTTCTTTGGGATTCAAAGATGCTGCATGTAGCTACAATAATTGGATAAAAAAGGTAGTAGTATTATATATACTGCAGCAACTACTCACTTGGTCCAAATGGCGAGTGAAGTGGGTGACCTGTTCTTTTACACCAACCAATGGGATAAATATCAGGTGATTCAAAATCCACAAATTGGAATTTTTGCTGTCCATCAAAGAAGAGCTGCAGCATTCGTCCCATGATATTTGTTATGGTGGCCACACGGATTATATGAGGTTGCTCCAAATCAACCACTTCAAGCTTCATTCCAGGTTTAAACTTATGCGCCTTCATTTTCTGGGTAAAACAATAAATAAGACAACTTAACTCTTTCTTAACTGCATATCAGCGCACAAATTCTCTGTTTTGACTAGTACTTATGGGACTCAAAGGGCTAATTTAATTTATATACCTTGGAAATTCAAAGCATCAAATTTGGTGGATGACTGGGCTGCAGTACAGTTAGCCATATCAAATTACAGTGGTGTAAATAATTAATGACTGGGCTACTTGCACAGTTCATGGTCGTGTGATTGAATAAATCTGCACTAATAAATATGACAACATACAATCTAACATGAATTTTGCTTTTCAGTCACTTACTCTAAACAGATGTGCAGGAGCAAATGGTGCACGGCAAAGTGCCAAATACTTGTCCCAAGCAAATGTCTTTTTTGTGTAGTCTGAAATTCAAATTACAGTGACAGTACCAAAAGTCAAACTTCTATTTTCTCAAAAGGCAATAGAAAGAACGATAAAGAGTGCTATTTTTCTCACAAGGACCATTACTTAAAGCCAGACCATGATTCACCTAAAAGCAAATGTATCATTCTGTTACCAAGCGATACAAAATTTTTTTACAATTAATTGTTGAATTTTTTTTTTTATGATTAAGTGTATACAAGAATATTCTGAACATCCTCTGACAAATTATGCCCATGCTGGGAGAATCTTGGACATAAGGTTAACCCCCTCTTGATGGCGCATATATTTGGTTTGGGTTTTGCTTCGTATTGGTTCAGAAAAGATGACTGCTTCCATCAAGTAAACAATCTAGTGTGGAGCAAATTTAATGCAAATGTGAAACTAAGCAAAATCATTTTATCCCATATTAACAAGGCTTTTCAGAGTAACATTCAACAAGGGGTCAACATTTACTCACTAGCTGGTACAGCAAGTTCAACTTGATGCCTGGAACACCACCCTGCTGGAAAAATCCCTGGAGAGTCACTATGGCAACAGAATGCAACTGGTGGCACATCATCCTGGTAGTCTGTAGTGATGGCAAAGTAGTATGGACCCAGACTCTTCGTTACTGTTGCTGGGCATATGATTGACGGCTTCATGGGGTGGACTACCTCCAATTTCATGCCGATTTCAAAACCATGTACACGCGGCTGAAAATGTTCTTGAGTCTGAGAATAAATTTGACAAACAATTATTAGCACAGAGTAGAAGTAAAGCATGATTACTATCAGCGTACTCAATACAATAATCAAACAGATTCTTATACCTTTCTAAACAGGTCATGCGGTGCAGCAAGTGCTCCAGTTAGCGTCTGAGTTAAGAATGTTCGCCAGTCCTCAAGTGTGCTGTTAATGCCTTGGGGGACAATTCAAACATGTTACAGTATATAATGAGCATAAAATCTGTTCATAGTTATTATTAATAATAATAACATAAGAATTGTAAACCACCATGAGACTAGGTGATGTGTGCATTACATTGCAATAATAACAAGATGCCCAGGGGCATTCACATGGGATGCTTTGATGGAAAGATTATATGAAGTCACATTATGTCATGCATGAAACACTGTGAAAATCCCTTTGAAGAAGATGCATAGAGGCATTAACGTGGGAATAGTAGTAACAGGTCCAAATACAACACTGAGTACAGTATTAAAGTATAGTTTATATAGGATAGATACCAGTTAAGTGCCAACAAACAAATTATTTCTGTATTTGCTTACCAAGGTAATTACCATGGTATGTTTTTTAATAGACCATTTTACAGTTTCGAAGTTCCTGGTTAGGATTACTGAGGACAGTATTTTACAAAACCTATCAAACAAACTAATAAAGTTATCACACCACTTTGGCTTTAGGACGATGCTAGAAAAATTTGAAGTGTGTCCAAGATGCATTAACATGATATCCTTTAGGTCTATCTCAGGCATGAAATTTTGCAACAAATTTGCCTTTTTGTATCTTGAAATCATGGTAAAAGACCAGCTCTTTAGAAGAGGCTGTTTGCAGTTTTCGGCCCCTGGCTGGTGATTCCAAAATCCCACAATTCTCTCAAGACATCCCACGAGACATGGAAAGTAGACAGGGAGTTTACATTGCTTTTTGTGACCACAATGTCAAAATCAACTGACTTTTAAACATGGTATGCCACAGGCATCCCACATAAAAATAAAAATGACAATATTAATTGTAATAATATGGTAACAGACATTAAATGTCATTCCTAAATCTTCCAAGCCAGAGGTTCATGCTAAATATTAATATAATAAACAACCACAGTATACATTGTATCGTACATCTAGTCAGTATTACCCTAAACCTAATCATAACCCTAATCAGTAACCCTGGCTATCGAGTGATAAAAATAAAAACTACCTAGTTAGAAAAAATTAACTAGATAGTCAAAATTACAATTAACCATAACTAAGAATTTCCTGATTTATTGTATTCTGGCCTTTAAGTCACAAAATAATAATTATTTTATTTATTATTTTTTATTATTTAATTATTTATAATTATTTTGGATCTGTGAGCAATAACCAGACTGAAGGCAAAAGAATTGGGTAAATTTAGAGAGCTTTGAATTCTAAGATTTATCACTGATGCCCTTTGCATTAAGCCCTTTTCCTGCTTGACTGTCCTTTACCTTTAGGTGGCTGTAGAGGATACCCATTCTGCGCACACCATCCTATAGGATGAAGTTCCTCTGCTTGAAAGTTGCACCAGCAATCATTACTGCTATCCTTTCCAAAGCCATCATACCGTATGCGTACCCGATGTCCAACCTGCTGTATCACCGTAGCAACACAGAATGATGGAGGATTGTTCCTGTCCACAGCTTCAAGTTTCATTCCTGGTTTTAATCCAGGAACATCTGTAGTTGCCTGATACATGAAATACATATTTTTAGCACCAAGAGTTCACTGTGATTGGCTACAATATATATACTGTACTTGTTTCCTTCATGTACAAGTCTCTCCTAAGGTGAAGAACATATGGTAACCCGAACAGTGACATTAATTTTATAGTCCCCTTCTAGGTGAGCCAGTGCTCTGACTAGGGGTTTCGTATACAATGTGTGCCACACTGTGTTGCAGATGTCAGCTATGGGCCTCACAAATGGCTGCTTCTGACAACATTCAGTGTACACCTAAGATATTATACCTTTGAGTGATGCCCACGCAAAAGTGAATCATAAATGTGATCAAAACTTAAATACACACTTTAAATCTGAATGTAGTCAACACTTTAAAAACATTCATATACTACATCACATCTGAGAAACAGGAAATGAGAAAAATAATGCGGTAGATCTTAAGTCAGCCACAAAGGTTGACTGAACTGAACCTACCAGACTTCACTTCCTTGTTTCTATTGAGTTCAATTCAACTCTCATAATTTGCATACAATAATTGATTGTGTTATTAAAGGTTACCATATACTTTCAGGTCGGCAATTTTCTTCAAATTTGGATTTTTCAGTTACAGTAATGAACAAAATGGGAGCTTGTAAGTGATGTATATGAAATGAATCATATGAACTGCAGAAAATGGGAGCTCCAATGTAAAAAAATATATATTTAAAAAAATTAAATACTGGCGGAGAAATGGCGGTTTTACATTTTGGCTGAAAGTAAGAATTACCCATTTGATTGACATTGAATGATGCATATGAAAGAAATCATTCTTAGCGCTGTTTTCTCTAATCATTTGTTTTCACTTGAAGGGGCAACTTAAAGAGCTTAAACTCAAAGGGAATTTGTCCATTTGCCTTCACATTCAGACAGTGACTAGATTAGCATATAAACAACAAAAACATGTTCGAGAATTTTTTATATCGAAATATTTTTCCTCTGAGAGCAATTTTTGTACAGTCACTTCACATTTTTTTAATACCACTTTTTTTCGCTGGAAATGAGTATGGGAAAATGCAGATTCATCTGTACATTTTTTAGCACTTTGGGTCTGGAAACTGAGAAACAAATTAAATTAGTGAAAGACACAATTTGCTTTGACTTGTAGCTTTGAAAAGGTGATTCGGCATTTAGAGGTCATGAAAAATTCAAGAATTCATTTTATTTCAAAATTCTTGGTATATTTTTGATAGCCATCTCTATGAGTTTTAATTTGATAAGGGGTATCTACAGTTTAAACCAGTCATGCTATGTCATCGCTTGGACGCGAGACACCCCTGAAGGTATACGGGAACCTTATTTGTGAACAGTGAAATAGTTCACACTCACATGTTTAAAACAACAATCAGGAGCAGCTTTGCTGAGAGCAGCTTCCATATAATCACTCCAAGTAACTTTGTGTGCAGCTTCCCCTTCACTCCCTAAAAATGCAAGTAAAAAAGCAACCTGTCATTCTTCTGAAAAAAGTCATACTTAATATAAAAGTTTCTGTTTTTTGTACATTTCAGGAGAGTGTAAAAGAATAATGAAATATTATGAAAAGCTTAATAAAATATTGTTACTATTATTATTATTATTATTATTATTATTATTATTATTATTATTATTAAGAGAGGCATCTCAAATGAAAGCTGCTGATCACCACCTTCACTACTGTGTTGCAGTGTATTATGCTGTACAACATGGATCAGTAGCTTAACATCTTCAGATGAAATGAAAAAGTGCGATGATTCAAATCAAGTCTTCCTAAATAATATTGATCATGAATGCATGCTGGAACTCAAGTTAATGCAGGAACACTTACACCAAGTACTGCTCAATATTTGTAAGTGTAAAATCAAGTGGAACTTCAAGGAAAAATGTTATTTTCTCAGCTTTATTTTTTATCAAATTGTACATTTGCTATATTAACACAATGTAATTATTGAACTGATTAATTACTCCAAAAACATTCTGTCACAATCCTACATATATCATATGAGAGAACACTGGTTAATTTTATTACAATACTAAGAAATTCTATGACCTGACAAACCTGTAACAGTACATGTATATGTACTCCCTTCATCAGAGTCTTGCCCATTTATAATATCTTCAATTTCCTTCTTCTGGAAAAGAAGAATGTTTACAGTATTTCAGTATTTCAAGGAACCCCTGACAGGCTGATGACTTTAGCCTGCTACAGCAGGTTAAGTTTCCACGTGTTGGACCAATATTAAAAGGTTTCCTTCTGTTTCAGTCTGTTTTTGGTTAATTTATATGCCACAAAGATAATATACAAGTTTCTAATCAGTGAGGACAAAACAGGAGAGTAAGTTGAAATCCTTTTTGCCAGGTTAAACATATTATAGCTGATTTAGATTTTATGCCTTGAGATAGGAAAGGGCCTACCATCTTACAGCAGATCTTCACTGATCCAAAAGCATGACATGTTGCAAACAAGACATGTGACTCACAACATTTACTGAAAAGCCACTGAGATAGAAGTGAAAGCTACCAGTGGCATTTTCGTTTCCTCGTTTCAAATTGAAGTGATTTCAACCACAACAAGTGAAGAAATTGGCTACAACAATTTAGGAGACCGAGATTGCATAAAAGGAACAGATTTTCCTCCAGATGTCACACAAAACAACTTACTGCTACTTTCATTGCTCTTCATACATGATGAAATGAACAAGTGATGATAAAATTGATAATCTGTGGCAACCTCCTTGAAATACACTGTAAAATCGATGGCAGGTCTCAAATTTGTCACCAATTACAAGTTTTAAGGGTATGAATGCCCATTGGTAAAATTGGCCCAAATTTGTTCTGTTGTTTTATGTGTACTGTAATGCAAGTTTGAAGAAGACTTTATAAGGTTTAACTGGTTGAATGATTGTGTCTACCAAACTGAGCAATGAAGATGGTTTTCTCTGGAGACAGTTGATATGGGTTAACACTGATTGTGCAGGCCTATTGATTATCAGTGCTATCCTGTACTCCTTTTGCTCTGACAGCTATAAATAATTATTAGTCTGAAGGGTAACTTGGATCTTGGCCAACAACTGCATTCTTACACCTGTTCAACCCACTATTAAAACTGTTCAACAGCTTACCACAAATTCCTGCAATTTCACACTGGTGCATGTCTTAGTACCTTTTTCAACGAAAACAATGTTGCTTGCAAACATGAATTTGCATTTACCTTAGCTTTTCTGGAGCTTCGAGAACAACCCTTTGAGCAAAACCTTTTAAGAGGAGAACAAAATCGACGGCGTTTCACAGGCCCACCACAGAACTCACAACACCCTAACACATGAGGATCAGAAATTTTCCCAAATTTTACGGGTTTCTCTTCTTCATCTGTATTCTGTGCATTGCTTTCAACTGTTTCATCAAAAGTGACTGGTGCATCTGGAACAGAAGTAGCTGTAGCAGCATTAGCATCATTTGCAGTTGTAACAGCTTCTACCACATCTTCCATTTTTTTATTTGTTGTAACAGGATCAGCGTGTTCAACTGCTTCATTGGTTTCAGGACACAAATCAGGGCACAAATCCTACAAGATTCAAATTGCAAAATATCAGTTTATAATTCGTACAAAAACATTACATTCCAGTGCATCAACATAGCTTTCTAACTGAACAATTTCCAGGGTGTTGCTGCTACTCACTATTAAAAACAATGTTATACAAGCACTAATTGCTTTTTTGTGGATAATATTATATTGGTTGTCATCATAGCCTCATGAGTTCATGTATTAATATTTCTTTTCATTCTTGCAATAAAATGACACTGCATGTTTAATCTTACATTTGTTCCTTCCTCTGGAAGCAACTCCATGCTCAAATTCTCAATACTGCTGGCTTCCACTTTCTCACAAGCATCAAAATTGACAGGCAATTGAAAGTCCTCTTCAACAGTTTCACTGGGCTCTACAGTTAGGTCATCAGTTGTATGTTGCTCAGTGATGAGCTGATCGACTGCATCTATTAGAGATGATTCACCTTGAACAGCAGAATCCTCATTCTGAAGGGAACTGGCACCATCCATCCTTCTAAAATGTCAAATGAATTTAAAGATCCTAGGAAAGACATCTTATATCTTGCATGAAATTTCTAGTCATTGTCAATAAATACTTTCCACATGTCTTCAGCAAACCTGCTTTGTACACAGTTACAACTTTTTTTTTAATTCTATTTTTTATTTAATTTAACATCACTTTGTTGTACTTTACTACTTTGCTTTTGAATCATGGGTTATCACTGATCAGTGATTTGATTAGTGTTGGATAGCACTGGTTATCTCAAACTCCCAAGTTC
The DNA here is from genome assembly GCA_948470475.1 of Galaxea fascicularis. Classification (NCBI taxonomy): domain Eukaryota; kingdom Metazoa; phylum Cnidaria; class Anthozoa; order Scleractinia; family Euphylliidae; genus Galaxea; species Galaxea fascicularis. The sequence continues at coordinate 2,626,928 of OX419340.1, read as the reverse complement.
CAAAAAAATTAACATTAAATTTATTGAGTCATATTCTTTCAATATTGTTGCCAAAAGAAATGTTTTCAAGAGGGTAAAACTCCTAAGGCACAACCATCACAGAAAAAAAACAAGTTGTCTTATACTATATCTGGGACCTGTGAAAGAAAATTAAAATATTCCAAACTAAGAAATGATCACTAAACAAAATTATTGTCCACGTCACTAAGTATAAGATACAATATTGTAAAAACAAATAATTTAATATGCTAGTAATATTCATAAAATAGTGTACTTATGCATTGGAAAAGGTGTGTGATGGCATTTCATGTGGACAAATTTGGAAGTTTTGTCCAGCATATATCACTGGTGTTGTAAGAAACAGTAAAAAGTGATGTATATCATAAAATGGCAGACTATGTGGCTGATGTAATCATGTCAAAATTAAATCTACACTATTATTGAAAATACTATATCTTCAAAGTATGGCTCAGCAATATCTCAGTTTGGAGTTTACAAATAAAGCATAAAGTGTGAAAACTTTTCCTGAAAGAAACCATTCAACATTTTAAAAAGTTTACACTAATTGATTTTTAAATCACCATGTGAACTTCTCAGTTCAAATTTATTTCACAAAACACCACGACCGCTTTGAACTTCTTTGTACATCCACTCGGGCCTAATTTATGGCAATTCAAAATGCAAGTTACACACAATTGCACGTTTTAATTTGCTACGGTTTGATACTCTCGAGCTTCGGTTATTGTAAAACTCTGCGAAGACAAAAAACACATTTGCAGCAAAATACACTGAAAGACCTTCCTAGCACAGAAACCGAAGTTAAATTACCCAAAACCCTCCACACGAAACACTAACTACCAGCGATGAAATATTAGACAAACAGTCTGCTATGAATATTAATTAGTACAAGCAGTCTAGTTTAGAAGAAACTTATGTCTCCTTTTACAACACCGTTAGCTAAACTTTAAAAGGTTTACACGATGTTTCAGAGGAGAGACCGTTTCGGTTGAAATTTTTAGCACAACATTTTTCGACTTCCGCGAAGAAAAGATTTGTGGTAAAACAAATCGCATCGGCGAGTTGCAAATTTATGCGCTTTTACGTGCTCAGTCGAGCGTAGACTTCGAAAACACGCGTTGAAAATGTGCCACTTACGCCGTCAAATGAAGACCCGATCGGTGTCTGCAGCGGCGAAACGTATGACCTTTATACGACGAAAATGCACAAACATTTGTGTTGACAATTGCTACACTTGCAGAGATTCCAGTTCCGAGTGAGTTCTGTTTCATTGACGCTAATACAAGCAATTCTGTTCTCGCTCTAGACAACCTGGAAACACAATACGATGTGCAAATGGGCTTGAATTTGGAAGCCGATGACATGTTACAGGCAAAGCAAAACGTCGTTCTAATTTTGTCAAATTCAGTGGCAGAGTTATAGTTTATATGTTTAGAGTCGAAAGGGTGAAATTCTTGGCTTTGCTCTTCACATTTTGACGATTCCCTTCATATTTAATGTAATCGTTCATTTTCGATTTTAGCAATACTTGCGCGTCCGGATTAGCCTCAGTGCCGACACATGAACACTCAGTTTCCTCGCAATATTTTGCAACGCCTTCAGAAATAATTCTCCTTCCAAAACATGAACAGCACCTAGCTGTCTTGAACTCCTGGCCAAACGGGCGAGTGATAAGTTATTGTTGAGTCTGGAGCCATTCAATATGATGGAATTTGCGAGGATCATTTCGTCACGTTTCCATTCAGTTAACTCAAAAATAGGCGATTAAATCTGGGTATAAAAAGACGACCTTAAAAGCCCGTGTAACAACGCCAGTCACTCAAGTGTTTCACGAGAAATCTTCGAATAATAAACACGCTAAAGTCACGGCTTTGTTTTGCCGTACACAGTGCTAAGTTTGGCCGACTAATTCAGTTGCCGTCACGTTGTCTTCAGCTCGCCATCTCGGGTGACACGCCACAGCCAACCAGCCATCTTTGCAAACTGAGCATAACACTTTCACTAATTTTCAACGGAATTTGGTATCCGACGCAAAGACTACATAAATAAGGATCGAAGCAAAATCCAGAGAAGATAACTAAAGTGCAATATTTACCTTCGGCGCGCTTGTTCCGCTAAAGCGGGCCAACTTCAGTGGACAAAAAACAGTCCGTCCTATTTTGCTTTCGCAGTGGGACTTCGACCTAGTACGCCTGCGCAGACAATAATCGACGATATTGAGGAAAGATCTCATGCGAAGGCGTCTCGTCTGGACAAAGATTTACATCACAAAACACAGTACAATGGTGTCAGATCTCGGTTGATTGCCTCCCACTCAACAAGTCAAAAAATTCCAAGCTTCAACCTTTTCCTGAGGCCGATTTCCATTTATCAAAGTAAAAATATTTGCCATCAGCCGCAACGATGTTTGCCTGAGCGAGTTTGAAAATAATAATTAACCGAGAGAGCGAAATTCGATACAACAATACCAGCTAGTTTTCATTTTGGGAATTTTAAGCGGAAATGCCAAGTCAAATCCGTCGTTAGTTCCTAAAGGGTGCAAAACCAAAGTCCTGTTTCCATTGGACCATATTTGCGTTAGCATACAAGGAAACTTTAAGTCGTAATTTTAATTTCGCATTTAGAAATAAGCGCGTAACTTCGTTCAAACTCCGCCATTCAGAAGCCTGGTTTCTCTCTGCGCGATGTTGTGAAAGAACTGTCCTAATTAAACACGGATCAATTAAAATCAGTATGTTAACCTCTGAGAATGGACGGCTCTACGGTTGAAAAATGTTGTGCTGAACTCTCGAGTGAAATTACACCAATTGTACAGTAAAGCTGTTACTATATTTTGTTCTTTTTCGGTTATCATCCCACTGATAAGTCTCGTAAATGCTAGGCAACGTTCGATTATCACTGGAATCACATCGCAACCGGAAACGGACTATCAGCCTTGTGCGTGCGGAATTTGTGAATTACAACTTACCTATCTGTTTGGTCAATATACTCGCGAACGAGTGTGTATAAACCATAAAACACTTTAATGTTTTGTTGACAGTTTCCTGTAGCTTATATTTCCACGTTCTTTCGTCGAAATCATGCTAGTTGTCGCGAATAGTTTTTTTTTGTTTTTTCAATATTCGAATAAGATCATTAAGCGATCAATTGTGGGTCTTTTAAAAGGAGCAAGGAAAAAAATAGAGCGTACTAATTTATGTTCTTTTTTTACTAAAGAACTTTCGTAGATTTGCAGCAAAGATTGTGAGGTGCTTGGTTTGCTTCCGCCGCAGCAAAATTCGCAAAAAAATCTCTAGTGGTCAGTAAATTATTAAGCGTAAGACACCACACGTCATAAGGTAAACTAAAGTACCTGATATATGGAACAAGTACGGTAATCCACTTGAATGAAGGAACACAAGGCAACTGACTTGTGGCCGGATGAACAAATGCCTGATGTACAAATCGATCGCCTGAGCTTCGAGTTGCAGACCTTTCTCAAAACACCTTTGATTTTTTTTGGCAATATATTTCACTCAGACAAAACAAACTTCTGTTTATAAGTTTTTGCCAGTCGTTCAGTGCCACGAGGTAAATTCTTTAGACGCCATTTTAGCCTCGCATATCATCAAAACCCGATTCTCGAGAAAGGTCAGCTGTTTAGCCAATCGCAGAGCAGAAGAACACACTGAAAAACATCTGTCAAGTGTCAGTCTTGGGTTTGTTCGTCGACGGCTGCACGCAAAATATGAGGCAGAATTTAGACGAATACTCGTCGATGAAAACAACCACTGTGGCGCTACATAATTTGATCGAGCAAACTTGGAAAGCATTTTGCTTGAAAGAAGGCGTCAGTAATACTTGGTAAAATGAGTGAAATATTGTGTATGGGCATGAATGATTTCAAAATAAAGTTGATTTACGACGTGTCTTGTTTGTTTACAATTCGCTTCGATTGAAAAAAATACTGTAGCCCCTTCTTCAGCTATCAAAATGTAACAAGGCTTTGGGCTTCTACAAGATTAATAAAAATACAGCACACAGACAAGTTTATTATCTTGTTGGCGCTGCAAGATACTGGGAAAAAAACATCATCGCAGAAAATAGTTTTAAAATATTGTAGAAAAGTACTAATCGCTCCTTTTTGTCAGTTATATTTTTACAAGCGAGGTAAGGTGAAACATGGGCATTTAATTATTTTTGAATTTCCACATGCAATTTACATTTACGGTTTCGAACCCTGAATATGTTTTCAAAAACATTGAAACCAGGCAATTGACAATGATTATTGCCTAGGCTGCAATTTTACGTCCTATAAATGCTGAGAATTCGTCAATTTTTGCATGAGAGTAGACTAAAATAAACCTACCGGACAGCATGATTGGTACAATTAACTGAACTCAGTGTTTTTGCCGGCCGCGTAACTGTATTTTTCAAAACGCGAAACGTCCAACACTCTTCAGTGAAAATTAAAACTGATAACATGTCCGTCTTTATGCAGATCCGTACTTTGAACATAAACAAACCGATATAAAAAAAACCCACTGAAGTTTCAAAGTCCTTACATTTAACTGAATGACCGACGTGGAATCCGAAAGTCAACAAAAACAATTAAAGTAGAGAAATTGTTTTATTTATTATAAACCAGACTGAGGTTAAGAACGATTTATTCAGTTCAGTTTTCTGTAATTCACTTGTAACAATTTTAAATGTAAGATATCCAAAACTATTCCGACTCCTCATGACCTATCCACCAGTGTTGTTTTCGTAGTTTAGTCAGAAAATTTTTTTGTCCGAAGAAAATAAGTGAAAAATATGTCTCCGGCGCGCCTGCAAACTCTGTCACTACCGAATTCACGTTGTGATGAATGCACTCTATAACATGGCAGCTACAGTTAAACAACAAGGGTGGTTTCCAATCATAAACAATTTGTGTAGTCGGTGTATAAATTTTATAGTCGTTCGTTTTTTAATTGACTCACGCCAACAGTTTTGACCAGGCCGCAATTTTAAAATGCAGGATCTTTTTCTGATTGATCATAAAAACTTGCCTGTCGGCCTTACTTTCACTAGAGCGTTCGTGTATTGACAGGAACAACTTCAAAATTTAGACACTGCAAGGAATGACTTTCAATTGGTCATAGCGTTTCGCATTACAGCAGGTGGGAACAGGTAAATCGGTTTGACGAAAAACTCGTCAAAAAAAAGCGACTCTTTGAATTAACTTTCGCCCAATCACTGAAACATTAAGAACCTTCATAGGCAGCAAGCTGTTTTCGAAAATAACCGAACCTACATACGGTAACATTACTACGATAGGAAGTTAAGCGGAGATTTTAATGTTTAAATGGTGTAATCATTTTAAGATCATGCGCGTACGGTCACAAAGACAATAACAGAAAAAGAATATTAATGAGCATTGCCAGGAAAGGAAGCTTCTATACTAGAACTTAGGTAAAAGTTCTTAATTTGCAAATTTGAATAAAACCAACCAATCAGCGTTCAAGGACATGGAACAGGTGTTTGTTAAAAAAGCCAACATCGGCAAAACAGACAGGTTAAAATGGTTCTGTATTGTTCGTACAATATTGATAAATTAATCCATGTCCTATTTCTTTTACATATAATACCGTGCATCAGTTTTAATCGTCGATTAAAAGCGAAACGCCCTAAGGTAATGATTGAATTCGGTTATTGTCCGGTTCGGTTCCCATTTATGGTTTTCTCCAGATTTCGATCCTTTGAGATCTCTTTTCGGCTGGTCAAAAAATCAAAATTGTAAATTGGTGCATAATCCAAGAGACTCCTGTTTCCCCATCCTTGGGCCGAGACCAAATCACGGAGAAAAAGAAAGCACCCAAATAATAATAATTTCCGTCTTGTTGTCGCTGTTTTCAGTGCTATTTTGTATGAAAGCCGCTTTTGTTGGCTTTTAGTTTACAATATCTGGGATTAAACTCAAATTTCTTTGGCAATTCAGAAAGATTCGGACGACGACGGGCTATTCTATTTTTGAGTTAGAGATGGGAAAACGCTACTAAAAGACAGCGTCAATTCCAGCGCAGAAGAAAGAGTAATGGTGCATAATGTCCAATAGTACAGCATAGGGAAATTTTGCAAACAGGTGGAAGAAAATATTAGCCTGCATAACAGGCGTTTATTAAGCCGAGCGCGAAGCGCTAGAAATCTACTCAACTTCAGTTAAAAAAAATAGGCGGAAAAGAACCGGAAAACCGTCTCTCTTGCGTTGTAATGGTATTAAACAGACGCAGAACAACTTGAAGAAAAAAGCATGAAGTAGGCAACACTAATATTATCACTTAGAAACAAAGGTTGAACAAATACCCTCCCACGATCGAGCTATGACTGAAGGTTCAGTATCAGTTGCTCTAGGTCAGTGGTGCGTTGGTCAACATGGCGCGCAGATTTATGAGTTCCGTTAATCTTCTCTAGTTTCGTTTTATTAACACAGAAGCTAGACCATGAAATAAACCTTAAAGTCTGTATTTGACAATAATTCTGAGCAGCTGGTATCTCTTGAACACAAGACATATAAATATACCTAGGAGTCCCAATTGACGCCGCAAATCTTTCCTGGAAGCACCACTTTGACTATATCTCGGCGAAAAGAAGTAAAGGAATTGATGTCAGTTTATATCATTGTATATGTGTATCTGCTTTTTGTTGTTATTTCTTGTGAGCTTATTGCATATAGTATTAGTCTAAGTAGCCTGACAGGAATGGCTATGCTAACTGAGGGCTAAAAAGGTCTTTGTTAATTTAATTTTTAAAAGTAAAGTCAACGTTGTTGTTCTTGTTGTTGCTCTGCTTCTGACAGGGATGAATCTTCAGTTTTGTCTGTTTAGTTTGTATTCACGAAGTTAAGCTGCGAGACGTACTTAGGTCCAACATATCAGTTTCCCCGAGACTACGATATTACCCCCAATTTTCTGTTTGGATCTAAGCGGCCCTTAACAACACCTACTTTTTCTGCATAATTATAAACCGAAAAAGGACAGGACAAACTTCGTGCAAAGAAAAACAGAGGGTTTTATCTGAAAATAAATCATCCAGCACAAGTAATGGACGAAAAACAATCCTGCAAGCTGAAAATCGCCCCCCCCCCCCCCTGGCCTGAAATTTGGACTATAAACTACAACAATAATAGCAATGATAACAATACATTATTGAAAGAGACTCTAAAAATCAAACTTACTTTATACTTTAATACAGATGGTTTGCACGTGCCTCTCTGAGTGGAGTGTTCTTGTGTCAGCAGACATCGGACATGTCGGATATGGTGTACAGACGGTGCAGAGCAGAAGTTCCTCACTTTATATGGGGCACATCCAGTATCTAAGAGACTTTGACATGTCTTGTGCCGGTTAGTGCGTCTCAGAAGCCGAACTCCATTTTTTACTCTGTCTGGTGTGTTTTTTTTTCCAGCATGCAATTTACGTAGTCACTGAATCGGCTCATGTCAGACTTCGAGGAGAGGGTCTGGGTTTTTGAGCCGACAGTAAAAGAGGGTTATTTCAGCAGACACTTCTATTTCCAAGATGGCGGACGGTAAGTAAACTTTGTAATTGCGAAAATTACTGTCTCATTTTCTGAAAATACGCTAGTTTCTTAGGTCGGTTTTCTCAAAAGTAGAACGGCAAATAAATTTATTCCAATAGCAATTTCTTTTACTATCAAAATGTGGCTGGCTTTTCCCTTTGAATATATTTACAGCTACTTCCTGTCTTCGCGCGTATATGTTGAGCTATTTACATAATTTTGCTTTCAATTGTCAGCCCAGTCGGAGCAAAACTTAGAGGAAGTGTTAAAAGCTATCAAGCACGTAATTCTGGTTCTGTCAGGGAAAGGAGGAGTGGGCAAGAGTACAGTTACCACACAGATTGCATGGACTCTGTATAGTAAAGGCAAAAAGGTTTGCAAATAACTTCCAATGATTACCGATAGATTAAGCCAGTGATTGTCAGGCGACAGTACACCCTTTTATTGTCAGGTGTTTTACCTTCTTCCTGTACAGTCCTCCAAAAAACCTAATTTGTGATAACATTACAACAACATTAACACACCCAACCCTCTCTCTTTGTGTGATGTAGACAAGACATTCTGAAGGACTTGGGTTATATGACACTTTTGATCTTTAGAAGGAAGAAGAGAGGTCATTCAATTTTAGAATGGGCTGGATATCCAATTACAATAAAAAATTATGCACAGTTAGACATTCTCCTTCTCTCCTCTCTCTGCCATCTAGTTTATCCCATTCTATTCAGTTGGTAGCTTTCAACATAATACCTGTATGCAAAGCTAAGTTCAAAAAGGCACGGGTTTAATAAGTCTCCTGTTCAACTGTGGTCAAAAACAGATAGATATAAACGCACCTTTGTGGCTGAAAAATGCTAATGCAGACAGGTCTCTGCTTACGAACCCACAATACCTGATACACCTTTGATGAAACTTCTATTTTATGGAGTTTTTGTAGGTTATTTTTACTCGTGAAGGGTGAATGCAATATGCGGCCGGAAAGTTAATGTCACCACTTCTAAGGACAAATTGTTTCAAGTGATGAACAAATTATTATTTGTGTAGTTTTGACATGTTTCCTTTGAGTTTCCAGGTTGGAATTTTAGATGTTGACTTATGTGGACCTAGTATTCCAAGAATGATGAATGTGGAAAGAAATGATGTTCATCAGTGTTCTGCAGGGTAAGCTAAAAATTGGTGACACAACAAAAACACAAGGTTTCTCCAAGTATCCAAGCCTCGGCTTTGCAAAAGAAATCAAGTGAATTTGACAGTTAAACTAAGTTTTTGTAAGGCATTTGTTGAAGACTATATACTATCTTTCAAAACTTATGTTATCAACTTTTAATCCACAGTGAAACCAAATTAATAATTATTGCAAGTGAAGAGTGATCATCGCAGTAAATTTTCCAATTTGAGCAACTGGAAAGAAGAAGCCTGAAAAAATCAGGGCTTCAACGGGATTCGAACCCGTGACCTCCACGATACCAGTGCGATGCTCTACCAACTGAGCTATGAAGCCACACATTGGGAGCGATGTGTGGCTTCATAGCTCAGTTGGTAGAGCATCGCACCGGTATCGCGGAGGTCACGGGTTCGAATCCCGTTGAAGCCCTGATTTTTTCAGGCTTCTTCTTTCCAGTTGCTTAAATTGGAAAATTTACTGCGATGATCACTCTTCACTTGCATCTACAACCGCAGTACAAATATGAATTATTTCATATACACTTCACATCACTTCACTGTGCGGGAAAGTATGAACTCAATAAATTGACCTCGCTCCCAATGTGTGGCTTCATAGCTCAGTTGGTAGAGCATTGCACCGGTATCGCGGAGGTCACGGGTTCGAATCCCATTGAAGCCCTGATTTTTTCAGGCTTCTTCTTTCCAGTTGCTTAAATTGGAAAATTTACTGCGATGATCACTCTTCACTTGCATCTACAACCGCAGTACAAATATGAATTATTTCATATACACTTCACTTAATAATTATTGCTAAAAACACTTCTAAGATGTATAAGGCAGTTAGGTGCTGGTTCTAGCAGACACGATCTTCAGGCTTCCAATGCTAGTACCAGGGTTTTGTTATTCCCTTAATGGATGCACCCCAGCTAAGCATTCCCTCCTCATAAACCCCCAGTTCTACGAAATGATTTCCTCTTTGGACCACCGACCGGTTAGCTCAGTTGGTAGGGCACCAGAATGCTGTGCGGGAGGTCAGGGGTTCAAACCTCGACCGGACCAACACTTAGGGTCTTCAAATAACTGAGGAGAAAGTGCTGCCTTTGTAATGACATCTGCAAATGGTTTGACTTTCTAGTCTTCTCGGATAAGGACGATAAACCAGAGGTCCTGTCTCACAGTACTGGTGTGGGACATTAAAGAACTCACACACTGATTGGAAAGAATAGGGGATGTGGTCCCCGGTGTGATGGTCTATAACTTATTCTGTTCTGGGGGAACCTGTGTTGATCCTACTATTCATTCTAATAAGATTGTAAACTGCATGGCTGCAATTTGCACCTAAAAAAGCAGTCTGGCAAAGTCTCCCATAAAGTGTTGTAAAGTGCTTTGAGCCTTGGGATAAAGCACTAATATAAATCCTCATTATTATTATTATTATTATTATTATTGTAGTGAATTTAGGTTTCAGAGGGCAGGAGTTATACAGTTACATTACAGTATATATTTGGGTATATAGTTCATTCATGAGTAAATTTGCTCAGTTTTTCCTCCTTACAGAAACAATTACCTAAATTAGCCACCAAAATTGAAATATCTCTTGATCAATTTTTCAGACTGGGCCCCCCTTTGTTTTACTTGTTTTAGCTGGGTTCCAGTTTATACAAGCAAAGATCAAAGGCTTGCCATCATGTCAATAGGTTTTTTGCTAAACAGCCGTGATGACGCTGTAGTGTGGAGAGGACCAAAGAAAAATGGTAGGCAAACATACTTTTGCTTCCTAGTTATATACTTTTTCAACTCATATGGAAGTTTTTCTTGCATGGTCTTAGGAAATTATAATAACTATTTTGCATTTGCAAACGTAAGGAAATTCTTAAAAGCAGCTAACAGTTACATTGGTTCTTCCCAAGCAATTTCTTTTTTTGTTATTTCTTTAGCAATGATCAAGCAATTCCTCTCAGATGTGTGTTGGGGTGATCTAGATTACTTAATTATTGATACACCACCAGGTACAGGAAATTGTAAATTAATTTATGCGATTTCCTTTCTAAGATAAAAACAATTCAGTATTGTGCTCTCACATGATCAGTCACATTAACACAAGTGAGGATCCTGCACCCAAGCTATTTTGTCTTCAAGAATGCAATTGGCAGAGTCTGCTAGCAGATTTTGGTGCAAAGAGTGGTGTGTCAGTGACAGTATTTCTCAGTAATTTCAATTCTGACCTTTGAATGATCACATGTCACAATACAAACAACATGTTCAAATGCTTTTCTTTGAGATCTATGTTGTCACATGTTGTAAGGCAGTAAATGACTGAACATACAATACTGTGCTTCCTGGACAGTTTATTAGGCATAAAATATTAAAGGGTAGTTGCCATATTTCCAATGCATAAGTCGACCTTTTACCACTATTAGTAGAGATTAAGTTCTTTTTGTCGTTTTTTTTTTTTTTTCAGGAACATCTGATGAGCATATTACAGTGGTGGAGAATCTAAGGAGCTTCAATCCAGATGGAGCAATCCTTGTTACTACTCCTCAGGTTTGAATCGATATATAATGCTCCACTGGGGATACTGCCAACTTAAGGCATGTTGTTTCAACAGTGCTCGAAATTAAAAAAACATCCAAGTTGTCCCTATTTCAAAAGCCAGACAACCAAACCCATGAATTTGGTTGCCCTGATAAAGTATTGGTTGCTCATTAGAAAAAGCACCCATTTAAGTGCACTACACAAAAAACATCCATTTTTGTCTGCTCAGTGATCTTAATTATACGTAAACTAATGCCTTTACTTTCTACAGCATCTTTCTCGCTCAGTTTAGCTTTCTTCAGGAGGCGGCTTTACACCAGCCAAAAATTGCCACATTTTGACTCTGTGAAAGAAAGGACTTGTATTCTGTACCACTTATTGAAAACAAAAAAATCAAAACCAAAAAAAGGAATTCAAATACAATTATGGTAGCGATCGTACCTTTATTTACATGCCATGTAGAGCTTGAGATGTAATCACAGTAATTGGACCGCCGCCTGGTTAGCTCAGCTGGTAGGGCGCCAGTCTGCTGTGCGGGAGGTCGAGGGTTCGAGCCCCAGACTGGACCAACACTCAGGGTCTTAAAATAACTGAGGAGAATGTGCTGCGTTTGTAATTATACCTTCAAATGGTTAGACGTTTAAGTCTTCTCGGATAAGAACTATAAACCGTAGGTCCCGTCTCCTGCATCTTCAGTGTTACATGGTCAGCAGGGGACATTAAAGAACCCTCACACTTGTCGAAAAAGAGTAGGGGACGTAGTTTCCGGTGTGGTGGTCTATCTTCCTATGCATGGTTTGGGTGGGTGGGTGAGATCAAATATGGACTGATAGCGGCAGCCATGGGCGCCTTTACAAGCTGACATCCTATCTCACCCAATTGGTCCTGAAAAGCCCCGAGGGGAGTGGCCAATTACAATTATAATTGCAATTACAATTACATGGCGGCCAAGTTTTAATATCCCATAGTTCTTAGCGTGCACCAATGGTTTTCACGGAAGTCTGGGGTTAAGTGATCTTTGATCTTGATCGCTACCAGACATGAAACTTTGGGTTTGTCTCTTAAATTTTCATACCTGGCAATGTTTTGTAATTTACAGATGTCAAAAACACAGGAAAACGCTAAGCTGAAGCAAATTAATTATTATTACTTCGCATCATCAAACATTGACAATACAAAACCTTCACGTTATTCTTGTGCCGTTTATGATTAATTTATTTTCTCTATTTGGCTGGGTTGTCCATTGTTTATTCCTCGGGTGACCAGCCTCTTGACTTTACCAAAAAATTGGTTGCCCGGAAAACTTTTTGGTTGTCTTGGATGACCAGATGGCCGCTAATTTCAAGCACTGTTTCAACCATTTGACTTGAACTTACTGACCTGTATAAATGTAATATAAAATGGTAGTAAATAATATTATTTTGTTGTTGTTAAATCCACATCCTGTAGGGTGTAGCTGTTTCTGATGTGAGAAGAGAGCTTTCTTTCTGCCGGAAAACTAAAATCCCTGTCTTAGGTGTGGTGGAAAACATGAGCGGATTTGTCTGCCCTCACTGTAGTGTAAGTTCCTCTATTTAGCAAGTTTTCAGTATTACAGCAGTGGTCAAGATATCAAAATTAATAGTTCTTGTTACTCATGTGGCAAAGCACTGGGGCAAGGATTCAGATTCTTATCCAGAGCTGCAATATGTTTATGGTGTTTTAATAACCACCTTGATCATGCTGGTCTTTGTTATAGAAATAGGGAGCTTAAGCACGAGCATTTTTGAGACGCAAACGGCAACCAGAAGTGAGATGTTTTCCCTTTTAACTCGTCTTCACACAACTATATTTATATCGTTAAGTATCTTTTCACTATTAGAGACCCTAAGTTTAAAAGGCTGGTTGAGACCGCTATCCTGGGGTGCGAAATAATTATTCACTTCCGGTTGCCATCCACGTCTCAAAAACGTGCGTGCTTAAGCTCCCTAATGATAATAGTGAGACCCGGTGAGATGAGACCTTTTCCCTGCAATTATGAATACACAGCCTGGCAAATGTTGGCAACAATGTTCAGCAAAATGTTGAACTTTGTATTGTACCTTTTTTGTGTTCAAAAAATAAGCTAAGATAGAGCTGAGTTTCATTTTGTTCAACAATGTCCGGCAGGTTGAATGAGAAAAGAAACATTGTGTAGTTTCATCATGGTGTCAACAAGGCTTGGCATAATGTGCAGTAAAAAATGTTACACAGAGATTAAGAAAACAGTGAAGAGAATGACACCAAATATAGCCTGCGAGCAAGCTCTCCACTGGGGTCTCACGCGAGATTTTCGAGCGTGAGAGGATTGGGGCGGGATCGACCCCACCCCAATCCTCTTGAGGCTCGCTTCCCTTCTCTCGAAAATCTCGCGTGAGACCCCAGTGGAGAGCTTGCTCGCCGGCTACACCAAATATCTTGTTTGGTTGATACAATTTGTCATTCCTTGCAGGAATGTACTAATGTCTTTTCGAAAGGAGGCGGAGAAGCTTTAGCAAAAACTTGTGATGTTCCCTTTCTAGGTAACAAATATTCAATATATGCCATTGTCATGGATCTTTTTATGTTTAGTCAAATTAACTTGGTGTCGTCTTAACCTCACAAATGTGGTTGCGATAATCATTTTTTCTCACACACCCACCCCTGCTGTTACCTCCCTCCCCCTGTCACCTTTCTCTTCCTGATCTCATCCTCTTCCATCGTTTTTGCCGCCCTTTCTTTCCCAGTGCCCACGGCTCTGTCTTCCCAAGATTCCCACTTGACTCCAACCCCTTTCCCCTCCTTTCCAGATGTGTTTCCCTTCCATCCACTTTTTTTTAGCTCCCATTACCACTCCATTCCCTTCCTATTTCCATCTCCCTGTCTTTTAGTTCCACAATATTTTCCCCATTCCCCCAAAACTAAAATGCACTGTCAATATATTGTTGCTTTTTACAGGTTGTGTTGTTTCTTTTCAGGTTCTATTCCACTGGATCCCAGTTTGGCTCAGTCATTAGAGGATGGCCAAGCATTTATAGACTTGTTTCCTAATTCCCCAACCCTTGACGCATTGAATGAAATTACATCAAAATTATTAGCTACGGAGAGCAATGTTAATCAATGATGTTAATCAATGGGAAGAATCTCTTTGTCACTTTTCTCTCTATCAACAATGTGACTTCACTGCAATTTAGACAGTCAAAGAGAAGGGAAATTATTTAAAACAGAGGAGCAAGGTTGCAGTGTAAAGAATGGGGCTGTCAAGACAGCCGTAATCAAGCACCCTGCGAAAAATGTTTTTTGTCACCGAAACTGTTTTCAAGTCATAATTTATTCTAGCATTTTCGTTAAAAAAAAACTGTTATTTGAAGTACTTTTCAAACAAATTTTTTGATAGCTTATCAGCCTTTTATTCCCTCATAACTATCAAAACGATTTAAAAATAAAGGACTATAAAATCGCACGCAAAAATAAAAATGATTTTTGACTTTTGAGGCCATATTCGTATTCTCGGTATTGAACTGGATCTAGCATGAAGTGGAGGCTCTTGCGGGGGAATCTTTTCATATGTAAATGTATTCCCCGCAAGAGCCTCCACTTCATGCTAGATCCAGTTCAATACCAAGGATACGAATATGGCCTAATCCTCCTCATCATCATGTAGTTTACTGATTCAATTCAATTGATGTTGTTGTCACTTGCTTGGGTGTTTATTTGTTCATGAAAGGAAGCCACTGTAACAGTTGTCGTGTGTACTGAGTCTGATTCAGTGAAACAAGAACTGAACCAAGCTGTTTCCGCTAAGTTAGTAAAGCGTGAAGAGAACCAGCAAATAGCGCCTTAAGAAGGTTCCGTTCAATACGTGCGTCTACTGGTCCTTTGTTTCACGGGCTTAAGGTTACAAGCACTCTAGACACGCTGACTAGGCGACACGTTTTTACCAATGGTTAATTGTTGATTTAGTTCGCGAATTTGATGCCTCAGTTTTTCACTGACACGAAAGCAAGTTTGATTGGATCTTCAAAAGTTTATAATGATGCACAAAAATAATGATACGCAGAATAACCTACCCACTCCAAAGTACTTGAGTTCGTTGCTTGTTTTGTCAAACAACACCTTGATCGATCATCGCTCCTTTCACATAACCTACAAACCCATCAGCCATACCTCTCACACTGCTCGTAAGGGACGGACCATTAGAAAAGTGATCGGGGGGGGGGGGGGGGGGGAAACCCAAAAAAAATTCACGCAAAGAAGAAGGTAAAGAAAAAAATTCATGCAGAAGGAAGGTCCAATTGTGACTTTTATTTAATAATTATATAATATTTGCCAGTGTCTATTAAAAATAATTCTTATTCAAAATATTCTTGGATTGACATTTTGGAGTGGAGGGCACTACAGAGGGGCTGTGTTGGTGAATGGAGTATGGCATCATTATGATGGGGCTGTGGGAGAGGAATTCCAGAGGGCAGGGACTGCAAAAATGTACAGGGAAGCCGTCCACTCCAAGTGGCTTCCTCCTCTCTCACTGTGTGTACATTTTCGAAAAGATTTTGCATTAAAAAGTGGCCTGTATCCTTTGATCTGTTGTGAGTGTAGAATAATTTATAAATCACAAAAACATAGATAATGAATCAAGATTTCACTGTTAAAAAAAAGCAATATTTGTCTAAAAAAAAAATTCGTGCAGGGGGTTTCACCTGGCAAAAAAATTCCTGCACAAGCAGTGAGCGAAAAAAAAAATTCGTACCAGCTGAAAATCCCCCATCCCCCATCACTTTTCTAATGGTCCGTCCCAAAATTTTTTGCATAGTCGATCTCAAATTGGTGTCCTCTTTGTCTCTTACCCAAGCTCATCTCTAACCCGGACACGGCCACACCCTCCGCGTTTGATGCCTTCTCTGGAGCGAACAGACGTTGTTGGTCTGAAACGCTCGCACCGCTTCCGCTTCCCATTGGAAGAGTCGTTGGGCTTTTCTTGAGAATTTGCTCGAATCCCAAGAATTTCAGAATGCCTACGTAGGTTCACTGCGGGATAAAAACGCAGACCGTCTTTGTAACGAGAGCGAAGTTGAACACACGGAATCCACGATTGACGTGATTAGCAACCGTCTCTCCTGGCTCTACCAGTCTTTCCAGAACATTATGTTGTTTGAGCAATAGCTGGGATTTTATTGAATAAATTCCCACAATGATGTGACAACGTCGTCGACTGATTGGCGAAATTCAGTTTCTTCAGGATTTCTTTTTTTTAAACGTATGCTAAAAATTCCCAAGGAGGTTTGTACTTGGAACCAGGTTCGCTCTACAACCCCAAAACAAGCAATGTTATACACTGTATTTGTAACACCAAAAATACTAAGCCTAAGCTCCGTTGCGAAGATTTCACTGAAAAATGAACAACAAAAAATAAGATACTGAGATCCATCCCTATCAGGTACTCACCATTGCTTTTAGCAACGACAACACCTTGAAGAAAAAAAGCTGTGAAAAAATAGGAAAAAAATGCCATTCAAATCACATCAGCTGTCGCAAGCGTGACGACTAAAGAACGATTTGATGAACGCGCTTGAACACTGACGCTTCAGGATATAAGTGCGAGCACACACATTTCCACATTTCAAATGATTTTAAAAAGCAAACCCTCGGAAAACATATTTTTTTTGCCCTCTCCCCTCACCTCCAATTTTCTTTTGCCGCTAATTATTCTTCTACCGATCCGGGCGGGGGCTTAGTTCAGTACATTGTTGGCGTTGCCTCTTTCAGGCTCGCCAGACGTAAGACTATAAAAATTCACACATTGATCGAAAGTGAGGATCGCAGTTCCCGGTGCTGTGGTCTATTCTAACACGCATCTTAGGGTTGGGTAGGTTGGTGACGGTGACGGTGACTTTTTTGTTAGCCCAATTCTGCGCTGTGTATATCACCGATTTTACTCTAGGAAGGCTTGTTTTCATTGTTTACCTTTTTTGCTTTTTCTCTCACTTTTGACTTTAAAACGTTCGGCATAACCCATTTTCACCACTGAGGAAGAAAAACGAAAACGTTTGGTAACAAGGTGATAGGTGCACGCAATTATTGCTCAAAGCAGGCTAGGCCTATGCTGAACGAACGTGCAAGTGGTCACACCTATAAAAGGCGAAAAATGTGCTTAACCTTCCCAAGACGAAGCGCCACAGGGTGGGCTCACTGTGGAAGCGCTTGACGTTTTATGAAGTGTTGTTGTTTTTTATAATCGTGATCTGTGTGTGATTTCCAAAAACACTCGTGTCAAGAACACGATGCCTGAAATTGGCCGGTGGAATCCAGTCTTAAAGTTCCCTTCTTTGAATTATATATGGTACCTTACTTATTTGTCACTTGTCCTTCACTTGTAACAAAAATGCGACGTAAACAAATGGTCTTATTCATTCAACGTGAACACAATGCGATATCAGTGTTGATTTATGCAGAAAAAAGTTGACTTTGCACTTACCAATGAGATGCCATTACATGTGCCCTACGTCGAGTTCAATTTCTCAATGTGCTGTAAAAAAAATGCCCAACCGACAAAAAGTACCAGAAGAAAAATATGACAAGTGAGCTGCGTTAACATGTTGTTTTCTGTGGATGTTCAAAATATTTCATGAATTTTTAACATGGTACTGATAAAAAGAGATGCCGTAACTGAACAAGGCACACCCATTAGTTCTGGCGGTGTCCACTATGTGCTATGAAAGCTCATTTTAAAAAGTCTTTTGCTAGATTGAGCTGTTTTTGAAATTAGCGTGGTTTCTGTCCATCCATTCATTAATCCTTGCATCCATCACTGCGATCAAAGGAGGGGGGATGGGGAGAGTGGGGAGGGCCGCTTCGAGAATTTCTGGTGTGCGCTTCCCCAGTCTGGGGAGGGGTACCAGTTTATCTCACAGAAGACCTGCAAACACTGCAGAACCGCTGTTTAGACATAATCACCCTGCCCAGAGACACCTTAAAACCATTGTTTATAAACAGGAATGTTCCAAAAGCCAAGGAATTTAAGAACATTGCTGACTTGCGCAAATCGGATCTCTGCAGCTCTGCCCATCAGTGGTTTACCTGAGCGCATTATAAAGTCGGTAAACGTCCAACGCAAACTCCGCCAAATCGCCAAAACTCACCGTTTTTCCGGCTACAAGTACAACAACACACAGCATTGCAGGTATACACACGTTTATTTCGAACTTATGTAAAAATATGCAGCGCAGAAGGCGACGATATATGTGAACAGTTTGTCTGAACCCCCCCCCCCCCCCCCCCTGGCGCCAGCTGGTAAGAGGAAGTTTTGAATTCGATAGCGAATGGCGGGACTTTTGCTAAGTAATTACAGAGTAAAGCAAATAATTACTTGTGGTACAACCTGAAATTAAAACGTGCTCCAAACAGTTCACGGCCCTACGGAAAACAGTCAGTCAGTCAATCATAGTTCATAGTTCAGTTTTCATAGTTCATGACGCCGGCCATCTTGGTTGGGGGCAAACACAGATAAAATTACAGCAAATGTATGGAGGGGCTGCTCCAAACGTCAGTCTTTAGAATCCCTGTACGGTGGTCAATTTACATTATCAACTCTGTTGATAATACCAAATTTTTGTGTACATCTCCCACACCGAGCAGCACCACAGTTTCTTTAGAAACTACCCCTTTTATTCGTATGGGATTTTGGCCGACTTTAAAGGAGCTACGTCACGCTATTTTAGCATGTTTTTAAAGCTCAAAATATGTCTTGCGGTCAATTGAGATCCAAAAATAATGGTCTAGTTTTGTTATTTAAGACTGTTATGACACTAAAACTGTTTCATGTCGTCTGATGCTACCAATGCGGCAAGGATGGAAATGGATTGAAACTTGAAAAGGTTGGGCCAAATTTACAAGTTTTGATGCTATCTCGACAAAAAACAACAAAAACCTTATTATGGGTTGTTCTCTTTGATAAAATTAATTTCATATCCACCTCATAGTTTATCAGGAACATTGTTTGTATAAATAAGTAACGGTTTTTGGAAAGAATTGATCCAAAACCACAAAATCGTCGTGACATAGCTCCTTTAAACATCTGTAACGCCGCTACAAAGAAGCGGATTTCCAACATTTTACAAATTTGCCACTATGTTCAATAGCTTTATTGATATCATTCATGATGTTTTGATTAGGAGGGTATATATTAAAAAAGACTAAAAAATTCGTTTACGCTCGCGCTTCGCACTCGCTGTCTTCCGCTCGCCCAAATTTCCTCTTGCTCGCCCTTCGCGCTCGCTCACGAGATCTTCGTTCGAAAAAAAAAGAGGGACTGCTCGCAGTCTATTACGGTCTTTGTAGCCTGAATCTGTTCTTTATACTTCAAAATAATCTCAGTACAAATGTCTCTTAAAAGACATTTCCGCTGTCAAAATCCTGCCTCCTTGGCGGAGTTACAGGGGTTCGAAGTCGGTCAACTGTTATAATGATTCAGCCGTGTTTGCCCCCCCCAACCCCGAAGAAAAAAAGATCTGTTAATACACATGAAGAACATTACACAAAATCCCTACCAGTCCCAGTCTTTGTGTGTGTGTGTGTGTGTGTGGGCTGCTTTCGCACCAGTCAATTGATTCCAGCAGTCTCTTTCTTTACCTAGCCTGCGAGAAGTTAGGTTGAAAGAGCATGCGATCGAGCGGCGAACGACGAGCGGCGCGTTTGTTATGTTATGTTATGTTATGTTAATACTTTAATTGCTACTTTTCAATTATGTCTTCATACTTTGATCAAATTTGACAGGCTGTAATGTAAACCTATTTTCTCCTGTCGCTTCCCGCCTCGACTAGCCAATGCTATTTGCGGGAAGCGACCATTTTGTATTTTTCTTTGTCAATTAGTAAATAAAGTTGAAAGTTGAAGTTGAAAGTTGAAAGTTTCTTTTCCCGTTAACCTGTTAACCGGACATTATAATGTCATCAATCAATATCATCTGGACGAGAATGCTATTGTTGTCGGTATCACTTATTGACAGAACAGATCGTACCGGTTGGTCTAGTTTCTTTGTCTTGGATAACGTGATAAAAGAAAGATGTCGCTGTGTCGAAGTTGCAGTTACGTTTTTGTGATTATACAATTCCTTCTTTTAGATTAATTAATTAATTAATTACAGTTCTTATTTAAAAAAAATCATCTCTCTACTGATGTAATGACGGCATTTTGCTACGCTAACTAAATTTAGAGCTTAATGCTTGATGGCTTTTTGTTTAGTTCAAGTGTAGAGACGCAACAACTGGGTTTTAGACGCATCGAGCATGATTTCTCTGATTTGAATGGCTTATTAAACAGCTTAAATTCCTGTAAAGCCAGAGTGTGTATTTTGTCTCCTAAACGGGGTCTTAAAATGGGGGCTGTTGGCCTACACAGGGTAACGTTTTTAGAGAATTTCAAACCCTCGGCGGCACCCATATACCCAAACATGGGTCAAGTACCCCCCCCCCCCCACTTCGGGCAGTGAATCGCTTTCCGATACGAGCCATGGGGTGCAGCATTTGCCTCCTTTTTTAGCTCTCACCTCGGGGCATTTGACCAACTTTTTTGTCGCCCCCCCCGGGAAAAAGCCATTAAAAAATGATAACAGCTAATGCCCGGGTGTTGGCCAGGGGGGGAGGGGCGGTATGGGCACCGCTGGATTTGGCTGGAGCATAAATTAGTTTCATGTTGCATTTTTTTTTATTGTTATTTAGATATTGAGTACAAGTCAAGCAAGCAACTCTTCCAACCGACAAAGTCACTTTCGGAAAGCGACAAATTAGATGCAGCACAAGTAACGCAAACGTACGTTACGAGGAAACGGTGCGCTGTACGTAATTCACATGTTTTGGCGCGTCAAGATGTTTGTAGCGCGATACGTGTCCGCTCGAAGGTCACGTTCTGCGTCACCCGACGCGCTAAAACATGTAAATTTAATTTACGGACAGCACCCCTTTCCTAGCTGGTAACGTACGTTGCAGCAACTTGGCAACTGAATTGCAAAAACGTTTTAGTCAATGAATCTATGCTTAAATTACTATTTTATCTTTATAATTGTTACTTTATGGAAGGCATTACTGGAAATACTGATGAAAATGTCCTTGCTGTTTTGTGTTCGTTGCTGCTGGTATCAGTATTAATTAATTGCATATGTTAGTTCCACGTGACGTTTATGTAGGGAATATAGCATCACACGCGCAGTACACATATCAATCGCACGCAATCACAGGTTCAAGCGTTGGATGCAGCAGATCTTTGAGGCGAGGTTCAGCAAAGATTAATATTGGTGAGTTTGAAATCACGCTTTGAGCCGAGAGTTTTGCGGTCGATTTAAGTCTCTATGGAAAATACAAACAATGACTTCGTCGGTCACATCGTCTAAGGCAGCGTATGAATAACCCTTTTGTGTCCTAACACCTAGTTTCGATTACTGGGATCCCAATTATGTTGTCGAATGCGCCTTTGAAAGGTAATCGTGTGCCAAAATTTAGTCACATTTTAAAGATGAAGCACTGTCATTTTGTTTTGCATTTCATTAAAAAGTCTCAAAGAAAAAATTACCGACACTAACTGCTGTCTCACAGTCACGAACTTTTTACTATTCGCTTCGGCTTGCAAAAGCTTGGCAGAAACCTTACCGCCTGTAAAAATCCAAAAGCCTGGTCCTGCAGTGGGCACTCGCAGAAACAGGGTTACCGTAACATTGACTGCTAAAGCGCAGCAGACGACTGATGTGTATGACAAAATTTGTTCAATTATTACACGTAGTGACACGTATTTCAAAGATCGCCTTTAGAGAATTTCTCGTCGCTGCTTTAATATGTGAGAGTAGATTTCGCTCACCGAAGTATTAAAAATGGCCTGTTAAGAGAGCTTTCCCTCCTCTAAGACCGTACAAACCACAGGTTTCGGTTTGACAAGGGCGCGCTACTGGTATCTCGTAAAATATTCAAATTACACCCTGTCAGACAGCCATGTGTTCCAAAGTGTGTTGTTCTCTTATTTGTTCTGAAAGCAGGAATCTTTTATCCTAAATAGACCGGTATATCACACGGCCAGTTGAGCTTGATTAAGTGAATTGTTACGGGTTTACCTAAAAGGAGGGAATCTGGAATCTGGAATCCGGAATCTGTAATACAGAACGTGTTGAAACGTGAAAGAATCAACAAGAAAATAAATACATGTTTCGTCTAAAAAGTCGACGAACGTTCAAGTCACTTGGCACCGACACTGGTCAAATAATGCATTGTGATTTTCTAGCATTTTATAATTAAATCATTTTCAATTGCGCCTTCTCTTTTTCTTATTGAAAAGTGTAAAAGGTGTGTAATATAATTTCGACCAAGTGTTGAGACAAATCAGGTATGAAACACTCTATGTATTTGAAGTTATAATGCTGGATTGCGGCAAACAAACAAAAACAATAAACAGCAATAACGAATTTTCAAGGGTTAAGATTTTCTTTACGTCCATATCAATCATTCTGATTGGTTCATTTTAACGAGGACTGTGATGGTTGAAATGGCTCTTTGAATTTCCATTTCTGTGTTTTCAACTGTTTGTGATGCTGATGGAACACACGTAACAAACGGGAATTTCAGGATAAACGGCTGATCCCGTTCCGGTGAATTAATATTGATGTCAACAACAAAATCTCTTTTTGACCGCTTGTGGGCATCTCTCTCGTTCGAACACGAGTCGAAGAACCCTACTCACAAATCAATTATCATACGTCAAGTTACGTACAGGGACTAAAGAAACGAAACATCTTCATCTACATTATGCCATACACAGACAACTTCCCCAGTAAACGGAATACAACGATACAAATAAAACATTTTTGTTTTGTTGTAGATACAAGTCTGTGATTGACAAAAAGTTATAAGTTTGCATTGTGACAACGCCTGCCACGTAGACTAGTTCAAACTTCATTCCAGGAGATCACTGCCGACCCGTTCGCTCGCTGACCTGTCATCCGATTGCAGTGCCAACCTGCCGATGTGTTGCCAAAATCTGCTGGATATCGTCAAAGAAGTGGTCATTGATCTGAGATATGTTGAACTCAATCACCGTCTGTAGACATCCCTAATCGAGTGGATTGTTAACCGTTTTCACCGGACCATTGCAAAAATCGAATACAATGGACTATTGTATTCGATTATTCCTCAAAGCTTCGATCGGTAATTATACAGGTTCAATCGGATAACAGGTCAGCATGATCTCCTAAAACGGACTTTGAACGCATAGCAAAATCTTATATTATAAGGTTACAAATCCCCGAGTGTCAATCACAGACCTATATCAAAACGAAATTAAAACAATTAATGAATCAATTCGCAGAATCTAATTACAGTGGAACCCCGTGAATACAAACACCAAAGGGACATGATAAAGTGTCCGCATTATCCGGGTGTCCGTATTAAGCGGGGTAATTTAATAGAAAATATGAGCTTTTTGGTTGTCGGAACAAAGAAAACTGTCCGTTACAAGCGAGTGTCCATAGAGAGAGAGGGGTTTCACCGTATCTACTTTTTGTCAACAAAATGATGCCAAATTCTTCGTTCCACTTTAAAAAGGTTACGCTGTAAAGAGTCAGATTTTTTAAGTAACAATCGATTTTAACAAAATAGTCCTTTATCTCAGCAAAATACATAAATAAATTATAAAATAATATAAAAAGTGATTTCCGACTTTCCGGATTCTGTATTCCGGATTCCAGATTGTAGGTAAACCAGTTACTTACTGTGCGTGACCAAATAAATCGAGCATTTGCATTTTAGCGGCGACGATGAAATTGCGAGAAAATTAATTTAGGACTTTGAAAGTCGAATTTCCCGAATAAAGTTTACAATCTTGAGGCCATCGACGTTCATGTCAGACATCTACCTCCAACATTTTTTTTTTCATCGCTTTCTTGCCGGGCTCCTCGTGGTGCCTTACTTGTTATTGTTCTCAAAATATATTCCGTATTGGGCAGTGTCGCGAAAACTGCTGCTTTTCTCACAATTTAGCCTTCTGTTCCCTTAAATTTTCAACGTTTCAAGTTGTGATGATAGCGGCATGCTTTTAACCTGAAGCAATTTGACAGCCTATTTTGAATATTTGATGCACTCCATTAAGATATATTGTTCCACTTTATCATGTTAAAGCCATGGTCGAACGGCGTATGATAATACTCGATGATATGTGAAGAGCCCTATCGTGAACTGCGATCAACTAATATAAGCTATCATGCACGGGGTCAAACGACTCGAAGAACTTTGTTGGAGTCGACGATAGCTAGTCGACGAGATGTCTCGCGGGACGTTCGCGTGAGTTTTTGGAGCTGCGTCTCTCTTGCCGTGCGAAAATGGCATCGCGAAAATCAGTTTACAAACACAGTATGAACTTTTCGCGCCTTGAATTATTGGAAGAGTTTATCTGTCGTGTATCAAGCAAACCTGAGCCCGTCGATTTGGGGTGGAAACAGCTGACCGTAAAACTATCATGCACTATCACGCGCGTGGCCAAACGGGAAAAACTATCATCGACTATCATGAGGAAGTTGAGAGTCGATTGTGGTACATGACAGTTGGTGGTATAACGATAGTGCGAGTTTTAGCATCGAATCATCGAAAATCAGTAACTCTCATAATCGAACTACCATGCGTCGTTTCACCAAGACTTTAACCGACCACATTCACGCTTTCAGCCCGGGCTGAAAAAAGATAGAACTTACATGGATTTTTTCAGCCCGTTTGCGTTGGCGGGGCATAATTTAGAAAGGTTGCCTCAAACAGGGCTAAAATTTTCAGCCCGGGCGGAAACTGTTCTTTTAATGCGAGAGATTTTAAGCCAACTAAGCTGAAGTTTCAGCCCAGCTAACCAGACTGGAACACGCCATGTAAGCGGCGGCTAATACACCAATCCCAATCAGAAAACAAATGCAGACAAAAGTACTTACACAAATAAATGAGAGACCGAAAGAACGAATGAATGGATGGGTGGATGAATGGATAAACATCACTCTGTTTATAGCAAATCTTGGGTTCACACTTTCTCATAAACAAAACGCAAACAATTGAAATGACAAACGGGAAAAAAGCTAATTATAAGGAGCAGATAAGGTGAAAAAGTCTGTTTGCTAGTTACACTAATCACTAGTAAAAAAACACTACAAGAAGCGAGATTTTCTTTTTGGCAGTTGTGACGTGTCTGCTAGGTACAGGACGCATAACCAGAACGTAACGAAATGAGGACAGTAATTACCATCTCATAAACCTAAATTTTTCTGTCAGTCTGAGATGCCTTTAATTCATTTTAGTTCCAGAGAAAATGGCAGCGTTTAGGACAGTTGAGGACTTCCTGGATTACGTCAAGAAACGAAATCCTGGCGAGAATGAATTTCACCAAGCAGTTGAAGAAGTTGTCTACTCGGTGTGGGAATTTATTCAAGAAAACCCGAAGTACAGCCAGCAGCAAATCCTGCAAAGAATTGTGGAGCCAGAGAGAGTGGTAATCTTCAGAGTTCCTTGGAGGGATGATAAAGGCAACATTCACGTCAATCGTGGATTCCGCGTGCAGTTCAACTCCGCTCTTGGTCCTTACAAAGGCGGTCTGCGTTTTCATCCCACGGTGAACCTAGGCATTCTGAAATTCTTGGGATTCGAGCAAATTCTCAAGAACAGCCTAACGACTCTTCCAATGGGCGGTGGTAAAGGGGGATCCGATTTTGATCCCAAGGGAAAAACTGACAACGAGGTGATGAGTTTCTGTCAATCATTCATGACCGAGCTTCAAAGGCACGTGGGGCCCAACACGGATGTTCCTGCCGGGGACATTGGAGTGGGGGGCCGAGAGATAGGGTACCTGTTTGGACAGTACAAGCGGATCCGCAACGAGTTCACAGGTGTGCTGACTGGGAAAGGGGTCGAGTGGGGAGGAAGCCTGCTGAGGCCTGAAGCTACCGGATACGGTCTGGTGTATTTTGTTCAATACATGCTAATCTCCAAAGGTGATAGCATCAAAGGAAAGCTTGTCGCCATCTCTGGATCTGGAAACGTTGCACAGTACGCATGCGAGAAAGCCACTGAAGTCGGCGCCAAAGTCATCACGCTGTCAGACTCAAATGGAACCATTCACGATCCTGACGGCATCACGAAGGAGAAACTGGCGTTTGTGTTTGAGTTGAAGAATGTTAAGCGAGGACGCATCCGTGAGTATGCTGATAAGTACGGCGTCACTTATTTGGAAGGAAAGAACCCGTGGTCCATAAAATGTGACATAGCTCTTCCCTGCGCGACGCAGAACGAAGTCAGCAAAGAAGACGCCGAGGAGTTGGTAAAGAACGGATGCTCTGTTGTTGCAGAAGGAGCGAACATGCCGACCAAGCCGGAAGCGGTTCGAGTCTTTCAGACCAACAAGGTGCTGTTCGCTCCAGGGAAGGCATCAAACGCAGGGGGTGTGGCAGTGTCCGGGTTAGAGATGAGTCAAAACAGCCTACGATCAGCTTGGACAAGAGAGGAAGTGGACGCCAAATTGCAGAACATAATGAAGGCGATTGACGGGCAGTGTGTCAAGTACGGCAAGCAGCCTGACGGGTCCGTCGATTACGTCAAAGGAGCGAATATCGGCGGATTTGTGAAAGTCGCTCAAGCAATGATTGATCAAGGCCTGGTCTAACAAGCGTTTTGATTCTATTTCCTATGACTGTGTGATTAGATTTTTGCCTTACTTGTAATTCAAGATTTTACTTTTCGACTCCAGTCAATTAGCAACTGGCTCTGTGACAGTATTTACAGCACTGACTTCGGACATTTAATTTAAAAGCCCTGAAAGTTATTTAGAAAATTTTCGTTTTTGTTTTTGAAATCTAAGCTGACAATAACTGTATCCTCTCACGAAATGAAAGATCAATTTCTTAGGAAGTACATTTTAAACATTCAAAAATCACTGAAGTAGATATGGTTGCTAGCGGACAGAACTCAAAGAAAATTAAACAGAAATCACTCAGGTTTAAGGGGAATGTATGCGGGAAATGGAAATGGAAAGGGAAATGTATGCAAGGCTCAATTAAGGAAATCCTGCCAAAAGCAGTTTACACTCACTTGTGTTTGTATGAGTTTTTGGAGGCGAAACTCCTGCTCACAGCACCAACTCAACTAAATACGGCAAAACAACTAAACTGACCAATGTGCAAAGGCAACAAACGGTCTAGACTGCATTTAATGCGCAAATCAACTAGACTGACCTAACGGTCTATACTGCACTCACCGTGCAAAGCAACTGAACTGACCAAATGCTTTAGACTGCACTCGCTGTCAGGCTCCAAATGGTAAAAACTGCCGATGTAATTGAATGGGTAGCCTTACCAAATTCTTTACTAAGCCACTCCTTCTGCGCTACACACCAACACGAGACAACAGGCAAATCAATTAGAAGGTGTTTGCATTCGTACAACAGCTTGTGTTTGAAAGACAGTCCTGGAAACTTAAGCAACTAAAACGCCAACGAAAAAGGCTTTTGAAATATTTGCATCACTGACGCTACCTCAGTACAGCCCCCTAAGTATTCAGCATTTGAATTGGTGGAAAGAGGAAATTATCCTTCATCTACTCACGATCTCCACGAAACCTCGATCTCCTGTGTGAAAACATCTTTTAATTCTGCGACAAGGAGTTCGTGCCTAAAACAAGCTTTTGCCACCGTTTTCCAGTTTCCTAGGCAATTGTTTCTAACAACGTTCCGGCTCCCACGGTCTTGCGAACTTTTCACAGAAACGTCTCCACTGGGATAGCAAATCAGAACTTTCACAGCAGCTAAACCTTAGATGTATCCAGGTCGTCAACATTGTATTGTGACAACGCGTTAGAATGTACTACTCTGAAAAAATTCTCCCGGCTTTGTTCCGGTGTCGAATTTCTACTTGTGGGACGATTCCTTTGCTTTATTGGTGAGCGAATTCTAAGCGATTTGCGATTCAGAGGACTACTCCTCGCTGGTAACAAAATCGCATCGAACTTTCTTTTCTCACATTCACAGTTTGAGTGGTTTTTTTTCTCCGCAGCTTCTTGTTCAGGCCCCAAACGCGATGGAAAAAATTCAAGGAGTTCGCATAAATTGTTTATCTTTCTACAGCACACCTTACACTCAGAATCTACAATCTTCAATCCCGCTACTTTCCTGAGACGCTCAGCCCACACTATGCCAAATAATTCTTGTCGAGGACTGTGATGGTTGAAATGGCTCTTTGAATTTCCATTTCTGTGTTTTCAACTGTTTGTGATGCTGATGGAACACACGTAACAAACGGGAATTTCAGGATAAACGGCTGATCCCGTTCCGGTGAATTAATATTGATGTCAACAACAAAATCTCTTTTTGACCGCTTGTGGGCATCTCTCTCGTTCGAACACGAGTCGAAGAACCCTACTCACAAATCAATTATCATACGTCAAGTTACGTACAGGGACTAAAGAAACGAAACATCTTCATCTACATTATGCCATACACAGACAACTTCCCCAGTAAACGGAATACAACGATACAAATAAAACATTTTTGTTTTGTTGTAGATACAAGTCTGTGATTGACAAAAAGTTATAAGTTTGCATTGTGACAACGCCTGCCACGTAGACTAGTTCAAACTTCATTCCAGGAGATCACTGCCGACCCGTTCGCTCGCTGACCTGTCATCCGATTGCAGTGCCAACCTGCCGATGTGTTGCCAAAATCTGCTGGATATCGTCAAAGAAGTGGTCATTGATCTGAGATATGTTGAACTCAATCACCGTCTGTAGACATCCCTAATCGAGTGGATTGTTAACCGTTTTCACCGGACCATTGCAAAAATCGAATACAATGGACTATTGTATTCGATTATTCCTCAAAGCTTCGATCGGTAATTATACAGGTTCAATCGGATAACAGGTCAGCATGATCTCCTAAAACGGACTTTGAACGCATAGCAAAATCTTATATTATAAGGTTACAAATCCCCGAGTGTCAATCACAGACCTATATCAAAACGAAATTAAAACAATTAATGAATCAATTCGCAGAATCTAATTACAGTGGAACCCCGTGAATACAAACACCAAAGGGACATGATAAAGTGTCCGCATTATCCGGGTGTCCGTATTAAGCGGGGTAATTTAATAGAAAATATGAGCTTTTTGGTTGTCGGAACAAAGAAAACTGTCCGTTACAAGCGAGTGTCCATAGAGAGAGAGGGGTTTCACCGTATCTACTTTTTGTCAACAAAATGATGCCAAATTCTTCGTTCCACTTTAAAAAGGTTACGCTGTAAAGAGTCAGATTTTTTAAGTAACAATCGATTTTAACAAAATAGTCCTTTATCTCAGCAAAATACATAAATAAATTATAAAATAATATAAAAAGTGATTTCCGACTTTCCGGATTCTGTATTCCGGATTCCAGATTGTAGGTAAACCAGTTACTTACTGTGCGTGACCAAATAAATCGAGCATTTGCATTTTAGCGGCGACGATGAAATTGCGAGAAAATTAATTTAGGACTTTGAAAGTCGAATTTCCCGAATAAAGTTTACAATCTTGAGGCCATCGACGTTCATGTCAGACATCTACCTCCAACATTTTTTTTTTCATCGCTTTCTTGCCGGGCTCCTCGTGGTGCCTTACTTGTTATTGTTCTCAAAATATATTCCGTATTGGGCAGTGTCGCGAAAACTGCTGCTTTTCTCACAATTTAGCCTTCTGTTCCCTTAAATTTTCAACGTTTCAAGTTGTGATGATAGCGGCATGCTTTTAACCTGAAGCAATTTGACAGCCTATTTTGAATATTTGATGCACTCCATTAAGATATATTGTTCCACTTTATCATGTTAAAGCCATGGTCGAACGGCGTATGATAATACTCGATGATATGTGAAGAGCCCTATCGTGAACTGCGATCAACTAATATAAGCTATCATGCACGGGGTCAAACGACTCGAAGAACTTTGTTGGAGTCGACGATAGCTAGTCGACGAGATGTCTCGCGGGACGTTCGCGTGAGTTTTTGGAGCTGCGTCTCTCTTGCCGTGCGAAAATGGCATCGCGAAAATCAGTTTACAAACACAGTATGAACTTTTCGCGCCTTGAATTATTGGAAGAGTTTATCTGTCGTGTATCAAGCAAACCTGAGCCCGTCGATTTGGGGTGGAAACAGCTGACCGTAAAACTATCATGCACTATCACGCGCGTGGCCAAACGGGAAAAACTATCATCGACTATCATGAGGAAGTTGAGAGTCGATTGTGGTACATGACAGTTGGTGGTATAACGATAGTGCGAGTTTTAGCATCGAATCATCGAAAATCAGTAACTCTCATAATCGAACTACCATGCGTCGTTTCACCAAGACTTTAACCGACCACATTCACGCTTTCAGCCCGGGCTGAAAAAAGATAGAACTTACATGGATTTTTTCAGCCCGTTTGCGTTGGCGGGGCATAATTTAGAAAGGTTGCCTCAAACAGGGCTAAAATTTTCAGCCCGGGCGGAAACTGTTCTTTTAATGCGAGAGATTTTAAGCCAACTAAGCTGAAGTTTCAGCCCAGCTAACCAGACTGGAACACGCCATGTAAGCGGCGGCTAATACACCAATCCCAATCAGAAAACAAATGCAGACAAAAGTACTTACACAAATAAATGAGAGACCGAAAGAACGAATGAATGGATGGGTGGATGAATGGATAAACATCACTCTGTTTATAGCAAATCTTGGGTTCACACTTTCTCATAAACAAAACGCAAACAATTGAAATGACAAACGGGAAAAAAGCTAATTATAAGGAGCAGATAAGGTGAAAAAGTCTGTTTGCTAGTTACACTAATCACTAGTAAAAAAACACTACAAGAAGCGAGATTTTCTTTTTGGCAGTTGTGACGTGTCTGCTAGGTACAGGACGCATAACCAGAACGTAACGAAATGAGGACAGTAATTACCATCTCATAAACCTAAATTTTTCTGTCAGTCTGAGATGCCTTTAATTCATTTTAGTTCCAGAGAAAATGGCAGCGTTTAGGACAGTTGAGGACTTCCTGGATTACGTCAAGAAACGAAATCCTGGCGAGAATGAATTTCACCAAGCAGTTGAAGAAGTTGTCTACTCGGTGTGGGAATTTATTCAAGAAAACCCGAAGTACAGCCAGCAGCAAATCCTGCAAAGAATTGTGGAGCCAGAGAGAGTGGTAATCTTCAGAGTTCCTTGGAGGGATGATAAAGGCAACATTCACGTCAATCGTGGATTCCGCGTGCAGTTCAACTCCGCTCTTGGTCCTTACAAAGGCGGTCTGCGTTTTCATCCCACGGTGAACCTAGGCATTCTGAAATTCTTGGGATTCGAGCAAATTCTCAAGAACAGCCTAACGACTCTTCCAATGGGCGGTGGTAAAGGGGGATCCGATTTTGATCCCAAGGGAAAAACTGACAACGAGGTGATGAGTTTCTGTCAATCATTCATGACCGAGCTTCAAAGGCACGTGGGGCCCAACACGGATGTTCCTGCCGGGGACATTGGAGTGGGGGGCCGAGAGATAGGGTACCTGTTTGGACAGTACAAGCGGATCCGCAACGAGTTCACAGGTGTGCTGACTGGGAAAGGGGTCGAGTGGGGAGGAAGCCTGCTGAGGCCTGAAGCTACCGGATACGGTCTGGTGTATTTTGTTCAATACATGCTAATCTCCAAAGGTGATAGCATCAAAGGAAAGCTTGTCGCCATCTCTGGATCTGGAAACGTTGCACAGTACGCATGCGAGAAAGCCACTGAAGTCGGCGCCAAAGTCATCACGCTGTCAGACTCAAATGGAACCATTCACGATCCTGACGGCATCACGAAGGAGAAACTGGCGTTTGTGTTTGAGTTGAAGAATGTTAAGCGAGGACGCATCCGTGAGTATGCTGATAAGTACGGCGTCACTTATTTGGAAGGAAAGAACCCGTGGTCCATAAAATGTGACATAGCTCTTCCCTGCGCGACGCAGAACGAAGTCAGCAAAGAAGACGCCGAGGAGTTGGTAAAGAACGGATGCTCTGTTGTTGCAGAAGGAGCGAACATGCCGACCAAGCCGGAAGCGGTTCGAGTCTTTCAGACCAACAAGGTGCTGTTCGCTCCAGGGAAGGCATCAAACGCAGGGGGTGTGGCAGTGTCCGGGTTAGAGATGAGTCAAAACAGCCTACGATCAGCTTGGACAAGAGAGGAAGTGGACGCCAAATTGCAGAACATAATGAAGGCGATTGACGGGCAGTGTGTCAAGTACGGCAAGCAGCCTGACGGGTCCGTCGATTACGTCAAAGGAGCGAATATCGGCGGATTTGTGAAAGTCGCTCAAGCAATGATTGATCAAGGCCTGGTCTAACAAGCGTTTTGATTCTATTTCCTATGACTGTGTGATTAGATTTTTGCCTTACTTGTAATTCAAGATTTTACTTTTCGACTCCAGTCAATTAGCAACTGGCTCTGTGACAGTATTTACAGCACTGACTTCGGACATTTAATTTAAAAGCCCTGAAAGTTATTTAGAAAATTTTCGTTTTTGTTTTTGAAATCTAAGCTGACAATAACTGTATCCTCTCACGAAATGAAAGATCAATTTCTTAGGAAGTACATTTTAAACATTCAAAAATCACTGAAGTAGATATGGTTGCTAGCGGACAGAACTCAAAGAAAATTAAACAGAAATCACTCAGGTTTAAGGGGAATGTATGCGGGAAATGGAAATGGAAAGGGAAATGTATGCAAGGCTCAATTAAGGAAATCCTGCCAAAAGCAGTTTACACTCACTTGTGTTTGTATGAGTTTTTGGAGGCGAAACTCCTGCTCACAGCACCAACTCAACTAAATACGGCAAAACAACTAAACTGACCAATGTGCAAAGGCAACAAACGGTCTAGACTGCATTTAATGCGCAAATCAACTAGACTGACCTAACGGTCTATACTGCACTCACCGTGCAAAGCAACTGAACTGACCAAATGCTTTAGACTGCACTCGCTGTCAGGCTCCAAATGGTAAAAACTGCCGATGTAATTGAATGGGTAGCCTTACCAAATTCTTTACTAAGCCACTCCTTCTGCGCTACACACCAACACGAGACAACAGGCAAATCAATTAGAAGGTGTTTGCATTCGTACAACAGCTTGTGTTTGAAAGACAGTCCTGGAAACTTAAGCAACTAAAACGCCAACGAAAAAGGCTTTTGAAATATTTGCATCACTGACGCTACCTCAGTACAGCCCCCTAAGTATTCAGCATTTGAATTGGTGGAAAGAGGAAATTATCCTTCATCTACTCACGATCTCCACGAAACCTCGATCTCCTGTGTGAAAACATCTTTTAATTCTGCGACAAGGAGTTCGTGCCTAAAACAAGCTTTTGCCACCGTTTTCCAGTTTCCTAGGCAATTGTTTCTAACAACGTTCCGGCTCCCACGGTCTTGCGAACTTTTCACAGAAACGTCTCCACTGGGATAGCAAATCAGAACTTTCACAGCAGCTAAACCTTAGATGTATCCAGGTCGTCAACATTGTATTGTGACAACGCGTTAGAATGTACTACTCTGAAAAAATTCTCCCGGCTTTGTTCCGGTGTCGAATTTCTACTTGTGGGACGATTCCTTTGCTTTATTGGTGAGCGAATTCTAAGCGATTTGCGATTCAGAGGACTACTCCTCGCTGGTAACAAAATCGCATCGAACTTTCTTTTCTCACATTCACAGTTTGAGTGGTTTTTTTTCTCCGCAGCTTCTTGTTCAGGCCCCAAACGCGATGGAAAAAATTCAAGGAGTTCGCATAAATTGTTTATCTTTCTACAGCACACCTTACACTCAGAATCTACAATCTTCAATCCCGCTACTTTCCTGAGACGCTCAGCCCACACTATGCCAAATAATTCTTGTCTCTGCGATGGCTTAAAAAGGTTCACCCAAGTTTTTGCGGTGGTGGTCCCGTATGCTACCTTTAAACTGGCTCTACAAACTCTACAGACGTTGTTAGAGTCAGCTTGGTTTTTTAAGACGACCTCTTTTCCTACCACATGCGGCGCGTCCGCCATGAGAATCTGTCTTTCTCATCTCGAAGTTCGCGCGTTTTTTTCCTGCGAAAATTCCACAAGATTTTTATTGGATATCATCGCTTCTGATATCATTTGACAGCCAGGCGTAGGGGGAGGAATGAAATTAACAATGGGATTGCTGCAGGCGCTTCCTTTTCCCTCCCTCTTGTCGCGCTCCGTGCGCTCTCCCATCGCTTCGCGCGGCGCGCGCGCGCCCACTTTCCCGCTCTTCTTTCCCTTTCTAGCACCTGCCATGCAGGTTACTCTTTTTGTTGAATATATGAATAAATTACCCGGTTTAAATAATTAATTCCTTATCTATGTATGCATATATACAGTGTATGTATAACACGGCATTAAGCGATGTGCACGGTGGTGTTTGATACAAACATCAAACTCCGAAGGCAGGTCGCGTTGAAGTCCTTCAGTCTCAAAATTTAAAGCGGAGAGTAAAGTGTCAAAGTTGGTTTTGCCTCAGTTTAAAGACTCAGTGGAAATTCATGTTCATTTTTCATTTTGTCTTCGGTAAAAGTTTGATATACAGCCGAGTTGGTTTTCTCGCCACAGCCTCATGCAGTGATGCTGAGCAGCAAATTTTGTTCCTGAACGAGGTGCGAAATGTCTCCGAAAGTTTCACTGAGAAAGTCAGTTCAAAGAAAAGCGAGGCTATCGAATTGCAAGCAATACAAAGACAGAACAGTTTCTGTCGGAACGTGAAAGAACGCATTCTGTAGGTTTGCATACAGTTTACAACACGAATAATAACTAGGCTTAAATAAACGCATTTTCACTTCAGAATTATTGAAATGCTTCCTATTGATTATGACGATATTTCAATATTGAAGCACTAAGCGGTAATTGTTTTTATTTTGATCATTCTTCTGTTTTGGTCTGCTGCGAATTTTGTCAAATTTCAAAGCGTTCAATTTGTGAAGAAAAGGGTGATATGTCCACGTGAAATATTCTGAATATTTGTGAGTGATATTGGGAAAATTTTAATAGAAACGTTTCGTGGTGCCCTTTCGTAAAAGCGTTAGATTTAGTGGCAAAACAAAAACACATTAAGACCTGAAGACGGCTTGTTTCGATCTTCTTTTGTCGCCGAAGTTCAGATTCAAAATCAACGCATTTTAACCAATAATTTGTTGACAAAAAAAGTTTCTATGCATGAATTAAATTTAGGAAGAAAAGAATTACTGATAGGTGCTAAAAACCAACGAATTCCGGTGATGATATCTGAGAGTCACGACGTAATATGGGTCCAACACGCATGCGGCTGTCGTGGAAGTCGGTAAGAGAAGAACTGACACCAGATCGTACAATCAGTATGCCTATTTTCTCTTTAGAATTGTATCCCCTCATTTTCTCTTGGTATGCATTAATACCAAACTTAATTATAATAATTTTATAATAATATGTATCTGATCAGTGGAATTTCAAAGTGTCAAACCAGCACGTAAACTGCATCACCTGTAGGGAGAAAACATTGAAAGAGGATCCTTGAAATCTGTAATGTAATGTAATGTCGAGAGTGAGAGGACAAACATACATGTCCCCTTTATATTGCTTTGTTTTGCGGTGGGCTCGGACGTCAGCATACCAAGGGCGCCGCTGGCAGCCGCTATCGGTCCATTTTATGAGCCTACTGAACCCTCCCAACCCATGATAAGTGATGATGTAAATGACGAAGATAGACCACAACACCGGGAACTACGTCCCCTACTCTTTTCGAATAGTGTGTTGGATCTTTAGCGTCCCACAGAGTTAAATGTGAACAAGGTTTATGAGACGGGACCTCCGGTTTATCTTCCTTATCCGAGAAGACTAGAAAGTCTCTAATCATTTGCAGATGTCATTACAAAGACAGCACTTTCTCCTCGATTATTTTAAGACCCTGAGTGTTGGTCCGGCCGGGATTTGAACTCACGACCTCCCGCTCAACAGACCGGCGCTCTCCCAACTGAGCTGACCAGGTGGCGATGATCGCCTTAGTTTACATTCATTTTAAGTTCATTGTCCTCTGCATCCGAAACTATGAATGTTGCCTTACCCAACTAGAGAGAAAGCAAATTTATCCGGCAAGAACTCTTTACTAACTGCATGTGAAAATGTCAATCTCAACTTACGAGAATCAGCTGGCAGAGGAGAGACGGACAATTCTTGTGCTTTCCGACCCTTGGTTCACTGACCTCTCTTAAGCCGATAAAGATAAAACCAACTTAATTATTTTTTCAGACAATCAGACTTAGAATATAATGGTATTATCGGGTTTTAGCCGCACATTCTTTAACAAAATGTTAAGTGCTTGCAATAATTTTATGGAGTGCACGATTGGGTCGTCCGTAATAAGATGACAACACAGGGGTTGGGATATTTGACTGAAATATCGTATGTTACATGTCATGCAAACGTGAAAAAATAAAAAAAGACGAGATCAAAAAAATCTAACCTTCGTTCCTGAAGTCGAGGATATTTGACAAAGCCTTATCTCCCCTGGTTTCTAATCCACCACTTGGTCCGTGATCCGTCGGTTCTAAAGAGTAAAGCACTGGATTAAACAAAAGATACCAGCATTTGAGAGAACTAAGTAGATGACAATTTGTCTTGCTTTCATGAAATCAGTTTCAAGTATTGTCCTAGAATATTTCGAGTAAAATGCATGCGGCCATGCTATTCTGCAGTTATTGCATCCTCCTTCTCAGAAATACGCCCACGATCTCCCCGATTAGCATTGTTCGATGCGTCCTTACAAGATCTAAATGTTTTCTGTTTCCCCTTTTTCTCGGAAGCAATCACTAAGTTTAATCGAAAATCGGTGGCAAAACTTAACTGTGATGCATTTGAGTTGTGCTGCTAAGTGAAAAGGGGAACCAAAGAGAAAACCGATTTCCAAGGCGAAGGATTTGATTTCCATCGTATTCCGAGCGGATTTATTTTTGTTTTTCCATCCCAGAAACAAGTAATGATTTTTTTTTGCATACCTGGCAAAGGCCTATTTAATATCGATGTCAGTTGGCAAACTGAAGGCCAAATGATATGGACCTGGATGTGCCGTTGTAAAAAAAAGAAAATGATAAACAAAATGCAAAGGATGTTGATTGACTTACAACTTTGGAGTTTAGGTTTATCCTCTAATATCAGGTTTCATCGAGGAAAGAAATCAACTTGTTAAAACCCGATGAATACCCGAGTTTGGACTGATCGTTCGATAGTCTTAACTCTAGGGCATTACAAGTTATCTGTAATGTTGCGACAAAACAATTTTTATTACATATTGGTGACAAGAAAAAAGGATGAATTGGATTATTTAGGTCAACAATGGGACAGGTAATGCGTAATACATATTTTGTTGTATATCGTAGAAGCGTATGCCTTGGTCCCATCTTTTACAAAAATGTCCACACTGTTTTCCAAATATTCTCGTTAAACATCAGTAAATCTTTTTACAATTACCAGTAATGCATTCCCATTTAAGTGCCTCACGTTGTACAAACATACTTTTTTCATGTCCTGTGTGACGACTGAAGCAAACTTTCCAGGTCTTGGCAGTTCAATTTAATTTGAAATCCGAAGACTTCTTACCACAGTAATTTACTGAGTCTCTGGCGATAAACGTTTTATAGTAAATAAATATTTTTAGCAAAGATTTTCGGCTTTCATTATGTCCGAGAATACAGTAATAAGCTCAAAATATTGACAAGGTATTACTGTAATCTTCCTCAGAAATTTGGACCCAAGTCAAACTTTGATCCTGATTACCCGAAATCAACGAAATCATTAAATTTTGCAAGCGGAAATGAGTTCTGCCGGCGCTCACAAAACTAAACAACGCCGGCCGAAAGAAAGGTCTAGTGGCCGGACTACTCACCGGTCAATGGAATGGAAAACAGGACTCAAAATTGAATGTTACGAAAATACCAGAAAAGAGAAGCAATTGAACAAGAAGTGAAGTGTCCGGGAAATAGAACGACATACCATATGGAGTTTTAGATTGTATCGACCGCCATGGATTGCTTTCGGAAAATTTAAGTCTTTGGTATGCTGACACAATTTGACCGTAGACAGTCGGCCCAAACTTCCCCGTAAAAGCATTTTGCAATTTTTATCTATCATTTGCAAAACATACGGAGGTTACACCATTGCTTACAAGCCATATATGGATCAGAAATATTCTCGTTTGGAGTTTTAGATTGTATCGACCGCCATGGATTGCTTTCGGAAAATTTAAGTCTTTGGTATGCTGACACAATTTGACCGTAGACAGTCGGCCCAAACTTCCCCGTAAAAGCATTTTGCAATTTTTATCTATCATTTGCAAAACATACGGAGGTTACACCATTGCTTACAAGCCATATATGGATCAGAAATATTCTCGTTTGTTATCTACTTTGCTTTTCAGTGACTATCAATGCAACGAATACTTCTTTTGTTTAAGTTTGTTATTGTCACCTACTGTTGATAACAATAACGATTCAGTTTAACTGCATGTAGTAGATAAAATATGAGCGGGAGATCTGTATGGGCGTTTACAATGGCGAACCGATAGGCGAGCCATTGTAAACGTCGATACAGATCGGACGCGAATATTTCACCCTGCTTGTGAAATGAATACATTAAATTGAGTGTAATATTTCATCGCATTTTTTTGTATGTTCTGTTGTAACCTGTAAAACTAAATTCTATGATGAAAATATCTCCATTTTGTTATTCATTTTAATCAGTAGAGATCTGTATCAAAAGTTAATTTTACTGTTGATTTGTTTTGGGGTTTACAGTTGTGTACATGTGATCTGAATACTGTGCTGGGATTGGTTTGCACCCTCATGAATAATTAATGAATTTTTCAAGGATTTGTTTTCGATCGTCCACTCGATTTCTATCGGGAGTGACTCCGACAGGGTGTAATTAAATGAACAAAGTAAACTTCAAACGTTATGGATAAACTTTACATACATTGAGTACAGAATCAGCCACTGCCTCAGTTTAATATTTTTCATCCAGGCTCAGGGCGACACCGTGTTTTTATTTGCATTCTGAGTGGAGGTGATTTCAATCTATGATAGTGAATGTAAACATCGGGTAATAAATGTTTGTCCGTTTCTATATTGTAAGAACATCTCTCTTTAAGTTCTGAAAGTTTGCAATTATGCAATACTGTTTGATAATTTTAAACGCATTTCCAGGCATTTCAAAGGAATTGCTCCCGGATCCCCTGGTTAGCTCACGCTTGCATTCACGTTTCAGCCTCTCCACTTCACACTTTTCGAAAAAAAATAGCGGATTGTTTTTAAAAAGTAGGCCTATCTTCCCGGTTGAGATGTCCCAAATAGAATTTCCTGTTCCAGTTGACGTGTTCTTGTTTTCCCGTGCCAGTTTCCAGATCCGATGGTAATAAATTCGTAAACAAAATGGCCTCCAATAGTGTTGGTTTTGCGATTTATCCTCTGAAACCTTGAACGCTCTCAGCTTCGTTTGGACTAAGGTGTAATTTTACATAAATCTGGTGCTTACAATTTTATTTAAGTGCTCATATTTCAATGGGGTTTCCCAGAATTTCTTAGCAGTCTTCCGGCCGAAAGCAAAACCCGTTCTTTTTCTTAAATGTTCGCCTCATTAATTCATGAAATGTAGTGGGTACTTTCTTAGATAAATAGACCAGTCCTGATTCGAATGACTGGCTACCAAGCTTTTTCTTGACGATCGCATTACAGGGTACGTCGTAACGAGGTATCATATCAGGTAGCCTGTGTATCAGGGATCAGGGATCACAGCCGCGGAATCTGGGGTCAGCAAATTGTAGTAGGATCAGGGGTCAGAATTTTGGTCCAAAAAATGTGATCACTGATGAAAAGATATATCTTGCTACGACCCTGGCATTAGTTGTCTTGTTATGAATAATTGCCCAAAACTCACTCAATAGGCCATTTCCGAGTTCATGTCTGCCTCCTCTTCAAAGCGAGTCTAAGTGCGAAGAGTTTTGTTATGAAAATTAGTTTTCATTCATATGTAAAGTAGAACTAATTACCATCACAAAAACTTCGCACTTAGACTCGCTTTGAAGAGGAGGCACACATGAACTCGGAAATGGCCTATTGACATTTGTTTCTTCAATCTGCTTAACATAGTACCCAGATCTCTAACATTTTCACACCTACAGTGAGATCTCGGTACGAGATTTATGCTTCCCTTGACCCCAATGACGACCATGAAAACAGGATCACAGGGGGGCGTCAAGCTGTTCTTGCGTTCCTGTCTACACAGAACCGTGTCCCCTACTTTAATTTTCATCACTGCTGTGTGTCTTCTGTTATCAACGTATTTCTTCATTTCTTCTTTCTGCTTTCTGTCTCGATTACGGACCTTCGAATCCTCAGGATGTTTGGGCCGTTTCTTGATCTCTGGGAATTCAGTCCCAAGTAATTCGCGGCGGAACATGAGTTTATTTGGACTCACTCCCGTGGTTGCATGTTCAGTTTCCCTGAACGCACTAACCCAAAAATCAGCCACTAAGGCCTCCAGTTTGATGTGGCTGTACCGTTTCTCCGGGTCTGTGAGGCTCCGACTGTCATACTGCACCACTCTCCAGTCCTTATATATCTGATATTATATGCCTTCAAATGGTTGTTCTTCAACCTATCGACGTACTTGATGAAAAACGCGTATACTGTTTCTTGGTCATTACGGGTGTCGAACTCCGGGAATTGGCCGGGAATTGCTCGTATCCAATGTTAACCGCCTTCCCACTCACGCGTCTGCCATTTTTTGTGCTGGCTAGGTTACCTAGCCTGCACTATATCGTCTTAACTATATCACGTGATATAAGGTCGCCATGAGCTTTCAACAGGCTCTTCGGACGTCTTGCAAGTGATTTCGTAATAGGTAAGTAAATTGTCCTTTTTACGCAATGTTTTCAATCAGAATTACTCCCTTTACTTACCACAACATTGACACCGTTAATCTTCGCGGAATAAAACGGAGCGGTTTGTATTTTGGATCAAGTTTAAGTCGTTTCCTACCAAGTGAAATAAACAAACTAGCCACCATGGCGAACCCATCGCTGTCAAACAAGCATCTTCTGAAGACGAACGAGCCTCTTCCAAGGATGGACAAGGAAACCATGAATGTCGGCCGAATAAAACCCCGCTATTTATCTTTTGCACTAGGTTTAAGTCGTTTCGTACGAAGTGGAAAGCTGGACCAACAAGCTAGCTTGGCGAACCCGTCGCTCGCAAACACGCGTCTTCTGGAGGTGAATGAACCTTTCCTAAGAATGGATCAGCGTCTTTTTAGGAAAACGGAGACTCTTTTGAGAGTAACTAAGCCTCTGTTGAGCGAAACTATGCCTCTTTTGATGAACATCAAGCCCCTTTTGAGGAAAACTGACCTGAGCTGAGGATAATCACTTTCAGAATAATTTATTCTTGTCTCAGAAAAAATTTAATTAAGCTTAGTCTGTAAATATATCTGGAAAATGTTTATGTAAAGAGTGATCATTAAGAAGCAGACTTTCAGAAATACTTCATTAGTTCTATAGATGGGAGCTATGGAAAGGTCAAGTTTTGCTTCATTTCATTTTGTACATCAGTACTTACAGCAATTTTAGTCTCTGAAAGATCAGTTGTATGTAGACCTTCTATGGTTGTTACCCTGCTTAGTCCAACATAATGTATATGTGGTATTGCTCTTTTAGTATCAAAGTTAACAACAATTCGTTTCTCAGTATCACCTTGCAATCTATGTATAGTCTTTGCAGCAGCAGGTCTCAGTGGAAACTGTTTTCTTACCACTTGTATAGTTCTATCTCTACCCACAGCAAACTGAGTAGTCACAGGTTTAATAGGTGTCCATGTTGGTTCAATACCTTGTACATACAATTGTCTATTATCATGTCTGGTTTTTATGCCAACATCAATATGGTCAAACTGTACCCATATTATACCAGAAGGCATTTCTCTCTGGTCGATTTGCATTAGTTTGATAACATTACTTGCACCATTTGTCATTCCATCATCTGTTCTGGTGTTAAGAGATCTCAGTTCCTTCTCCAACTGCTAAGTTTAGCACAGAATGTAGCTGTTTTGTTTTGCGAGGATCATTCAGAACCTGGGTTAAAATCTTCTGCTTGAGTTGTTTTGAGTCAGCCCCTATGACACTGTCATGGGCTTTAATGTAATACTTAGTACCTGATATTGCACGGTGTGCTTTGTCATTATAGTCATTTACTGTAGCATTTTGTGTGAATAAGTGTGTTGCATGTTTTGGATAGTCAGAAGCAGTAGTGTTGAAAATCACTCTCTTCTTCAATTTCATTATATCATCATTGGTGTGGTTACCTTCCCTTAGTCTGTTCAACAATTGAGAAAATTGCTTACTTTCCCTTTGTCTCATAATTTCTTATAGTTCAAACATGGAAAAAAGTTCTTTCCAAAGATTAGAGGAAAGAATACCATATTCACTATTGTCCATGTCTTTACTGAAAAATATATCTATCCGTAACTGGTTGGAGTTGGAATAAATCACCTATAGCAATAATACTAACACCACCAAAGGGTAGTGAACTACCTTTAATATGCTTTAGTGTATTGCTTATTTGCACATTGAACGTGGTATTACCAACCACAGATATTTCGTTAGTTTAATACTACCAAGTGGGCATCTAAATTTATTCAGTCTGCTTGAATCAAGTGGTTAAGAGGTTCATTATTCCTCCAAAGAGGCTCATTTATTCCTTAAAATGTTTTTGTTTCGCATTTGTCATCTTCAGCAAGTTACGATAACGATCGCTTTGTTTGTTGTCTTGTCAAGTAAAGTGAATTACCGCGCATGCATCAGCCTAAAACTTGAATAACACTTCATTTTATTACCTACAGACAATAATAATTATTGTCTGGGCACACACCTGCGTTTGAGGTAAGCCCAAATTATTTACCACACCTTTCAATTATTGAAAGGTGTGGTAAATAATTTGGGCTACAAATAAAGTTTTCTCCTTACGTCAAACACAAGTGTGTGCTCAAAATGCTGCGCTTTGCTGAAGAACCACGAAGCAGAGTCGATAAATTCTCGGAAATTATGCTCAGTGATTGGTTCCGAAGTCCCGAAGTATAATTATTGTTCCTTGTGTTCTCGAAGTCTCTCGAAAATCACGAAGATCTACGTCGTACCCAGATCTCCCACGGTCAGGGTGTGATCAGTGAGATCTGGGTACAAGATTACATCGCCCTGTGATGTTGTATGCCACATGTTTTTTATTTCTTGGGTCTCCATCTCATAGTTACGCATTTACGGACAACTCCGGATGACTGTATGGCTTCGCCCCTTCGAGGCAGTAGCCACGACAAGCTCCCAACCCTACCGCAGTAACAATTTAAGCTTGCTGGCCATGCATCACCAATGCATCCCACGTGCATGCTTCTAAACATCTTGTTCCATGTTGTAAACTTCAGCTTTTCATGCAAACTCTACTTTTTTTAATACTTAACCCCCTTTATCGCCTTACTCCAGTATCATTCCTTGTCTAATCTATTACCTCTTTTATACAAATGCACGCTATAATCCTCTTTCAAAAAAACTTAAGTGAAGTAAAGTACAAAAGAAACGTTTTAGCTGACACGTTGCCAATACAAGTATTGTTCTCACGCAACTAACTCCTTTTTTAATCAACCACCACTGCTTCTGTGCTGCATACCCCAAATTTTCAAACTGGCACGCTTCATCTTACTTAAATCAAACTACTGTGCTCTCACTGCGCCACCCAAACTTGCCCTGCATCCATTCTGACAGTACACCAAGTTCAAAATCGCAAGGTTAATAACTTAGTCCTAGCCAGCACATGTACCCCATGGGTACCTATTTTTTATCCTCGTCGCCAAATGTCGTCGTAAACCGTAATAACGATAAAGTACTCCTGTCATATATATATATATATATATAGTCCATGTCCCGGATGTGCGACCCAGGGCACCGCGCTCATCATTGCAGCTGTTAAAATTTGTCAGGATAGGTTTTCACCTCTAATTTCTATTGTTTTTTTGTTTGTTTTTTTCAACCAGCCTGAGAGTTCTTAGAAAAAAATAGTATCACCTGTTGGGGCCCGTTTCTCAAAAGTCGCGAAAACTTTTCGAGCCCAAAAAGCCATTTCAAAAACTGCGATCCGCTAATTCTAAAAAGCTAGTCTTTTACTAGGATTTCAAGATAGGAAGGGGCAAATTAGTTGCACAATTTCATGCCTG
The DNA here is from genome assembly GCA_948470475.1 of Galaxea fascicularis. Lineage (NCBI taxonomy): Eukaryota > Metazoa > Cnidaria > Anthozoa > Scleractinia > Euphylliidae > Galaxea > Galaxea fascicularis. The sequence continues at coordinate 2,582,390 of OX419340.1, read as the reverse complement.
GAAATGTCTTCGTTTTTAAGATACGATGGAAATTATGGCGCCCGAAAAGTTTCGGGAGTTTCGAGAAACGCACGCCAGAACAGACGATAAGATGACGTCAAAATCACGGTCGGTCAGTGAAGGTTCCTTGCACACGCCCAAATAGACTTTGAGTGATAAGGAAATTGATTTCCGTTTAACTTAAAACAGTGTCATGCTATTGTATTGGAAATTCATGACGATATGACTTCTTAAAGGTTATTAACAAAATATCTGCAAAACGGTTTTAGAGATGGATAGGGATAAGGACCCAAAGCAGGAGCCCATGCCCAAAGCAGATGGGCTCCTGCCCATAGGCAAGACAAAGGATAATGAAATTATTTTTAGGATCATAACTCCCCAGGGATGAGGAAGTCTGACTTTAAAATCCAAGCCACCTATTATAAGGCCAGCTTTGGGTTTGATGGAGAGGCATCTTTAAAAAAAGCTTATCTACAACAGTCGATCATTAGTGACGATATCTGCGCACCAAGGCCATTCCTGAATAAACATAAGGAGAGCGTTTTGTTTATACTGGGGAAGTTCCTTTGTTTTGTTTTCGGCAGGATCCAGTCAGCGGCAGTCCATTGAGGCTACAGAAAGGAAAGAGAAAGACTCCCCGAGTATTTTTCTCTTTCAGTTCAGTCGGGTGCTGATCCGGTTGACCTTCAGGAAAACGTCTTTCGATTTATCCCGAGTTGGCATTTTTTTCACAATCATACTGGGCCAATGATCAGAAATTCAAAGTATTTATCTCTTCTTTACAGAACGGCGTAAGTTTATCCACTTCAATCAAGGAATCAAAGTTTATTCATCGTACCAGGCTCCTAATCGCACATATTCCGATATTAGATTCACAAAAATCCAAAACAAGCACAGAGCATGCCGAGAAAGTCGAAAAAGACTAAACCAAAACCACTAGGGGTGACAACTCTAAGGACTGTTTCGGGAGAAAAACAAAATTCTTCCGGGAATCTGGAGATTCTGTAGAGAATCGGGACTGGACTCGGGAATTTTTCTAGGGAATTTGAAATACTTCAGGGACATTGCAGAAAAAAAATATCGGAACTGAACAAAATTTTCAATTTCGATCGGTTAAAACATCAAGTGTTGCTCAATCAACGTCTGTTAGAGTTGTCACCCCCGTCAAACCGCCTCACATCCATTCGCCTTCTAAGTGTGAGCCGAATTGTTAGGGCTTTTGATAGCAGATGTACAACATTTTTCTAACTAGCTAAGTAATTAATGCTCTAATATCGATCTCAAAAACAAGTTGCACAGTTTTAATCAGTGTAATCGTTCAGCACCATACGTTTCTGGAAGACGATAGGGATTAGTGGATTGTTTAAATTGAAGAGGAGAGAAAAGCACACAGCGAAACAAGGCCTCGTAGCAGTTTGAATTCACTTGCATATACGTGAAAAGAAAACACAGACGGAGCAGGAGCCCATAAATATTTATGGGCTCCTGGACGGAGTTAATCGATCTTTTGTCTTGCTGTACCCATATCAGGATAAACACTGTAGGAAAAATTAAAAAATGTCCAGAAAGTTTGGTAAGGCTAAGTCCATAGATTGAAGGCAGGTGCTAAGGTAAGCTGGCCCTTCATTAATTAATTAATTCATTCATTCATTCATTCATTCATTCATTCATTCATTCAGTTCTGCAATTAGGAGCAAAATTAGAGAACATGCTTTTATTTCATCTTTTCAAGGCCCCAGTTCCCAGTTCATAAAGAGCTATGTTCCTATAAATGTACATAACAACATGCATTGCTTATCAATATTAAAAAACGTTTTCTACTTTTGAGCAACAAAACAGAGAATCACTGCGTTGACCAAAATGAGGGCAGCTGAAAGCAAACCGTAAATATTACTCAAAACTTCAAAATGTTTTCTTTTTTTGCAAAGAAGTAGAATAATAGTAATAATAATGTTGGGAGTAATATCACAATTTAAAAGGAACAAAAATAGAAACAAAGTTGCATTAATTGTGACACATTCTCTTGTGTGACATTATTACCTAAAATAGATTGTGATCAACAGCAAACCGAGTGGCACTAGGCTTGCTGTTGATCATCACGATCTTTCAGTAGTGTCCCAAGCTCAAGCCTCCTTGGGTGCTTCTTAGCAAACACATCCACTACTTCTTCTTCTTGTCCATAAGGGCCTGTGAGGAAAGCCTCTCTGGCTCTGTCGGTCAACTGAAAAGCACTTGGACCTCCGCAGAAAGTGGGGGTGCGGGCGAACCCATCGCACCTTCCCTTCCTCCCTACGGGCCTGTAACTGGAGTGCAGTGTACTGTTGCGTTCAGTAATTCTGAAGTAAAACAGCCACTATACCCTTGAAAAGGTTTGTAAAGCAAAGTGAATGAAGAAATTTCTCGATTGAACTGTGGGCGCGGGAAGTAAATTCAGTTCAAACAGACGCCTGAAAAACCGAAGCAAGTGATTCAGTCGCCCGGACTTCACTCTTTTTGGCTGAATTTGGCTTTCACTCAGGGTAAGGCGGATGACCTGGTAGCAAGCAAAGTTCGGTTAATATTTTCTTTTTCTCTTTTTCGCCCGTTTTTTGCCCTTGAACTTAGAAAATGGGATTTTCTCCACTGGCACGTCAGGCACGGTTTGTTTTTCTGTTCACACGAAAACGACTGCGACCAAATGAAGGACGAGGGAGGTTTGGTGGTTATATATTTTCAGATAGTACCAGCTTGCTTGTGCCCAATTTTTATTGTTCCTCTCCAGACGGTACGGTAACTGAATCTCGGCCGTTTTAAAAAATATCCAGCCTGTTTAGTGGTTTTGAAAATCTCCGTGTAAAGTGTGAAAAGAAAGTCTATGTAACGTCATCATGACACGATGTTTTTTGTTCTAAAGTATGTAAAAGAGTTGAAATCTGCTGTAAAAAGGCGTTTAAAACCATGGTTACTGTTTGCAAATAACCTTATCAATCTGTCTACTTCAAGTTTTACATACGTCACAAAATTTTTTGATGCGAAAAGATCGCAGGTCAAGATGCTGTGACAGAAAGATAGTCACCGAGGGTGAATATTGTTTCTCGGTTACAAAAATCAGAACCAAAACAGGAAAATCCGAACTATTTTAGTAACACAATGGGTTGTTGTCGTGTAAAACAACGTTTGCCAATCATCGCTGGTGAACAGAGCCGATTGATATCGCTTGTACGGATGGCTAAAGGGAAAGAGAGTTGCGTGACTTTTTGCTTTTGAATGCATTTCCTCGACCGCGGTATCGAATTTACAAAGTGGGCAGATCTGACCTGTTGACGTTATGAACGAAACTGAATTGTCGAGTGATCTGATTGCACCGAATCGCAAACGATCACCTTTCATGAATAAACTGAATTATTATTGAGGATTCCATTCGACAGTAGAGCTTCTCGTTCGTTCGAAGGCACTGAGGCCGGCTAGGAGATTCAACAATTATGGCCGTCGAGAAAGGGCTGAAAGGTAAGCTAGCTTGATTTGATTTTTTTTTTCAACTAGCGACCAGTTTGATGGGTCATGTATTCTATGCCATGCTATCGACTGAAAATCCGTGGAAATCCAAAGTTATTATTAGCGTGAAAACAAGAAAGTCACCGCGTCACATGGGTGAGGATTTGGGCGGTGAACAAAAGAGTGATTCACCCTTTGTTATGTAAATAAAATAAGGGTATTATAAAACTACGTTAATCAACTCCTTCAGACGGTAAAGTCCCTCGGATGTCACATGGCAAACAAAAGCCATTGCACGGAACTTCAGAATAAAGGTCCCAAAGAGGCGTGCCAGGCTAGACAAATAAACTCGCGTTCGATGTTTATGACCAAATATAGATTCATCCATGATGTACAAAAGGCGTAAACTGTCTTATACGGAGCAAAATCTAATTCAAAAGATCGCGCTTCTTTCGTTAATACAAATCCGGGACACAAATGATAGATAAATGCATCGTCTCCGTGCGGCATAAGAGTGAAACAACCGTTGCCACGAGTGCTGTAAAGGAAATGACTGATTTCCTTCGAAATCTCCCCACCGGCACCCATTTCCATGTGGGAAACGGTAAATGTTATATCGATTTGTTCAAAATTCATCCTTTTGGTTGCTTTCCTTTTTGTTCATTTTACCGAAATTCAGGGAGTTAATTATTATATTTGAAGACGATCGAAATGTCGCACGTGCAGTGATGTGTCACGATGTAAACAACATTGACCAATCGGGGCTTCGAATTCGAACCGTGAAGACAGTGTTTATGACACAAAAGAAAGAGAAACAACAGATGGTTTGAGGCTCGGGTTTGAGCTCATCATTTGTAATCTTCTCTCCTTTTTTTCTTTTATTTTTTGGCCGGTAGAAAAATGTAAATAAAATGCGATGAGATGCGCTTCGCAGCGCGCAGTGAGGCTCTAATTTTGTCTCTGACGTCACATGACATCCGGGATACTCTTTTGTTATGCCGTGCCCCTTTTCCTAGGGTTCACGGGAGAAATTTGTACGAGGAAACTCAAGAAATCGCAGACACTCGAAAGTACAAAATTCGAGTTTTATACCAAAACATCGCTTTTTCAACATGTCTTGGAATTTTCAGAGACCCCAGCTTGTCCGAGGAATGGCAGTCTCGGATCCTCCAACTTGTATTAGCCACGAACAACTTTTGAGCAACAGAGATGGTGAGACAGATCGCTAATTCATTGGAGATTGTTTTAGTTTTCAGTGATCTTTTCTTTTGTCTGCTGGCTAGAGAGCGAATTTACAGATTTTTAGTAGCGTTGTCTGTGTAGTTTCATCTTAAGGTAGCTGTCAGAAATACTGAATGCGTGAATTTTTTATTGCAGCTTTGGAGCGAAAGCTTTCTCAGCGAGGACCGAGAGAAGAGCTTGTGAGCAGAGGAATTATCCCAGGTTTGTTCGCAGTCAGTTGACATTTTCCCTCGAATTCCTCGGTCGTTGTCATTCTAATATCTCTGTTTTATTTGCCCTTTTTTTAGCGGTCACTGCAGCACCAGCAATTATATCCCAAAGGATGAAACTGGAAAGAGCGAAAGTAAGTTTTGGATGAAACGTCGTCTTTGTTGTCCTTGAAATGGCTCTTATTGAAGAATTGGTAAATAAATGAAGTACAAGGAAGAAAACATAATAAAGGGTCGTTTATTTTGGTTTGTAGACTGGTGATATTTTACAAAAGAAAATAAGAGCAAGACCAACCCGCGGCCAACTGGTTCAAAGGCATATTTTAAAAGGTAAGCTAAAGTTGAACTGAAGTTTATATGTAAAAGTTAAATTTTGTCATAACTTGTCAAAACTTCACTCAGCTGTACTTGGCGCTAAGTGGGGTGGTATGATATGGCTACATTCAGCTGGCCTCTGGATGAATGCAGAACGTAATTTGCCATTTTGGCGTTTTTAATCAGATGAATCTCTAGTCATGACTACGAAATTTTCGCACTTTTTGTCTTGTCGAGTAATCAGTAAGCCGGGCAGAATGTTACTACTAAACGTTTGGATTGTTTGGAACAAATGTTTGTTTGTGTAGCAGAAATCTTCTACAAAGTTTTCTTCCAATGAATTTGCCAAGTCATTGAAGAGAAAATGAAATCGTTATTTTGACGTGTAACTGCGTCCATAGAGTGCTATTTTGAAGTGCGAAATTATATTTTGTGTCTTGGTTTTATATTTCAATACGAGCTAAGTGTTTTTGCCTCATAAGCTCTTTGTGATTTTCAGCGTTATGATATTATTTTCGATTAAATGAAAACTTAATGATATTCCTTTTCTTGCATCTGCCCCCTCTAGTATGTCTGGGAATAGCGAATTTAGACATGATTATGATGTTTTTCTGATTTAGTTCGTGTTATTCTTTGGACGTGCTTCACTGTGAGTATATTGGTCACTGACACCGTATCCATTTCATGCGATGGAATTTTTCGCTTTCTTTGTTTGAATTTAACGAAGACCTTTCACCAACAACAAGTATTTCAATTAGAAGCTGTTTTGCTTGGTGTGACTAAACATTTTGAGAAACTTGTAATCCGAAAAATCCGAACAAACGCCAGCTAGTCCCAGGGAATTTATTTGATTAATTGACCTGACCGCAATTAAGTACGTGCGTGGTCTGCTACTTCTATGTATTCATCTTCTAGTTGCAAGAGATGCAAAAACAGAGGTCTCATCGCGGTTGATTTGGAGAATTTAGCACAGTTATCGTTAAGACCGATTTATTTTGCAAAAGAAAGTTTAGTTTCGATTTATTGCTACCAAGGCTTTGTTGTGAACAACACTTTCAGTTTTGACAAATCCGCATCTCTTCAGCTCTTATCTCCGGTATTATGTCTTGCACCTTTAATTTCGTGATTGCTCCATGGATGCAGTGGTAATTTAGCCCCCGACACAATATTAAAAAAGTTACTTTCGTTCACTTAATGTTTGTTGATATTGAGTGAATAGAACTTATCATTACGCTCACTGCTAGCTAAGATAAGTCTTTTCAACACAGAGTTAAAAAACATAATAAGTTATGCAATTTTTGCAATTACCAATGGGCAGTACTTCAAAAGTTGTAAAATTCTGGTTTGGGTTGTCTTCAAAACCTGTCAGTCACAAACAGTTCACACAGAACTGTTGGAATTGGAGGACAATCAGTGAGATTTTCAAAAAGTTCTATATTTCCTTTCTGAATCAAACTCCTTTTATGCTTTGTGAAGAATACCATGAGAGTGGTGCAGGTACAATGAATGTGGGGCTTTGTGAAAATCTTTTGGAAAATTCTAATTCTGCAGTAATTTGCAATATATTGCTCACCAATACTGTCCTCCATTCTTCTCAGTCTGCGTTGTTACCAAGTTTTCCAAAATCGTAAACATTACAAAAGTGTCTTACAGGGCGAGGATGCCAAATACACCTTGTAATATCAGGGTTCTCAATAGAACTTTGAACAGCTGTTTTCAGCTGTAACATTGAAGTACTGATGGCGGAAGGCCATGTGGCTTAGCCCTGTAGGCAAGGCACTTTTACAGCTGTAACTTTTACTAATACTACCTGTGACATTTGTCACTGGTTATGGGATCTACTCTACAGAAAAAATTCCTTGCATTCATCACTCAGCTTGTCAAGTAAGGAGAAACTGTTTGCAGGCAGCCTTTCCAAGAATCTCTTCTCAGACATCTTAATTTGTTCTGGCTAAGGCATTAAATGATTGACAGCTTTTAAAGATTGCATCAAGAGAGTCGAGTTTAGTGCTCCAGGTCATGGCGAGTTCCTCAAGAAAATGGGAAATCTATATTTGATAATGGAAATCTATGAATGAACATTTTCTTCACTGTTGCCATGTCAGTGAGTTTCTTTTTTTTTTTTCTCTTTGGTCTTTTCTGCAGTGAATATAAATAATACCCCTTTTACCCTTAAGGACAATGTTTCCTGTGTTTTTGGATGTAGTGTATGCCTTTAGGACAATTCCTTTGAGATCCTGTCAGATAAAATTTAAAGACCCATAGTCTCTTTCTATAATGGTGAGAAAAGTCTCAAGTAATCTGTCTCCATCACACAGTTTGTGTTCAATTTTGGACAGCTGTATGGGTAAAAAACAGGTATCAAGTATATTTTGCAGGGATCGCATTAATGCAGAAATCATGCATTTTTACACAAATAAAATTTTAAAAAATGCACCTTCAGAATTTTAATGTGTCTCAGGTCGCAAGACTTTGACTTGAAGAAGTCATTCCTCTTGCTTTGAATTGTCAGTAGATTTAGTTTGAAACAATGAACCGTCCAAAGGGTAGACAATATGAAAGACTTTTGGTGGCCGCAAACTCGGGGTTCAGGCGATGACGTATTGAGGATTTGTAGGGATTGCACAAAAGGTGGAAAGAATAACTTGTTCACAAGTGAATGCAAAAATTTCCAACGATCGGCTCTTGTGCATCACATGAATCAGGTTGATCACAAGAGACCCCCTAAAAATAATTGGAACCCCAATTTGACCAACATATGGGTCCCAGGACCCAGTTTGAAAAATCCTATTACCATCCCTGTTTTATGAAATACTTGCCACTGGAACTTTTTTTGGCTGAGCGATGCCACAGAAGGCTTGGGGGTGGCCTTGAAGGAGGGATGATTTAGTTAAAACAAGCAATACACTTCAGGTTTTGAAGCACACAATTTAAACACTTGATCAGTCAGACAATGGTTTCTGTCCTGTCATTTGCAGCTCATGATTTTCTGACAAATTATAGACCCCCAAGAATCTCCCTAATGGATTTCCAAGGAAATTATGTAGCACTACAATATTATCCTTTGAATTTACAGCATAGTTCCTTAATTAAACAGATCATCTGAGATGCCTGTAAGATGTTTATTTGCATTGGTCTCATATGTACAGCTCAAAACCTGAGGAGCTGTAGGGGGTACCAGGGGTGGAATTCAAATTTATGAGACATGCGTGCAAGCTCTCTTGCTCTTCTGTGTTCTCCCCCACCCCTCCAGAGAGCTTGCTCACAGGGGTGGTAGAGGGGTGTGTACATTTGAAATTTTATATTATTTCTTCTTTGATGTTTAAGTTAAATGCTGAGTTTCTTCTGTCACCCTTTAAGGAAAAGGTCATGTTTTATTTGAGGGCTGTGTAACACTTATGTTGTTTTCTCCATAGAAACACCTGGTGCTGTGGATCCTTCACTGATTGACAAACAGATGAGATTGAAAAGAAAAAAGCTGGAAGATAACCTCAATGACAAGTTATCATTTAGACCTGGACCACTTGAACTTGTAAAGCAGAATATTTTAGAAGCTGGCACTGAAATGAGCCATGCAGTACAAGAGGGGGCTTTCCCTTTTACTGACACTACTGCAAATTATGTGGAAAACTTTTCACCAGAAAGCAGTATTGACTCGCCAGAACCTTCCCCCGAACCAAGCCAAGTGGCATCTCCTGCAAGTGTTGCATCCTCACCAGGATCAACATGCATAACATCCACTGTGCAAGCTCTGGCATCATTGCAGGCAAAAACTCGCAAGCATTCTCAGGAACAACAGCAGCAACAGCAGCAACAACACCAGTTGTTTTTACAACAGCAAAATGGGCAACAGCAACCTCTGCCATCACAGTTGCCAGTTTCATCTGTGGGGACAAAAAAAGAAGGAAGGTCTCGCAAAAAGACAGCCAAACCAAAAGTTAAGAAGTACAAATACCATGAGTACCGGCCACCAAATGGTGAGGTGCAAAAGTCTGAGTTACCATCGGATTCACCTTATGGTTTACTTTTACAGCAACAACAGCTATACCTTCAGTTACAAGTATTGTTCCAGAACTATCCCCATCATTGTATGCTGCCAGCTATTCCAGAGAATGTGAAACTTGGTGCTAATGGGGTCAAGAGTAATACTAAGGAATCTGATTTAGAGAAAGTTGTGAAAATTGAGGACATGAGAGTTGTTGATATGAGGAGAGCTTTGAAAGAGCGTGGTCTTCCAGTGTTTGGTTCCAAAACTGATTTAATCAAGAGACTGAGGGAATCTGGAGTCATTTCCACTACTGAGGCCAGCTCCAGTGGTCCAGCATTACCAGTGGTAGTATCTGCTCAAGGACAGATAACAACATCAGCACCAAGTATTTCACAACCTCAGGGTCTGCCTAAAAATGTAATGCATTCCACCTTGCATCGCTCAAATTCAGTGCCATTGCAGAATGCAAACTTGGCCACTGTGCAGCAGTTGCAAATGCAAATCATGGCAAATAATCAAAGTTTGCAACAGCTCAGTGTGCCTCCAGAGGTCCAGCAGCAACTGCAGCAGCTGCAGTATCTAAATTTACAGCTACAGCTCCAACACTTGAACATTCAACAACAGCAAAATATACAACCAAAGCCTCAGGAGACAACAGTAACGAGTCAACCTGCATCTGTGAAAACAGAACCTCTCGCAGACAAAAACTGCTCTTTCCAGGGTAAATCAATTGATCAAAGCCAAATCCTAGATAAGAAGCCAGGTTCATTTAGTATGCTGAATCAAAGCCAGTGCATGCAGATGTCGCCAGGAAATCCCAATTTGCAAGAGCACCTAATTCAGCCACAGTTGAAAGGGCAGCTGCAGGAGCTAGATATTTCAGATCAGGCTTTAGCTCATTTGCATGAGCAGGCACATTCTGTGGACAGCATAGACTCTAACCCAGGTAGCGTCGATAGCCAGATCCTGTCATGGGATCAACAGCACCCTCTGTTTGATGGAGAAAGTGAATCCTATCCATCACCAAGTTCACAACACTCAGACTTGTCGAGTTTCTCTCCCTTGCAAGTGGACCAGCTCTCTCACAGCATGGATACATTACCGAACTCTAATGTATATCAACAGAATGCTAAACCTGATAATCACTCCATGCAGAGGTCTTATTCTGAGAGGTCTCCTGGTGATGTTTCTGATGATTACTTTATAATGGTTCCTCAAACAAAACCCAGGTCTCTGTCTGAGCCACAGTTTCCTGTTTCAGCACAAAAGCAATCCTCATCATCTGGGCCATCTTTCCCTTTCACCGCTCCCCCGCCCAGCTATGAAGCTCATATGGCTGCCCAGGCACAAAAGCAGCAGCAGAACATTGGGCTTGGAGATCAGATGGTAGGCGGCTATTCTGTAGCAAATGACATCAATCCAAAGCATAGTGATATGGACTTGCCATTGGAGTCTGTTATCCAAGACAAAGAATTAAGCCAAGAATTGCAAAAGGTTTGCTCATCTCTTCCTTTTACAGACTTACATTGCTAAGCTACAATCACATGCATATTGAGGAAGTCCACAACTCCCCACTGCAATTAATTCTGTGGGACGTTAAAGAACCACTAGGGACGTAACGAACCCTGGCTGTGACCACCCCTAGTGCTGACCTTGTAGAGGGCCACAAGTTTATTAGTTGCCTTGACTATTCTGTGCCACCCTCCTTAAATAAAGTGTATATATAATGTATATATAGTCACAGGTGTGGGTCTGTGTAGTCTAACCAACCCAAGGGTTGGTTAGATTACACAGGGTCTATTCAACCCAACGTTGATTAAAGGTACATTATAATGCAATCAATCCTTCCTTCGATTCCTGTTAAACACTGCTGACCAGTGCAGTGCATAATGCTTTACATTATATATTAAGTGAAGCCACTGCACATTACTCTTTCGTTGATAAAGAATATTTGGCAGTCAAAAAGACAACATAGTGTTCTTAAAATTGACAGAGGGCTGTTTCATGTTTGGATTCCCTCTATTTCAAAAATGCAATCTTATTTCTCACAATGATTAAAGCTGAACCACAGACATATGTGAATAATATTGTTAATACCAGGCACAGAAAAAATGCTGCAGGAGGGTCAATGCTACAGTACTTTGAAGTAATTATTTATATTTGCTTGTTTTAAGGACTATTTTCGCGGAAATATTATAATATCTGTATGTTGGCCAAACAAGATCACCTAATAACTATACAACACAAAATTTCGGTCATGGGAATATGGCCAAATGAAAAAAATTAAAGAGACTACAGAAGAGACTCATGAAAGATACACAGAACAGGGGGAACTTGCGATGTTTAATTTTGTTTGGGACAAACAGGACAGATGAAGGAGTTTTTTTTTTTTTTTTTTTTTAATACAGCCCTTTTACTGAGATGGAGCAAGTGTAGAATCATGAAAACAGCTTAATGTCTGGAATAATGGTGACGGGAATAATTGCCTGATAGACTCTAATTTCACCCTACAAAGTCTTCATGTGTAAAATGTAACTTAATTGTCATGTTTCAATTCTGGAGCTTTCAAGGACTCTCTAACAAAGGAATCAAATCCATATACCCACGAGTGGTTTAAAATTCAGTTTCCAAGTTCAGTGACTCATAGTTTCTTTGATTTTTTTCTTAATCTTTTGTCCTTATCTTACAGGCTATGATAAAGACTTTTCAATCTTTTAATCATGATGACATACTTGAAATACTTGGAGGTAAGTTTGCTCTTGGTGGTATTATGATCATAGCTAATAAAATATAACTTGTAAATAAACCCATAGCCAATATATGATAAGGAAAGCTCAGTGCTGACCTAGAAATTAGGCATTGGCATGGGGAGGTTTGTGTCATGGTATATTGTCTTCAACAGGGGTTTCAAAATGTTTTGAAGTACACTGTAGGTGTCAGACTCTGGAAAAGTAGGCGGCTGTGACAAGTGAGGGGCTGCAAGGCCCAAGCTGATTGCTATGACCAGAGTAACCAGCAACATGTAATCATGTAGCTGGTGGAACTCCAGCAGTCACTGGCTTGTTTTGAAACCACTGCTTTAAGTATTGAAGCTGTGGATGTTATGAAAACATCTTTTCTTTGGAATTTAGTTCAAAACTTATTGGGGTGCATACTCCTTGCTTATGTAAGTGTTTGTTTTGCAGAGCCTCGTGGTCAACTTCCAACAACCAGTGTGCCAACTTCATTTGCTGGAATAATGTCACCATTACAATCTTCCCCAGGAACCCATTCCACTCAAACAATGAGCAAGTCACCTACCTATGGAGCGTACCTTAGCCATCGCAATTTGCCAAACCACAACTCTCCAAGCAGGATGTCAAGAAGTTGTGAGGATGTGAGTCATTCGGCTGTTGGTGGCAAATTTCCCCAGGTGGATAACAGTGCAATGTCTGAAATTGATCATTATATTTTGAGTCCTTTATCGCCTATGAAAGTTGATTCTTGTGATGTGGATGATCATTCAAGTTTGCTGAACCATTCCTCCAACTCAATACCTATCCCCTCGTCAAATGGCATCATTGGAAGGACGGACAATCTCAACTGGCTTGACTTGAGTATGTCACCCAGTTCACAGAATACATCACATAGTAATATTGAACTTATGCATAATAACAACCACAAAGGAACTCCACCTGCTACTTTGTATGATTCTGTGTCAACATTCAAGGATGAGCATTTTGCACTGTCATTATTTGACTTGGAAACACCCACAGCACTCCATCCCCCCACTGATTTTGGCGAAACAATGGATTACTGTGTTTAGGTTGTATTTCAATGGCTTTGACAAGTCTGTAGTTAATAACTATTCATAATAAAGAACTTATTAATAATTATTAATTATATAGATCTAATGATTGAATGTTTCAATCTTTATTGTACAGAAAAAAATACTATAGTGTCCTTTAAGGTCTTAAAAAATGTGATTCACTTATCACTTTCATCATTTTATGAAAACAAACTGTTTGTTTAAGGTGCATTAAGGTTATGCTAACAGTAGTCAGACTCCTTTGGTTGAACTGTAGACTGTTGATCTTCAGTAGTGTGCAGGTCATTTTTGTTTGAATTATTTGACTGTGATAGAATCATTCAATAATTCTCCACATTTTTTTTTATTTCCAGGTTTTGTAATGCTCTAATATGATACATGTTTAAGGAAAGAAACTGTCCTTCAATGTTTTTAACCATGTTGTCTAGTAATTGTGTGTCACATGCTTTCAAATATCTAATTGCTTATTTTAGAATAAGCATTAATTTAATGTTATTGTTATTTCTGTCTTTTCAGTAATAAAGCATGCAAGGTTTTAAATCTGTGTTCTCCACATTTACCATTTATGTGACTTCCTGGTTTCTGTCAGTTTTGATAATAATAACAAAACATTATTTGACTCCTAACATACTGGTGTTCTTTAACTTGGACATTTTAACACAAACCAATAAAATGTAATATTGTTCTATGACAACAAATGACAAAATGTTTAGTAAAGAGACTGAATACATAGATTGAAGGAAGGTATCAAGGTTAGCTAGCAGCTGCATTCAGTTGTTCATTCATAAATTCATTCACTTTCTACAACTAGAAACATAGTTATAAAACACTTATCATTTCATCTTCCTTGCTTCCATTGTAGATTTTGTCTTAAAACATTTTTTTCCTTTTAATCTTAAGACTGCTTTTAAGAGCTATGTGGTTAAGGTTTGTTTGGGTCTCAGTTGAACTGTTAAATTCTTTCCAATTTTATTTAAAGGCAGAGCTTCCTCCTTTGGCAGTTTTTGGATGAGTTCCAGAATAATTCACTTTGTTTCATTTTTCTCTTGTAATTCACAAGCCTATGGGGCTAAGCTTTCACCAGTCAAAACCTAAAATTTACAGGACATTTGTCTGATGACTGAATGTTATTTGCAGGCTTGCTCCCTGTGACTGGGTGATGAAACTTTCAGTAGTAATATTATCTTGACCCTTGAAAAGCTAAACCAAAATCCAAATGTGATATGATGATTTGTTTGGCATATCATACCAGTTTTACTTGTTATTTTTTGTTTTCTGTTTGGTTCAGTGTTGTATTTGGGTCTGCTGTGACTGCCTAACTGAGCAACAACTTTTGTTTTTATTTAACAATACTCTACTGAAAACCACTTCCAGATTAATACCTTGTAGATATTCCAAACTACTGGATACCATTTTGTTCAAGCTGTGATTAGCTATTGAAACTCCTTGTGCTATTTATTTCTGAGAATTGTTTAGATTGTTTTAGCATGCAAGTCTTTTCTGTTACTTCATCAGAAATTTAGTTTGGGTTTGTTGTGTACATGGTGTGTTTGAGAACTGGTAGATATTAATTTTGCCACTTTGTAGCTCTTTAAATATCTGTCTTACATCAATAGGTAACCCTCATGCAAGAATCATGGGGAAGCTTGTTGTAAAAACATGGTGATAACATTTTCGTTTACAGTCTCAACGCATGGTGAAATCTGCAGGTTTCAAGAATAATAAACAAGATGATCACTTTCATTTGAAATACTTATGTGCTCTTGCCTAAATACTACCAGTCACTATATTAATGTACCATAATAGTGATAAGGATAGGCATCTTGTTTCTCATGTTTGAAGAGTTGCAAAGAAATACCGTTGGATTTGCGATACCTCCAGGCTATAAGCCTCTCTCAGCTGAGATTGAGCTGGGACCATAGTCACCTTCGCTACCTCCTCAGGCAGCATTAAAACAATGTTGAGGACTCTCTTTCCCTTCCTGGAAGGTGACGTGTTTACACATCTAAACCTTGATTATCTCCTTATTAATATTGCCTTGTAGGAGTTGTGTAACTAGGTTGTTAGGTTATTCACCTCTAACTGCATTCAGTTGGGAAAAGTATGTGAAAAGCAAGATACTGTAATGGGCAACTACTTAGCATGACCTTGCTCCAAATTTTGGCAAGCAGTACTTGCAGTTTTTTTTCTTCGGCAATGGCTTCCTTCATTCTTTGTTTGATTTGTGATGAATATTATTATCTAATGGCCAATAGCCAGGGTTTTTCGAGATTCCCAACATGTTGCGATAATCAAGGTTTGAAAGGTAACTTAAAATTAAAATGCTTGTGGAAGTAAATATCGGTTAAAATCTGGTAAGTGTTTCTATGAAAATCCGAGAACCGTGAACACTAGAAATATTTATGGAATGTTATAGTGTTTCAAGAAAAAAGCTACTCACCCGCGAGAAAACTAAACCGCGAACAGAAACTGCAATTAGGTTGTGGTTTCATGTTGCTTATGTTTTGTTGCTGCACAATAGGAAATGTCAAAATCAAATAAAAGTGTTCACGGTTTTCGGACTCGCACAGTGAAGCCCTCACATGTCCCCATTGTTAAAAAAAAATTAACATAAAATGTTAATTTACATTTGTATAAACAAACTATTACTATTCAATGTTAAATTGGAATGTTATTACAAAGTTCATTTACTTTTGTCTAGATGCCTCTGTAAGGAGATAGTCTCCATGTACTGTAGGTTTCTTCAGAACCAGAAAAAAAGCAATGAAAAACTTATTAATAAATTGAAATCAGTCAGTGGTTTGTTTTTGGGTGACATTTTTGTTCGTGAAGAAACTGTTTTTATTTGATTGCTAATACCATGCCAGTTAGCCAGAAAACGCAGAATTCGTGGTAATCTTTAACATATTTCAAATGCATGTTTTTCATACAGTTGTGTTTGTTTATTCAACATCATTGCCCTCCATACAAAATCGCAAAATTACCATCTCCCAGATCCCAGCTGGCTTAATGTCTTCGTTGGAACAGTGCCTCGAGTATCACAGCACCCATGGCTCCCGATTCTTTTTCTCAGCTTTTTCATGCGATCACGAAACATGATTAACTGTGATTGTCTTTGCTTAAAATTCTACCTTTCAACACACGGCCTTCACTCACTCGATCTCCACTGCAGAAGGCATTTTGCTACAGCTAAAAATCAACTACAAACAACGATGAGAATCAAGAATGTAAAACGTGCACAACCTTGAAAAAATAATAAACAAGAGTGTGAACTTGTCAGGGTCAATGTTTTGAAAGAAAACATGGAGTCCTCTTCCTATCAATATTATGTTACAATTCTTGCCCAGAAGGGTTTGCTGGCCTACCTTAATAGAAAGTATTAGAGACTTGCAAACCTCCCTGTTGTTGACCTCTGACAACATGACTGGTGTACATTTCATGACTCAAACTGATTTAAATTGAATCAGCATTTTTTTATTTCAAAATTACAGGAGTTTAACTCATTTGTAGACGTTTGTTTGTAGACGTTATGCCGTTGATATATTTTTGCTAACATTTGCTAATGCTCACATGGTCACACCCTTTCCAGATGCTGTCCTCCAGCCTGACCCTCATCCCCAGTGGACACACCCTGGCCACATGATATTGTTCTTAGTAAATACTTGCTTTTACCACATCACTTCATGGCAATAATCTTGTCACCAGCCAAAATATTGTCTGTTGACTTCTTTCTCTCCCTTTATATGGACAATAGCCCATTTTACAGTGTTGAGTGAGCTGTCCTTTGAGGCTGGAGGTGACCTTGTTTTGATACAAAACTTTCTTTCTTTCTTGTGTAAATGTGGACTAGTTAGCATAAGAACCACAACATAATCCCTAAACATCATGTTGGAATAGTGGTATTCATATTGGACACATGCTGTCTATGTAGTGGCCCAGCAGCTCTTAAAATTCCTGCCACCAAGTACTAAACCTCCATACACCTTGGCTCTTTTTGTATCCAAAAATAACCTGTATTGTTATATAGCTGGTGTTTTTTCTGCTACAGTGCACCCATTCATTGGCTAGTTCATGATCACATGACATTTAACAATGTAACTGTTTACCGCCAAATGCCAAGAGTGGGCAACATTGCAAAAACTATGACATCAAATGGGGAACAGTTCACTTTTACCCGTGAAATGTTGACTGCTGTTGCATGTGATCAGAGCGTGCAGTTGAAGGTGGCCTGATGTTGTCGCTGGAGTCTTAGCGTGTTTTTCAAAATTTGCTTTTGTTTTTGTTTTCCACCCGTTTGATCCATTTGCTTTGCTATATAACAAAACACTTAATGACTGGTCCTTTGGGGAACAGTGAATTTTGTTTCCCTCAAATCAAAATGTTCCCAAGATTCTTGGAAAACTACATTCACTGTTCTCCTAGGGACCAGTCATTAAGTATTAAACATAAAAGTTAAGGGGAAAAATGTTTATAAAGAATTTGTAGGCCATGAAAAAAGCCTGCATGAATCAAGTTGAAGACTCTCCAACTTTCCAGCACCAGTTAACTCAAGCAGAGTCTCATCTTCCTTCCTGGGATGCATCTTACATACAATTTTAGCACTCTATAGTTACTGTATAGAAATTCATTGTTACAATAGAGGCAAACATGCTACCTTTGGGGGTACCAGAAGTAAACATTGTCTCTCAATCAGTTTCAGTTTTAAAATTTATGAACTCCTAAAAAACCCTGCAAGCACAGGCTAACAAAGGTCAGACAATAGTGATGTCTCAGGACAATATTATTATTATTTGTCCAAAAGCCCAGAGTGTTGGTGGTAGGTAAATAAGCTCACAATGTATGCAAATTTTTCATGTCATTAACTTGTAAATCGAACACCTGGGCCAAGTTGCTCGAAGCACAGTTAACCATTGGTTAAGTACTTGTATTAAAGCCTATAGGTTGTCATGGTATTCAACCCTGCTTATCGATAACCATGCTTCAAGCAACTCAACCCTGGTTTTAGCACTAAAAACCAAAAAAAGATGGCTGATAATTCTATCAAATTTAGTGCCCCCCCCCCCACTAAACGTTTTGCACCACCCCAACAACGGTGGGCAATGGCATCTTTAGTGTTCAGATATTTTTTCCAACAAGTAAAAGAAACTATTACAATAATTCCAACACACAAATGGAAGAGGTAAAGTTCCTAAAACCAATCCAGAATGTCAAGACTATGAGACTGGATCAGTAGACACGAAAGTGGGCCCCAGGCATGCACTAAGTACTCTATATGAGGCCCAAGAATTTCAACCAAATTCTCAAGACCTATACATTTTGCAGATCACTAGCCAACCCTATGTTTTCTGATGTTGTGTGGGCATGGCATAAAATTTGCAACGCCCACACAGGGCCTGACGAAAGACAGGGCATCTTGAAATTACACCAGTTTTTCCCCCTCCATGCTGTTAAGTAGTCATTTGCTCTAGGTTGTCAAGACATTATTTCATACTTCCATTTGTCAAAAAATCATGCAAATTAACAAATCCAGAGTCAGTTTTTGAGTAAGGGAGGAAATTTTTTACAGTTGATGAATTGATCACTGTACTTTAAGGTCATCTCTAACTATCTTGATGTGAATGTACCAAATGGGAATATGAAACAAAATAACAATTCCATTTAATATCCAATATAAAAGTGTTTCCCCTGCAGATAAGTTAATTTACCATCGACGTTCAATTTTATGAGTTCTTTTGAGTGACTTCTTTCTATTTTGTGAGACAAGTCATTTTTGTCCCCCTGGGTGATGTTTTTTTTTTTCAAATTCTTATCACCTGCTTTCTGAAGAAGCAGAGTATGGAGAAATAGTGTTTTGATCACTCTGAGAATACTGTTGAAAGATATACTGGCATAACAATACCATTTTCAAAGTGATTTGCACAGTAATTATTACAGGCTATCAGGCAGCTGTTTCTATAAACTAAATTATCTCTCTATAACTCTTCCTTATTCAACAGTTTCACTAAACTGAAATGACCTCTCCCGACCACCAAACGGTTGAAAGGATGTAAGCTTAACATATAAAATTCAAAGTGTCTAACTGACCAACAGCCGGTCAAATTCCAGATCCGGCGTTAAATCACTATTATGGTCAGCAGTCTGACTTGGGTTTCCTTTCAACGGCCTTGTTATCCTTAGACTTGGTACTACGGGGAGATTATGTATGTTTTAGGTTAAGGATTAGGGCTAGGAGTCAAGGAATATGGACAGTTGTATTAGGACTGAAGATTATGACCAGCTGCCGGTCACCTAGACAATTTGTATTTTGATAGTTTTTAGCAATAAAACTACATCGTTTTCTTAACGGTAACTTTGATAGTTAAGTCTGTAAATGCAGTCATTTGTAGAAAATGTCATAGTTTAGCTCAATTTTGCTGTACGGTAATTTAGCGTTTTTACAACTTTGATCGGCTGCCAGTCATTTAGACACAACCTATAAAATTTCCTAATAAATTTAAAAAATAATAATTTAGCCCACAACCTTTAGAATGGTTTAGCAAAGTTACCCGCTAGCTAGAACTGGCTAAGCTTCAAATCAAATGGTGTTAAGTCAATAAAAACTCTCTTGAAACGAAAATGAAATTGCACAGTGGAAAATGAATCGAGCCGTTCCTAAAATAAGCCCTAACCTCCATGTCAACAGAGTTCTGTGCGTTCACGGGTGATCACAACGGTGTAGATCACTGGATTGTTTACTCCTGTCGAACGCACGTATGCTTAATGAAGTTTTGACAAAATTAATTCTCGCGGTTCTGTCATAAGGGCAAAACAACACATTAAGTGCTCGTACAAGAAAAGTAGCTGTTACTCTTATAGGATCATTCTTGTATGAGTGGTGGCAAACTTGCTCGTCATCTTCACGGAAGAGACGTGAAGTTCCTTGATCGTCCGTGATGTCTAAGTGGATTGTGCATTCAAGAATTATAAAATTAGAGACTTTTAGTCATAGTCTAAAAGGAATACGAACTTTCTTCTTTAATAATTCCGTTTTCTTGTTTTTCCTCGTGAAATGAAGCGTCATCGTTTGCACGCTGTTTGGCCATCTCTCTTTCCGACTCTACAAAATCGTCAAAGAGACTAGGCCAAGCTTCGGAGTCGTCATAGTTCTCGAAATCTGGTTCGATGGCCTCGGTGAAATTTAAAAACATGTACCATGTGTCCCGTGAAATCCCCCGTAGTTGTCTGTTTTCCAAATAGACAAACCATCGATCTAAGACAGCTGGTACATTCTTTGAGAAAACTAGTTTCCAGAGAGGAAGCGCGATGTTCTTCGGCAAGGCACGCTGGCCTTCTTCGACATCAAGTCCAAACTTAAACGTGAAGCGATATAAATCCTTAAACTTCTCTACATCGTTCGTGACCTCTGTTTCCAATCCAGGGAATTTATTTTGAAGGCCTTTAATGGAGTCTACATTGAGGGCTTTGAAGCCATCGACGAACTCTTTTCTGGTAAATCGGCACATTTGCGAAGCATTGAACTTCCACGCCAGAACAAGTACGATAAACTCCGTAGGGTCAACTCCTAAGTCCTGACAAAACTTCTCCATACCATCGGCCAGAATAGCATCTTCGGTATCGTCTTTATATTTAGCAAATAAAGCGTTGATCTTTAATAGATCAGCCTCTTGTTTTGCATAGGAAAACGTTCTCATGACATCGTGTGAATTGTTTTTCCCGGCCACGACACCTTTTTCAACCGCTTTGCTCTTGTACGATTCGTTCATTATGCTGTCGTGTGGTGGATACGAGTGATTAAACTGCCTGCTAGAAACAGTGTTCGTGGTTTGCTGCGAAGGCTTTCGATGAGCTGTATCACTAGTAGAACCGGCCACACAAACTGAACAGCACTTACCCATAACCTCAGACCTTAACTTTTGTCTTCTGACGCTCAAATATCGACTACTTATAAGAGAATATTTCGCACGGACAAACACAGATGATGTCGGACTGTGGTGGATACAAATGACAATTTTTTCTTGCGCTATACACCACGTGACCGGATATCAGGTCTCAACTTGGACTTCCGGTTGAGAAAATATACCAAGCTTTTGTTGGTTTGTCTGCAGTGAATATGACTGTAATTACTTATATTGGACTTTCGCTCAGATCCATGTCTTTCAACAAGTGCAGAAAGTAAATAAATCATAAACTTTTTGTAAACTTGTCTGATGGTGGGAACGAGTAGCCATTACCCATGCAATTTTACGTCGTGAAACTTGTCTGGGAAACGGATATAAATGAAAACTGAAATGATGGAGTCGTCAAGTTAGTTAGTTCACGCTTTTATTATTTCAAGGTTGTAATTCTTTATTATTCAGACTACCCCAGACTGCAGCTGGTACAGAAGTGGGCAGGTCGTTTAATTTTATGTGGTCACAAGCTGGATCAAATATTCTTGTAAAGAGCAGTGCGGTCTATTTCGAGTAGTCTCTTAACACAGATGAGCTGAAAGCCATTCATCAGGCACTATGGCCCGTGGTAGCGGGCATTATCAATCTCGTCATGGGCTCCTGATCTCGATCAGTCTCCCCGTTTTGATCGCGCGCCATTCGAGAGCAAATCGAAGCAAAAAATAAAAATCTAATTGAAGAGCCTGTTCCCAGGGTAGCAAAATGTGTCTAGGTAAACTGAAAGCCACTCACAGGGCACTGTGACCACGTGGTAGTGGGTATTTGTACCCCTGAAATGTACCAAATAAAGTTTGAGCCAAAGCCCTTAAAAGCCATGGACAGCTGTTTCTGTCTCCTTTATTACGTGGGATGCGTAGGCAGACCACGTTTAAAGATTCGGGCGAGTTTCGTTGTCATTGTAGTTTCATCATATGGCAATTAGCCACGTGCTTTTGCTTCTCACTGAAGATAAGCCCTGCTGTCCGGGGTTACTACTCGGATGGGTGACCTTATCTGAAACCGATGTTGTTGGCTTTTTTTTTTTTCTGGTCGACTTTTTTCGATTTTATTTTTTTTTAAGGAACCATGTGACGCTGAAATCGCCAAACAGTGCTGCTAGCTGATTAGCCACGGTTCCTCTTTCTAAACGTGCTCATTTGTCGGAGAAAACATTTTAAGTAACGGTGTGGCTATATGGTCGGTAACCGGCCAAGGTGTTAAAAACACTAAATGGCCGGCAGTCCGAGATTTTTCTAAAAATTGTAATAACCTCGAAATGAAAGTGCCGAATATTTTTTCGACCATGGTTTGATCAGCAAATTCGTATCGAATGCATCACTGGTGGCGAGAAGACTAGTTAACCATCGTGTGTTTGTCATGCTGTACTGAGTCATCATTAAATTCCCATTGTCCACGTATAACCAAAGTGACTGTGTGTACACATTCATCAACCAATGCATCCCACGTTAACGACCCCAGGCGTCTTGTTTTCACTTGGGTTTAGCGATTCTTGCAACTCTGTACCCCAAGTCACGCCTCAGGAGATTGAAACTAGTTCCAGTACTCGGAAGTGTCCGCCAAGGCCGCCATCTTTGTTTATGGCGATTCTGTGTTATTGGAACTGCAGCTAGATATGGTTACAGTGCAGTAAAAAATCTAGCTATTCATGGCATCTAAACGCTCCTCTACTATTGTGAGTATTAAGCTAGGAGACAGGTGATGGTAATTTGTTGTTTTGAATTGGTTGCTAAACTTCCCTGAATATTTCGACAACTTGTTCTGACAGCTGATAATTATAAGGCTGGTTTTCACTAGGGCACAAGCACAAGCATAAACACCAGCAAAAGTGCAAGTGAAAAGCGCAGGGACATAAGCATAAGCAGAAACATAAGAAGAACGAACCCTCTTATTTGTCTTATACTGTTTTCACCAGCAACGTGCTCGACATAAGCATAAGACTTAAACATATTCATATTCATATTCATCTTTCTTGTAATACGTAGGCATCTTGCCTTCACGCTCCAGGGTTTCTAGAAAAAGAAACTAACGGAAACGAAATGATTATGTATTATTATGTAATTATGTAACTATATGTAAATTTTTGAACTAGTGTGCAACAGCCAAATTAGCAAAGCTTTCGAGTGGGCTGCTGCCTAATTACAAGTAAAGAAAGGAACTAAGGAAACAAATAATAATTAAGACTACACTAATTTACAAGGCAAGAAGTATTATGAAGATGGAATGGAAATGTTACATTAAAAGTTACTTTCAGAAAAGTCAGAAAACAGTAATAGATATGATTATAAAAAGAGATTTTACTTGGAAATTTGGAACTATGACTCACATTTGAGATGATTTTTATACTGCTTTACAAAGCTACTAAAAGAGAGCCATTTCAAGTTTTTTGGTACTATTTCCCATAATTTGGAGGCTACATATACAAAGGTAAATTTGCTAGTGTTGGTTCTTACTTTTGGTCAAATGAAAATTACCCTTGGAGGCATATCTGGTGTTATACTTGTGCAAGCTAGAGACTCAATCTTGGACAAAACTACTTGAGAAAACTGGCCTCTTCGAGTCCAAAACTTGTTCATGAAAACCTCTGGTTCAACAGTATTACTACAGTAACTTCCCTTCCCCTCTCACCCTATTCAATGTTGAATTTAGGAAGCCGCAATTCTTAGGGAAATGTTTAGGAGCCACAAACAACATTGAATTGGGGGAGGGGAGGTGGTGAAACTCAGCTGTTAGTGTTTTCACATAAAGGGGCTTTGGAACTCAATTTTCTCAACAGTTTTGTCCAAGATTGCTGTTCTGAGAGAATCATGAAACAGTGAAGGAATTCGCCTTTGTCACACGGCGGCCATATTGTCCCGGGAGACCAAAAAAGCTTTGTGTTACCACGCCAAGCCTCGCAGTCGAAACCGTGGGGGCGAGGCTTGGCGTGGTAAAACAAAGCTTTTTGGGTCTCCCGGGACAATATGGCCGCCGTGTGACAAAGGCGAATATTAGAGGACTTGTTAAATATTGTATGTGTGAGTATGCATGTACTCAGTTTAACAATGTTACCAAATCTAAGAATATCAAGAAGTTTATAGAAAACTTGGGATGACTCTACAATCAGCAAAAAATATACAACGAATGCATTTATTAAGATCCTGATAACATGCTTAATTGTCCACATTTCATTATTATTATTCGCTAACTCAGCTGAATCAACTCATAAGCACAAGGAAAATGAAAGGCTGGTTTTACTAGCGCATAAGTATAAGCATAAACATAAGCAAAAGTGCAAGTGAAAACAGCAGAAACATAAGAAGAATGAAGCCACTTATTTGTCTTATGCTGTTTTCAACAGCAGTGCACTCAACATAAGCATGAGCATTAACAAAAGCAAAACTAACAGTTCTGTTTTTCTTATGCTTATGCTTGAGCTTATGTCAAGCGTGTTAGTGGTGAAAACAGCATAAGACAAATAAGTGGGTTCATTCTTCCTATGTTCTTATGCAAGCGCTTATCATTATGTTTTGCTTGTGCTTATGCGCTCGTGAAAACCAGCCTGAACAGTTCTTTTTTTCTTGTGCTCATGCTTATGCATATGTTGTGTGTGTTGGTGGTGAAAACAGCATAACACAAATAAGTGGGTTCATTTTTATGCAAGGGCTTGTGCTTATGCGCTAGAGAAAACCAGGCTTTAGCAAGCAGATTTCTGTCAGAAAGGTATTCAAGGTCAAAATCACCCTTAAATTCTTAGAGAATTTTCTGACTTTGTGTAGCTAGAGGTGTAGGGTCGAGTCGAGTGAGTGAATAGAATTACTATTTTCACCTTGATGCTTGGGTTTATGAAAAAATGGAGATACACATCCAACGCTTGTATATGGCATGTGGAAAATGAAGCTTAAGACCGCCGCACACCAGCCGATTTTTTGTTGGGGTCAAATTGGGTTAAAATTTGTTGCACCATCTGCTTGCCGCACACAAGTCGATTTTTTGTCGCATTGCTCGATCTCTGTGCTGATCTCAGCTTTGATCTCCGCCATGTTGGAAAGGACACTTGTTCACATGACTTTCATGACATTATTGGTTGACAGTGCTCGAAATTAATGTAATGTAATGTAACCCAGACAACCAAACCCATGAATTTGGTTTCCCAATAAATTATTGGTTGCCCATTAGAAAAACCACCCATTTAAGTGCACTACACAGAAAAAACATCCAGTTTTGTCTTCTTAGTGATCTTAGTTATACCTCAACTTTGCCTTCTACAGCATCTGTCTTGCTCAGTTTAGCCTTCTTTTGAGGAGGCGGCTTTACACCAGTCAAAAATTGCCACATTTTGACTCTGTGAAAGAAAGGACTTGTATTCTGTACTGCTAATTGAAGACAAAAAAATCAAAACTGAAATAAAGAATTTGACAACAATAATATGGTAAGGATCCGACCTTTATTTACACATGGCAGTCAAGTTTGAATATTCCATAGCTCTTGGTGTTCGCCAATGGTTTTCACGGAAGTCTGGGGTTAAGTGATCTTTGATCTTGATCGCTACCAGACATGAAACTTTGGGTTTGTGTCTTAAATTTTTGTACCTGGCAATGTTTAATTTTCAGACATCTAAAGCACAGGAAAAATAATGCTTAGCTGAGATAAATTAATTGTTATTAATTTCACATGATTGGACATTGACAATACAAAACCTTCACATTATTCTTGTGCTGTTTATTATTAATATTATTTTCTCTATTTTGCTGGGTTGTCCATTGTTTATTCCTCGGGCAACCAGCCTCTTGATTTTACCAAAAAATTGGTTGCCCGGAAAACTTTTTGGTCGTCTCTGACGACCACTAATTTTGAGCACTGAGTTGAAGCGCGCACAAGCCCTGACAAATTGTCTTGGTCCACCTCATATTAACCGACAAGGCCCGACAAGAAATTTTGAGATCTAACACTGTCAGATACTGCCTGACAAGCCCCAACTTCTCACAGACTTGCCTGAATTCCCTGCACACTAGTCCACAAATTAAGATTTTTCATCAGCCAACAAAAAATCGGCTAGTGTGCGGCAGCTTTTAGTTTGATTGAAAACAGTTGATTTTGCTGAAAAATACTACCAGCCACCTGTGATTCCCAAGTGTTCATATAGGTAGATACTTGCTTGCAGCTAGAGAGCTTACATTACTATACCTGCCAATGTTATCTGAGTCAAATGCATGAGATTTTTGTTTCCTCGTGTTCCAGCAACTTCCAACAATTTCTCGAAAATGCTTGAGTGATACGGAACACAAGCGGCTCTGTTGAAGTTTTTCTGATGCCACGTTAAACAATCTGATCACAAGACACCAGTTCATTTCCAGTCCCTCAAATTTTTGCATATTCTGATACAGTTAGGGCTCAAACTCAACATGAAGCCCCATTTGTTGGAACATTTATGGGGAGTATTGAATTCAATTTTTGGTTGATAAAGAACAAGTCATCCGGGTTTCTAATTCAGGTGTGAGAAATTGTCCTCAATGCATGAGAATGACGTCTTTGGTCTCCAGGCGTGAGACCCATGCATAATGCATAGAGTTGGCAGATCCTCAGTACTCAGCTTATGCAGTTAGCATCTGTTTGCAATCATGGATATTGAGCCACTTTTGCCTCTGTGGCCCTACTTTTTCAACATGATATGGTCTACTTGCGCCCCATCTGCATAATAGTTTAGCACATGGATACTTTTCATGCCAGAAACAATAGAAGTCAGTGCTGTCTCCTGGGAACTATGTTTCTCCTAAGACAATCAGAGTTGTTGGTTCATGTCCACTGGGTTGTTGTTTTATTTGAAGAACCAATCAACAAACTAGGACAAATTCTGTCCTAATTTGATGATGCACAAACAAATTTCTCTGTTCTTGCGACCAGAGGCCTTGCCTTCTGTTTTGGTTTTCAGGGATATTTAATTTCTCAACGGGCCTCTGGAGCCAGGGTACCTCTTCAGAAGCACCTTTTCTGTTGACACACGAGGGAAGATGATTTCCTTGTAGGGCGGCGTTGTTGCTTTCTGTAAACAGAGATTTTGTTTTTAGTCACAGAGCCCTTCTGAGAATTGGACAGATGACCTTCCCGTCTGCAAGCTATCTGGTGTTGGCTTCTTAACCAATCAAAGATACAGGGAAGATGGAGGAAGAAGGGAAGAACATGAATTTGAGGACAGAAGCTTTCACTTTAATGTAGATGACACATATTTGTATGGTGTGTTTGATGGACATGATGGGACTCGTGCTTCAGATTTTACTGTTCAGCGTCTTCCTGCAGAGCTCTTATTAGGCCAACTGACAGGTTTGTAGCTCATCTTCAAGACAGTGAATAGAATACAATGCAGTAAGCTTTCCCTCGTATACATGTATTTTCATAACAAAATTCAATGGCTTTTTAACTTTGTTTTTCATTTTGGTTTATAAATTTTAATTTGTCTTATAACATCTGTGGCACATGGAATCCTGGAACAGTTACAACAGCAATTCTTAGGCCTTAACATATTGCATCTGTGTTTTCTTGGTACAATCAGCTTGGATGACTGATGAGCAGATCAAGACAGCTGTCAGACAAGCATTTATTGCAGTTGAAAAAGGTTTCTTTCAGTCTTTGGATGATGCTTTAGCTGAGAAAACAGAACTTCAGCTACAGATGCCGGAGGTAGAGTGTAGATTTAAGCCTTCATTTCAAGATACTCATTCTGTTCTCTTTCCATATTTCATATGGAATCACTAGTTTTAAAAGATTACTTTGTAACTTTCATGGTCATTGTTTTTTTCTTATGACCTGTTTATTGAATCACATAAATATTATTTAATACAAGGTTATTGGATGTTATGACTTAATAGGAGAACAGCCATCAGTCAAATGATTTGTACTTTAACCCCATCTTCCATTTTATCCTTTATTTTTCCCATATTCTTGAATATATTATCATAAGCTATTGATTGTATCTAACACTAACCTATATAATTTGTTTCATAGTATAGAAAGAAAAAATGTAAATTATATATTTTACAAGGTGTCAACTGTCAAATGCATGGTTGCCTTCTTTTAGTTCAAGCTACATGAATAATAATAATAATAATAATAATAATAACAATAATTTGTATAGCACAAATTCCATACAATGTTCAAATGCGCTTGACGAACTAGTTGATGTTTTTCAGCAGTAATAATTACTGCTGAAAAACATCAACTAGTTCATAGAGACTTTGTCAATTTGTTAAGATATACCAATAATAATGATGTATCTTAACGAATTGACAAAGACATTAATTATCAATTATTGGTAGGAATGTACACATGCCAGCATAGGGATATATATTATCTATTTACCAGTTAGGAAAATATCCAGAATTATGCCTTGCAGCTGTAGGACAATATGCAATTTTTTCAGGGTCTGAGTTCTTATGAGGCATATCAAAAGTTCCCAGGGCAAGTTAACAGGATACAGGCCTTACAGGATGAGATCAGTGGTGGAACAACTGCTGTGTTAGCTCTTATCTTCCAGAAGAAACTATTTGTAGCTAATGTGGGTGACTCTAGGGCACTCCTGTGTAGAGAGACCCCTGAGGGTAACCTCTCTGTAGAACAGGTAAAAAGTGATAAATGTTTGTGATGTTGTTATGGATGGTAATAATGATAACGATAGCAATGGTGAAGGTGAAGATGTCAACTATAATTCATGATTCATGGTGAAAGTGTCAGTATGATTCACTCATGTTAGTATGATTCATATAATTCATTTCATGTACCATATTTATTCACTTGTAAGACGCACCATTTTTGCCGAGAAAATATGTTTGTCCGATCAAAATCTGCTCAAAAAGCGGGGTGCGTCTTATAACCGAGTGCGCCTTATAAGTGAATAAATACGGTACATCATTGACAGTATGCATAGCCTCCATCGACTTGGTAAAAACCCAATCTAAATTGTGTCGACTTACCGGTAATGCTTGTACTCTAGGTAGCATTATTATCATTTACACCTGTTTACTTTTGGTTGATTTTGTTGCTTCTCTAGGTTGTTTTACATGAAAATTCAAACAGTTTATGAAATACATTGTACTTTTTGAAACTGACTGAGATGTGAGTTACAGCAAAGCATGGCTTGATTGTGATCTTTTCAAAAATCGTGATTGGTTTTGTTGCTTTCTTGACCAATATCTAAATAGCTAATCAGAATAGCAAAAAAGCTTCACACTGTTGTGTTGATTGATCCTTTGCAATTTACAAGGTGCTGAAAAGAAACATTGTCAGTGGCTTCATAGCTCAGTTGGTTAGAGCATCGCATCAGTATTGTGAGGTCACAGGTTCAATTTTTGTTCAAATTTTTTTTCAGGCTTCTTTAAATAATTGCATAAATTGCATTCGCAACTGTGAGGATCAATCTTCATTAATTTTCATTTCATTTCTGCATTTCGTATGATTTATTTCATATACATCATTGAAACAAAGTGCTGTTGCTTAGCCTCACTGCCCATGTTTGATACCCATCTTAATTCATACAGATGATGCATGGTGATTTTTATCTTCTTATGATTCCCCATGCTTTTCCAAAAGGTAGCTGCTCTGAGAGGTAGTAATTTTGTATTAACCTTCATGCTGTGCCTCTTTTCACATTCAGTTAAGTGTTGATCATGTAACAAATAATAATGAAGAACTGGAAAGACTGGCAAACCTTGGTCTTGACATCCAACAAATTCTAAGGAACCGCCGGATTGGTAATCAGGAGAACACAAGGAGTATTGGGGACTATGGTGTGAAAGGGGGATACAAAGACTTTGATATTTTGAGGTACACACAGGTTTATGTTAATCTATGATCTCTTCCTTAAATTCTTGCTCTTTCGACGTGTTTTCCTTTCTTATGCTAAGGCAGGTCCACAAATTATTACAAATCACTAAAAGAAAAGCATAACTTAATCAATGCACTTCATCAATGCACCCAGAAGCTGGAACCAACTTGATTAATATTAAGATTGCTGATAGTGATTGATTGATTGATTGATTGAATCTTTATTGATCAAACTAAACACTTGCAGACTTACATGCAAGTTTACAATGCATCCCTACAAACATTAAACTAAATAAAGTTAAAAAGAGATCTATTTATAAAACAGCGCTTAAAGCGCTCTGTGCAAATACGTGGTAACGTATACTCATGACCAAGTTGTCGTAAAGATTGATATAGTTAGTTATCTACATAGATAGTTATCTACTAAAAGCTGGTTTTCCATCATTTTGAGGACAAATCAGGGTTCTCAATAGAACTTTGAACAGCCATTGCTTTGCTATTTTCAGTTGTAACATTGAAGTACACGGTCAAAGGCCATCAGTGCTTGGGCCCTGTAGGAGAGGCGCTTTTACAGCCATGGCACAGCATAGTCCTGGTCTTATTAAAATACTTGTACGCCCCTCTCGTTTACTTCTTACTTTCTACATGTACATTATGTACATTGGTAACCTTCGAAAAGTAATATATTTTGATTGCATTACTTTTCCAGTGTTGCAACAGAAGAACCAGTGATAGCTGAACCTTACATTTGTGGTGGCATCCCTCTTGATGAGTCATTCTTTGCCCTTGTCCTGATGTCCGATGGAGTTTACAGATCTATAGAAGAAGCAGCAGACATAGAAACCAATTCCAACTTTGAAGTTGTTCGCCTGGTGGTTGAAGAGCTTCAGTGTCAGAATAACCTGACAGGTGTAGCACAGGCTGTCGTCGACAGAATAGGGAGGCTTCATCATGACACATACATGATTCAATTGCGCAAGTGCCAGAAGAGAGATGACATGACAATACTCATTAGAATTTTCAAGGAGGAGATTGCTAACAGCCTGAAAAGTCCGAGAGCCACTGTAAGACAGTCCGTGACAGGTACAAAACCCTGTTGGTTTAGACCTTGCGACTTCAAGATTCAATACTGATGGATGAAATCGTTCGAATGACTATCATTTCAGTACACCAAGAAAGTGCAAGTCACTTGTGGGATATTCCTTGGTATACCCATCAAAAGCGTTGCATAACTAGTGTATATAAGGTGGATATAACCTTTGAGTCTGTGGATGAAATCTTACAGTGTGTCTTCTCACTTGAAAGCTATTACACTGAGCAATACTGTACTGTGGTGGGCTGTGTAAGATGGCTCTGTGTTTTGAAAGCTGTTGACACTAATAACATTATTCAATTAAGAGCATCTTAAATGGAGGTGAAACGGTATTGAAATGGTTATTAAATACAAGGTGATAACTGAAACCATTCTGATTTTATTTCAGGCATACCCCCAGTGAGTCCTGGTGTCATTCCAGTATCGGTTCCATTCAACCCTGCAAATCCCATATCAGGTGGTGCGCCATCTCTTTACATACCCCATAGTGCACAACCCAGACCACAGCCCGGTAACACACCAAGCCCAACCACGTCCACACCCACTAACGTGCCGGCACCACCTTTTACTGTTACGAGTTCACGGTCTGACACTCAAAGCTCTGCCTCATCTGCAAGCGAGTCTCCTACAATGAATATTGTGGAACCTGGAGTGGCCCAAGAACAGAGCGCAAGCGTCAGCAGTGATGAGGCTGGTGAGGGGAGAGGTGAAAGCAGGAAAGATGGTGAAGAAACAAGAGTACAGCCTTACGTAGATTTCACGGACTTTTATCGACAGGTCGCCGAATATGGAGAGGACTATGTTTTTGGCTGGGACAAGGAAAAAACTGAGGCAGCTGCTTAAGTAGCTAGTTGTAAGGACATGTTAAATACTGAAGAAGCTGATTGTAGTAGCCAGTTTGAGAGACTTCTTCCACACTGAAGAAATCGCTTGAAGGCGTTAAGCATAGTTCACACCTGCGACGCAAATGCAACCGCAAGGTAAGATACGCAAGCGTAGTCGAAGTCTTTATTCAAGATGGCGAAGGACGCAGACGTATATACCTTGCATTTGCTTTTGCGGTGGCCCGGTTCACACGTGTGAAGTGCAAACACAAGCGCAAATGCAAGAGCAAGAAAATCAGTGAAGAATTGTCCATTTCTTGCGTTTGCATTTGTGTTACGGTACATGTAGTTCACACGTGTATTTCCTTGCGTTTACATTTGCACTTGGTTTGCATTTGCGTCGCACGTGTGAACCAGGCTTTACTTGTAATGGTGTAGCTGTTTGAAGGGAAATTTCCACTGGAAATTAAACCGAAAAGCAACTTTCGTTGTTTATGGTCCCTTTGTGTGAGAAATTGCGACCTCTTCCTGCTCCCTGCGATTTGAAAGTGTTAGTTTGAGTAGTTGACAGAATAGAAGCGAACCATTATTTTCGAAATAAAATTCGCGTTGGGAGGCAAATGATGAGAATTTGGTGCATGTCTCTACTCCATAATGGCTTATTTCGAACGCTGTACTGGCAAACGCGCCCGTACGTTGGTACAACTGAATCTTACTTGTTCACTTGTTGCTGCATGGTTTTCTCTCTAGTGTAAGTAGACTGAAGTAAATAAAATGACTGCACACTTATACAAAATCAACAGAGGTTTACTAGTTAGAAGCGATGTTTTACGGAACAAGAAAACTGCTTTAGAACCCGACCTTTAAATTCACTATCAAGTCAAGCTTTATACATGAACCTTCAAATAAACTAGGCCAGTGAATTCAACGATTTTTCCTAAACGTATTTCAAATAAACGTTGTATAAATTATCAATCAGAATGAACTAAACTTTCAGTGTCAATTTGATGCCTTAGGCCCAGTTCAAACGTCGAACTTTTCATGCGCCGAATCAAATACCTATTTGGGTCGACCCAAATAAATTAAAATTCGACGTTGGTTCAGACGTCGAATTAAATGC
Source organism: Galaxea fascicularis (assembly GCA_948470475.1). Taxonomy (NCBI): domain Eukaryota; kingdom Metazoa; phylum Cnidaria; class Anthozoa; order Scleractinia; family Euphylliidae; genus Galaxea; species Galaxea fascicularis. Next base: position 2,549,575 of record OX419340.1, on the reverse strand, counting down.
GTCGAATTATATGTGACTCTTGATGTTTTTCCGAAAATACATTGAAATGATTGATGCATTAAATTCGGCACATGAGAAGTTCGACGTTTGAATCAATTGAATTCGACGAATTTGATTTGGGTCGACCCAACTATTGAATTAGACTGAGCCGGTCGAATTTAATAGTTGGGTCGACCCAAATCAAATTCGTCGAATTTAATTGATTCAAACGTCGAACTTCTCATGTGCCGAATCAAATGATTTGATTCGGCGCATGAAAAGTTCGACGTTTGAACCGGGCCTTAAAGATGCCCCAATTTCTCTTACCGCGGCTGTAACAATCGCTTCAGTTTTGGCGGGAACTGATGACCCATCCGTGTGATACAATCTTTTGGCTCCAAAAACGGGATCAGTATAGACGATGAGAAGCACTTTATTTAGGCAGCGATAAACATCCAGTTTTCTAGGTTTTTATCTTATTCAACCGCAGTAGTTTTCCCGGGAAAATGGCTGCACATGCGATTTGCCAGCCAGCCAGCCAGCAACTATTCGGCCGGATATTTCAAGGAAATGATTTTGTTAAGTGCTAGTGTCTACGCCGCTTTTTTCATATCCGATGTGCGTACTTAGATTATATTGACCCTAATTCACACTTGAGTATTTCATCCACGGCTGAAAACTTAGAACCATAGTAGCGGCCAGCACTTCTGAGAAAGACTGTTATTGAAATGGTGCCTCTTGTTTTTAAAAATAGTTGTCTGCCGGTAAGAGGAAGTGAGATATAAAAGCTTCATCATAGCTTTTGTCTACAAAAAGATGTTTCCCAGCGGTCCCTTTGACTATCGAAATCTAGAAAAGGCGCTAACGAGAACACTCGGCTAATTTTTTGTTATTGTTTTTTGCCTTGCTGAAATATAAACCACCTGCTCCGGTGAAAGCTGTCCCTAGAAGATCCGAGCATAAGTGAAAATTGCGCTGCTTCGAAAACACTGGGTCTGGTATAGAGCTAATGGAAGAGTTCTAGATCTTAATCATAAGTAAGATTAAATCGACTCTAAACTAGACTTTTCAAAAGCCATTCCGACTAATTCATGACAAATGATATTAACTCACGACAAATATTCACTTTAGACAAAACTTTTACTCATTCACTTGGTGGCCGGCATCCTCAGAATAATTTCCAAATGTTCAATTAGCGTTTTTGCCCATTCCAAAGAAAAAAGCTTTAGGTTTTAGTTCAGTTTGACGAGGGTTCGAGAAGGCATTTCCATATTGAGGAAAAACGTTAACTCTGTTTTATTTATACCACAATTGTTTTGAAAATGCGAAGGTCTTGGCAACATACCACAGGCAACCCAAGCTCACTACGAGTTGCATACATAAAGGTTTGTATGGGAATCCAGGTTATAGATTCAAGAAAATAAATACTCGCAGAAATTCTCAATAAAAAACGCCTTACCTTATTTATATGGTATGTTCTTGCTTGCTGTGTGGTTATTTTCCCGATCCGATGCCATTTTAGCGATTTCTTTCATTTCTGAGTTTCCACTCTTAATTAAAGAGAGAGTGGAAACTCAATTGTATCTACGCTTGGGTTTCAACTTTCCTCCCTATTTTTGTCTTTTTGTCAACGCTTACACTGAGGGACTAATTAGCGTATCTTCAAGTTTGTGACGTCATCATAATCATCACCACCACCACCATCACCGTTGCCATCATCAGTTCTCCCACAATCACTGTAATGGTCACCAGCACCTTCATCGTCATCATCATTATCATCTCCACCACCAATGCCATCATCAGTTCTACCACAATCACTGTAATGGTCACCAGCACCTTCATCGTCATCATCATTATCATCTCCACCACCAATGCCATCATCAGTTCTACCACAATCACTATAATGGTCACCAGTATCGTGATCATCATCATCGTCATAATCATCATCATCATCAACATCATCACCCCCACCACTGCCATCATCAGTCCTAGCACAATCACTATCACGGTCACCAGCATCGTGATCATCATCATCATCATCTCCCCCACCACTGCCATCATCAGTCCTAGCACAATCACTATCACGGTCACTAGCATCGTCATCATCACTACCCCACAGCATCACTATTGTCTGTTAGGCCTTCAGCTATGGCTATTGGCAATCTCGTTCTCAGCAACCCTTTCCTTCGTGTGATGCGTGCAAATTAATTAACTATTACATTTTAGGGTATTCACAGAAAGAACCTGCGAAGAAGATGAATCTTTGCCAAAAGAACGGGGGTACTTCAAGTTGCCCTTTCTCTATCTTCACTGATGGTAGACTGGAGCTCTTTTCAAATTTAACCTCCGCTATTCTTGTCGTCATCATAATACTCAACGCTGTTTAATACTACTACTAATATTAATAATAATGTCCGTTTACTATTCTCCTGACCCTAATGGTGATCATCGCTGTTAAAACCAAGGCGAGGTTTAAGAGCAAGTCTAATATAACAATATAGCTTGCTTAGCATCGGCGGATCTTATCGTAGGCATCATTCATCCAACCTCTGATGATTGTTGTCACGCCATAACAACGCTGCGAGAAGAAGTTGCGAGGGGCGCCCCTCCCGATTTCAAAGGGAAAAGCCCTGGGAACGAGGTTGCGTGCATTGTTTAGTTAGAATTGTAGCGAATTTCCTCAACAACTCCCTGATTTTTACTTCTCTTCTTCACTTGGTTTTGATAAGTATGGACCGGTACTTGGCCATTAAAGATCCCTTTGCTTACAACACCACCGTCACAGCCTTTCGCGTTTTAACCGCATCTGCGCTTGCATGGACTTTCGCTCTTATTTCACACATCGTTTTGCTCTTTAACCCAAACTTGGTTCGGTATAAAGTACCACGAGACCATTGGCCATTGCGTCTATCGCATTCATTGTCCTATGCCATACGGTAGTTTACAGGGAAGCTCGTCGCCATGAACAACAAATTGTGGTTTATCATATCACAGTGGAAGCCGGAACAAACCTTTTAAGAGAAAAAAGAGCCCTTAAACTGACCACTACAGTTGTGTCTATGCCTATAGTGTGCTACTTGCCTCTTAAAGGTTTTAGAATGAATAAATTATGAATAAATTTATGCAATTTTTTTTTGCCTTCGTGTGTATAACTACGATTCATTCTTTTATTAATCCTATCATTTATTGTGTAACAGTAAGGCAGTTTCGCGTTGCGTTTATGGAGTTGCTGTTTAAGGAAAACTTTGCTCAAGCTAATAAAAATTAGTAGAGAGAGACGAGAAAGTAGTGCTATGACCACACTGTCAAAAAGGCAACCCGCTCAATGCAAGAGAAAAACAGCTGAGGGGACTAACAAAGAAGAGAAAGAAAGGAACTCAGTGAACACCACAAGGGAGGGAAGGAGAGGAATCGTCTTGAAAACTACGAAACAAGAGAGAAAGGAACGCGAAAGCGAAAGGAGAAAAACATAGTGTTCTACGAACGCCATCAGCCGGAGAGGGCAAGGAAAGAAGCTCAAGACGATAGAGAAGAAGCAGAGAAAGAGCGATAGGGGCGCCATGAAAGCGATCAGAGAGAGGAAACAGAGAACAGCATGAGGGAAAGAAGAGATAAAAAAAAAAGAACGATGAACTTCAGGAAAGAAAGGAACTCCAGAATAGAAACACCACTCTCTTCAGAGGGAAGCCGGAGAAGGGTACCCTGGCCATGGAAAGGCATGCGCAAACCGCGGAGGAGAGTAGGAAGGGCAGTTACTAAGATCATCAGAGACCAGAGGCAAAGCCACTGTATACAAGTCAGTCAAGAATTATACGTAAGGAAAACGGATATGAATAAATAATATAAATAACTCCAAAATGCGTACATGCCACCTCACGATTCGACCCAAAAGAGCCATGCTGCAATCGCTATTCTGAAAAATAGGAAACAGGTCACTGATCGAATGGCCTCATCTGCAATGATGATTTCATGCTCTGTGAATTAGAACTAATGATAAAGACTGTTCATAGTATCACAGTACAATCAGGAATCTCAAGGGACACTTTCAGTACAGTAAACTGCTTCACTTCCACCGGGTGATAAAACACCTCGCACAGGTGCACTGCAGTGCAGCTATCTTAAGAGACACCGGTTCAGTTATCTACAATCTCGGTCAAAACAAATGAAAAATTTGAGCCCTCCCCCGACTTCAATGATGAAAAAAAGGCGCAGTTTGGTTTGTGTGCGAACTCAACATTAATATGGGGGGGGGAGGAGGGGGGTTTATTTGTCATTTTATTTTGTCCAAGATTGTAGTTTGCACGACTCACCATATGTAAAACTTCTCTTGCTGCGTTCATAGCAGGGCAATCAAATGGGACCTGTCTTGACAGAACCTCAACGAGAAAAATCATGTTTGTAAACAGTAAATGGTAACATATAATCCACTATAAAACAGTCAGGGCTCAGGCAATTAAAATTGAAGTGAAAAGGGCGTAAATTTACGTCCTTCGTTATGTTTGTTGAGGTCTACATGATTGTCCCGCCTTAGCACTTTTAGTGGACGGAGGAATTTCAAGACACTGCTTCCTAATCGAACTTCTCAAAAAAAGGCATGCTTTCGCCTTCACAAAACATCAAGTCAGTTACTATGATAAGTGGAAAAAGGCTTAATCAGAATTAATTTTAAATTCGTAGGAAAACAGCTTTGATGTCCCCCTAGGGATAGCCTGTTAACCTAATTTTCGTCCGTCTACAAATGTTAGGCGTCTCACTTATTCGTCTTATTCGCCATAACTGGAAATGAAAACTAAAAATAAATCGCAGGCAAGAATTGCAATCCACCATCCCCTTGTTACCCGGCCCAGACCTGGGACAGGACCAACTTCAAAAGTCACCGTAAGATTTGGTCAAGTTGCTTCTATGACAAAACGTGAGATAGTCATCCCCTCCACATTCAACGCTCCGTTCAGAGGTCCAGAAAACTGACGTTGGTGTGGACTCCGTCTTCGGTGGGATGCCCTGTCGGAATGAAAAGAATATCCATATTTTCACAACCCACCCGACAGTACCGTTTCAGCGCACGTAGTTCGATTAGTAACGTTTCACTGAACAAACAAATGACTTTCTTGTGTCACCACCTGGGGTTTTTCTCAAGGATATTGGTGACACAGAACATGCGAAGGCCAGTTTGCAGTTTGAAGTTTCGGGAGTTACAAATCTTATGGAGACCCTTTATTGATCTTTGAGAAATACACTTACATTAATTTGTCGAGCTGTCTTAACTGGTTTGAGGCTTTTCCGGATTGCTCCATTTTTGGGGATTTTACGCTCATTGGAGTTTCTTTAACCTTCCAGCATGCCCTCTCTCCGTTTCTGTGCTTTGTCCGGCGACCGTCGTTCGGTGAAAGCTACAACCGGAAACAGTGTCTGCTCTGTTAGGCTATGCTCACGGTTAAAGTGCCTATAAATTCTTAGGAATTAGATATTAATAATAACTTTCAGTCTGAACACTGAATTGTTGCCTGAGTGCCTGCCTAAAAACGTTGCGTTATCAACTGATCATCAAGTAACTGTAGACGAGAAAGTTTCCCTCTATCGAGAAAAAGCCCAAATTAGCAATGAATCCAAATCTAGTGGTATTTTGTCTTCAAGGTTAATTCTACAATAGAAAAAATTTACTTGATATCACGTCTTTATTTTCCAGAAATTGATACGTATGAATAAGCCGGGGGAATTTTTTTTATAAGATTTAGAAGGATAATCCGTGAACTAGAGCAAGCGACACGAAATCTGGTATTCTGGTCAATTTTACAAATTTAAAATAACCTCCTTAAATAAGTCTCAGTTCTTTTTTGAAGCTTTGTTTGATTTTAAAGGCACTGTTATTAATGACGAAAGCAATTATATTCGGACCCGAAACATAACGGACAGAATTATGTGGCAAGTTGCATGACATCACGTACGATCACCTCACGATTACCTTAAATGGTATAAACACAGTTCTGGTTTTTCAAACTGCAGGAAAACATGTGCGTTACAACCCTTTACTGATGTCATGGACAGCTTGAAATTACTCATGAATATTGAAAGGAAAATTTCATTCGTGATTAAAATATTTGCCTAAAAAACGGAAGGAAAGAGCATGCAATATTTGGAATTCCAATAAAAGATAACACAATTCAAACGATTCTAGGGTGACTTTTTTAAAAATCAATTTTTGTATTTTCAAAAGGGCTGGTTTTTAAAGGTTCTTTCGTATGCCATTACTGAAATCCAAACTAGGTGATTCCTTTTTCCTTGAAGATCAGCACCGAAGGCGTTTCTAACATTTTAACAGAGGCGTGTCACTGACTGCTAAGGTTCAATGACTTTTGAATGAATTGCTCAAGTCACATTAGCTGGCTCAATGAAGCAGAACTGGATTTCACTAGACGTAACGCAATGAATTTTTTTCCATAAATAAAAGTTCATCTCGAGTCCTTACATATTTGAAAATACTTCCCGCTTACTCTATTTCTCCTGTCTCTCCTGATTACAAAAGCAAACGCATTGATGGTATGAGTGAAGCGAAACAGCAGTCAGCCACAGAGTATTTTATTTTCCTTCACGCAAGGATCGAAATCTTGCATGACGACTCCGCCAATTGGGAGTGAGCTATGACGTCACGTCACGGGGGTGAGGCTATCATATCTTGTTGGAGAGAGTTCCTTGGTGGACTCTTGTAGAAATTTATCTGGTGGGTTTTCCTTTATTTTACTTTGCTGGAGACTGGTTTGGAGAGCACAGTTTCGTTGGCATCGAAGAAAGAAGTTATTGGTGCGGTTTACTGAGCTTAGCTCGCCTCAATTGCGACTAGTAAATATGGAGAACGAGATGAAATATTTGGCCGTGGATCGAGCAGCCATTGCTGATCCAGCGGCTCAAGCCAAATGGACAGCAAGGAAATTAGTTTGGATCCCTGACGACGATCATGGTTTTGTTGCTGCCAGTATGAAAGAAGACAAAAAAGACCAGGTTGTGGTCGAATTAGAGGGTGGAAAACGAAAAACTGTGAACAAGGATGACGTCCAAAAAATGAACCCACCCAAATTTGAGAAGGTGGAAGACATGGCCGACTTGACCTGTTTGAACGAAGCTAGTGTACTCCACAATCTGAAGGACAGATACTTCTCTGGCCTGATCTACGTAAGTGATTTGTTATCTCTTTCAGGGTTCTTTCGTGTTGTGTTAGTAGTTTTCGTCACTCAGTCTGTGATAATTTGTGTGGATTTGATGCACCACCGGAAGTTCGCTGAAAAAATTATTCCACTAAACATTCAGTGGTCTTAGTTGTAATCTCTAACGATGGATTCTGTTCCCCAGACATATTCAGGCCTTTTCTGTGTTGTGGTGAACCCTTACAAACGCTTACCAATTTACACTGAGAAAGTTGTGGACATGTACCGCGGCAAGAAGCGGCACGAAGTACCTCCACATATTTACGCCATCACAGACACAGCCTATCGTAGCATGCTGCAAGGTAGGTTGATGTAAAATGGCTTCATATCCCATGCCAAGAGACCACAATATTAATACACCATCGAGAAGGTTGCTAGCGAGCGTTTTTGCGAGATGATTGAACTATTCTACGCAAACAGTGCTCCAAATTAAAATATTGGTCAATCATTTCGTCGAAACCTATTATCATTTTAACGCCGCCTGGGAGACATTCGTTATGAAGCAGATTTCCAAGAGTTTTGTTGTACAAAGCTGTCTGTAGCCCCAATTTTCCTAGGAAGATCTTTCCAAGCTACTGTTTAGTTATCATGTCGTGAGCTTGCTCCAGGATTTGCGTTATATTTACAGCATATTACGAGCTTTCTTGGCGGTATCTCTATTCAGGAATGAAAATGCCTTTTTCTCTAGCCTTCGAAACACGCCTTCGATATTCCGTTTTTGTCGCGGCAGCAAATTGGTAAACTATACTGCAATGTTACATGTGGTATTATTAAACAAACCGACCCATATTCCGTGTCCTTGCTCGTTTACAAGGTATTCCTTTCCAGAAAGTAAGTTTGTTTTACCCCTCCTCACTTGTTAGTAAATGTGTTTTACATTGCTAGCGTTTTGGTTAACTTGTACTGTTTACTGTAGGAAGGGGTTCTTTATGCAGTTTGTTTTACGTGTAGGAGTCTGAATTGAACACACCACGTCCATGTCCTTGAACGTGGACCAATATAAGTGCTGTTGGTTTTGTGAGGAAGATGACTCGAACTGCATTTGGTGAAAAATGAGACAGAAAAGTTATAAAATCTACAAGTCTTATTTGTTATTGTGTGAAAGTACAGGATCGGAAATTTATAAAATGTGGCCTTGAGTGGGATTTTTGCCTTCTGTGGGTTTTTTTGAACAACAGATTCTCATCATACTATTTTTATTTATTTTTTTTTTTTTTTGCTGAAGACTGAGTTTAAGAGGCTTATTAGCTCTCAAGATCCATTCCATTGCTTACAGTTTTTGCTCTTGTTTTGCTTTAAAGAAGATAGCTCCTAAGGAAAATCAGTTACTTCAGAATATCTTTCATTGTTTATGTTGAAGATCTTTCCATATTTTGTACACAAAATAATTCCTTTTGACTGTATTGTCTCGGCAATGAATGTGACAGAGTGTGTTCATCATTCAATTCCAAAACTATCAGTGGTGGGTCTAACACAATACTGAATGTAAACATGGACTTCAAGTCAGTTGTCTGCCAGGCTATAGTTTTGGAATACCAGAATGATATTTTCCTGTCTAATTGGAAGCCAGCAGTTTTCAATCAGTCTGTGAATACAGTATAGGTCATTTTGTGGGCTGAATGAAGCATACAAGTATTTATTGTTGTCCTAATATAATTGTGGATCACAGATAAGGTCATTAGCTCTGTCCCATGTGAAGCTGTGTGATGATTTCAGGGTCAGATCACAGAATTTTATACTTGAATACTTTATTTCTGACATGTTATTCATGTTAATGTAACATTAGGATGCATTCCATGGGTGTTGTTGCTCCCATTGTAATGGGGTTCTTTCATCACACTTTTTATTACATTAAACATTTTTTCTAACATTTGGAAATTGATTGTTGATTTTAATCTAGGTATACCCCTGTTGGTGGTATCATACTTATTTTGTAGAAAACTTTTGAGTGTCATTTAAAAGTGTTCATACAACATGATAGGAAATCTACAAACTGTATAATTCTATTTCTTATAAAGGAGGAGGTGCAGTAAAGCCCAAGAATTCTTCTCAGAATGAAAGCCTGTTGTTAGGAAACAGTGTTTGAGATTTATTTGAGGATAAATCATTTTTCTTTAATTTTAATGTTCTCTTTGCATCTACTAAAGAATATGCCCAGAAGCTACATGTTTATATCAATGTATTTTTCATTGGTAATTTAGTAATTCTTTTGGCAATAAAATATTTTTTACATGGTACTGTAACTTCACAGTTTTGGAACTATAGGTTGTCTATGAACAGTTAGCAGCATCAGGAAATAATACTGCTCTCTCTTATCAATGCCATCTTGCTGTAGCCCCATGCAATTTATGTTGCTAAGCCTCAGCTAAAAAATTGTGTGGGTGGACTAAAGAGAGGCGTCTTTACATGTACCAAATTTGTGGATGATTTGTGAGAACATGTATAAAATTGACTGAATGAGTTCAAACATGTTTATGCAAAAGAATTTGGTGCCATTCTTTCCTTGCCAATCACTCTTGTGACTTCAAAGGTTTTCTTCATGATCAAGACATGAGCTAACAAGCAATTTCTGATCAGGGATTATTGTTTTGATTAATGATGATAGCATATTTGAATTGTTTCCATGACACTTAAAACTGATTAAAAATCCATTTTTATTGCTTGGATTATGGTGGGTGATATTTGTAGAGGAGGAACCTTTTAGTGATGCTTGAATCATCTGACATTATAGGATAAAATTTATCACTCTTGGATATTTTTTCTCAGACATCTATAAATTCATCTGTTAACAGTTGTATTTTTAAGAGAATCTGCAGAAAAGAAGTAGATCAATTTATTTGGAATTACAGAGCTTGTAAACAAACTTATGTGAAAAGAAGTGTTCTGTGATGATATGTAGCAAGTGGATTGATGAGATAAATAATAATTATCTGATGTCAACATTTCCTCACTTATTTTACAGCCACTGTTTACTTGAAGGTGCCATCTTATCTCTCATAATTGGATTGCCAACATTGTTGGTCGCTTTCTGAGGGGATTTAACCCACAATGTTGTCACCTCTTGGTTGTCAGGAATTCCAGTTATCCAATTTCATTGGAATTTGGCAGGGTTCAAGAGTTTAGTAGCTCTTTTAGAAAACATTTCCTTACAAATGACATTTTTATTTAATTTGTTCTTGCAGATCGAGAAAACCAGTCAATTCTTTGCACGTAAGTGAAATAACTGAAAGAATGTAGTGATGTTATAGTGAACACAAAGCTGACTAGGTATACAGTGCATGATACGATAACTGAATATTCTTTGATTGGATGAGTAGTATGCTGTTATACATGTATGTTGGTGTCCATTAGAACTTTGAGTTGACTGAGGATTGTTGATACTGTTGGTAAATAAGCGGTGTACCAGGTTTTACAATTTTGATAATAATTATTGTTTGTTTGAACAGTATGCAAGCCTGCAAATAATTGTTGTCCATAAGCAGGTCATTTGTCAGGCCAGGGTCACGTTTTGGCCGGACAAGAGAACAGACTGGTCAGAAATCCCCGGTCAGAGTGTCCGACCAGGCTAAGCTTTCGCCGGTCAAACCCTAAAATTTACCGGACATTTGTCCGATGACTGACTGTTATTTGCAGGCTTGGTATGTCAGCATACCTGTGAAGGTGTTCATAAAATTATTGATTAAGTATGGCTGACAGTAAAAGAACAAAATTGACATATTTCATGCACATTAAACGAGTGGATGTTTGAGAACAAAATACATTATTCACAGGTGACTTAATAGAGCCAACAATATCATGGCCTGACTGAAAGGTGGTCTGTGGCATACTTAAGCTACTAGTAGGGTATAGGAATTGGTTCTGTGTTCTTCTTGGTGACTTTGTTTACCATTCAGGTGATTGACATGAGACTTGGGAAAATGACTATTGAAGTGAATATTGATACTGGTTACTACAATCCTTTACTTGGTGACTGTATTTAACCAACTTATGGGTTTCTGTTATTGTAGGGGAGAGTCTGGTGCTGGTAAGACGGAAAACACCAAGAAAGTCATTCAGTACTTGGCATCAGTGGCTGGACATTCGCACACTAAACAAGCACAGACTCCAAGGAAACAGTCTGTTACCAGTGCGAAGGTTGGGATTTCTCATGGACATGTAAGTAGAAGTTTTCTTTTAAGGTGGCTCAAACAGTTTCAACACTTTCAAGAGCCTCACTTATCAGAAAGATTGGCACTTAAACACTATCGCGTAGTAACAATGTTATGTTACCATATGAAACAACAATTAGTGCTGAATAAAATGTGGTCATTATTGTTACTTAATACGTAACCATGGTAACAGGAAAGCCTTATAAAAACGCCCTATCTTTCGGCCTTAGCTGGTCATATCTCAAAAAGGAACTCGGTGACCCCCATTTTTTTAATGCTGGAAAGTGATCGGCAGACCAAGATAAAACTGTCTGCAAAGTTTCAAAAAATTATGTGAAGCGGATTTAGAGCCACCTTAATTTTTTTATTTTTTTAAGGTGGCTCTGAATCTGCTTCACAGAATTTTTTTAAACTTTGCAAAAAGTTTCACCTTGGTCTGTTGATCACTTTCGAGCAATAAAAAATGGGGGTCACTGAGTTCGTTTTTTGAGATATGAGCAACTAAAGCCAAATAGGGTGTTTTACAGGGCGTTCCTGTTGCCATGGTTATGTCTTGTGTCACAATAATGACCACTTTTTATTCAGCAATAATTGCCATTTCATATGGTACCACAACATTGCTAATACGTGATACAGTGTTGTAGTGCAAATCATTCCAATAAGTGAGTTTCTTGAAAGTGTTGAAACTGGTTTGAGCCACCTTAAATACTTGCTTGTTTAGCAAGTCACTAAGAATCCTTCTAATAATAGCCCAAATCTGATTACTTCCTTTGTCATCTTTTCCCCAATTCTGTGATCGATGCTTCTGTTGAAGCTCCAAGAAAAGCTATTTGCACTTTGAGTAAAAACAGAAAATCCCTCTGCACATCCCCACCCGCCCCTTTTTGAGTGCAACAGTTTATTGTGTTCCCCTTAATCACCTCTTACACCCAGTTTATATTTGAGCTTTTAGCAGTGAATTTTCACCTTATTGTATACTGTGGTTAACACGTCTTTATACTCGTAAGCTTTGTTGAAGCTGCTTTCTCAACTCAGAGTCATATGAATTGCATAAAAGTGCTTATTTTGCCACACAAAAGTACATCTTTTGTTGGGAATTAAAATATAGCTGGTGCTCTTCAAAATGATGTGAGACATATTTGGAATCATTCTTAATTTTGTAATTGATTGGGAAAGCAGGAATTTTTAAGTCAAAAAGTTGTTGTCATATATACAGCTGACTTCACCATGAGAGTCATAAGCAAGATATTTCATTGTAGATTTCTGAGAAATTCTGATCCCCAAGGCCAAGAATGTGTTTGAATTAGACAAACTTTTTTTTAGACACTCAATGCACTAAACTTATTACAAAATGATTTAAATTCATTGCCAATTGATGAGCGTGGAAGCTGGTGCCTTAGAGGTTGGTGGGATTCTAATCAATTCTGATGCAACAGGGAGGTAACCATGGCAACCTTGTGAGCGGGAGCCACTCCCATGAACAGCTGCCAACAGGCACCGTCACACTGAAAGAAATTCAGTGGAATACTTGCCATTTACCATACTTACCAACCTTAACCACTAACAGGTGGCAGGGAATGGGACCAGAATCTGCAAAAAGTCACTCAAAGAACTAAGCAAAGGTTGAATTAATCTGCAAAGATTAGTGACAGCTGAATAAATTGGCAAAGATTGGCAAATGATGATCTGCTGTGTTTGTTCGAAGCCAAGCACATGTAATCTGTCCCTGGAAATTATACGGGCGCCCACCCTGCAGATTACTTGCACAAATGAGCAGGACCACTGGCAGCATTGGCTCCAGTTTAACCTTGCCTAAATTGCATTTAGCCACATATAAAAAATATGGTTAAAATGTGGCAGTTATATGAGCCTCTTCAGTCTTTGACCATGTAAAATTTCTGTTGTTCATAATAATTGTTTGACATATAAGCTAATGACTACTTTCCCTCCCCAGGCTGAGTTGGAGAGGCAACTTTTGGCTGCTAACCCCATCCTAGAGGCTTTTGGAAATGCCAAGACCGTGAAAAATGACAACTCATCACGTTTTGTAAGTTTAGGCAATCAATTGATTGAGTTAGTGATTGAAAAATAGAATGAATATTTGATTCAAACCAGTTTTCAGTTTGGGCCATTCAACTGCCTTAACACTGATCTGGTATAAAAAAAAAATGGTGGAAACACTGAAGGCAAAATAGTGAGAACAAATCATTAGAATTTGTAAAACAAGTATTCCAAGTCAACTGATCAACTGAGTTTATTAATCCGAAGTTTCAATACAAGTTCTGTGTGATCAATCCTGTTGTGTGTTTTTTTTTTTTTGCTTCAGGGAAAGTTCATCAGAATCAACTTTGATGCTTCAGGATTTATTTCTGGTGCCAACATTGAATCTTGTATCCTTATGGAATTTGTTATTATTTTAAGAGACAGGAATTGAAATGAGGCAATAATGTGGCACAGTGTATGCAGTATTTTATTCTCTGTCATGATGGTTCATTAATACATTGGTTGAGGCAGGAAGGGGTGGAAATCTGAAATGAAGTACTTGTACTTAATAAGTATGAACTTACCACCCTTTTCTCCAGCCCTTTTTCTTGCAAGTAACGCCCAAGACTAAAATAATATGCAAACTTAGGCACTTCTTTCCTTTATTCTCTCAGCCCTTGGAATAGAGGCTTTTTTCTTTATTGAAAAGCTTAACAGTAGCAGCAACATTGCAAGTAAACTTAACAGGAGTCAGACTTTTGCAACTGCGATTCACTTTCCTGGATTTCCTACCTTGAGCAGGGTTCTCAGTAGTAGCGGGCAACCGGCGAAATCCACTGCCTGTCAAGACGAAAGTAGCCGCCACACAAAGGCAAATTTCATAGCCAGCACAGGCGGCGACTTTCGTCTTGACAGGCGGCCAGTTGCCAGTTGCCAGTTGCCAGCTACTACTGAGAACCCTGCTTTGTGACAGTGCCTCCAGGCTGAAGTTTAGCTGCCTATAAGTATTTCTTTACCGTCTGACAAAAAAACTACTGAGAACCCTGCTTGAGGGAATCACTAAAAGTTGACTTGTTCCTCGCTTGTCATGTTAATGTTTTTAAAGGAAGTATTCTGTTCCTTGACTTGGTTTAAGACCTACTTGAAAAATCCCGGGCTGTGCGTCAAGCACCAAATGAAAGATGCTTTCACATTTTTTACCAAGTTCTGAATGGTCTGGACAAGCAAACCAAGGGTAAGATACTGTGCCATGGACATGTGTTTGTCTGGTTTACTTTTTGACAGTATTGAACAGAGAAAGATAGTTTAAACTGCTGACTAACCCAAGTGTGAAATGAAATTCCTTAAAATCTGTAGTACACATACACCCAGTTAGATCTGGTTTGTCCAAGAGTTTGCAACTGATATTCAAGAATGGTTTCTGTAATTTGATATTTTGCACTGGGGGTGATTTGTTATCAAGTATCTTGTTTTATTGCAGCTGAAATGCTATTCCAGGATCCAAGTTCTTATAACTACTTGAGCAATGGTAATTTGCCTGTCAGTGGCTGGGATGATGCCGCTGATCTTCAAGATTCTTTGGTGAGTGATGTAGGGCATTGATTTAACTATATATAAGCACAGTAACAGGTTATTTAAGTTGGTTAGGTTTCGTTCAGTCACAAAGTATGTTTGGCCAGCTTGGAATTGTTTGGCTACTCATAGAAGACCTTTTTGTGAAACTTAGACTAGGAAACCTAATGTTCTGGAGCAAAGTAAATTACTGGTATCTAACAACTGTCAAGTACATACATTAGTGGTGCATAGTCTTTGTAAACATGTACTTTCTCCTTTACTGATTTTGCATGGGATGCACTCTTGGACATGCTCCTTAGTGTGTCAACTCTTACAGACTACTATATAAGTGTGTTTATTTTGTGATCACTTAAGACAAAGGTATTAATTACCATCAAAAAAATAAATACCTTGCTTGAGTTATTTAGTCAGGCTAGAAATGCAAGAATGAATGTTAGTGCTTATAAATGGAGGAATCTGGTTGCAAAATGTGTGCTTGTTTGATTGCTATTCCTAGCATAAAGTATGTTTCTTGTTTTGAAAAGGAGTGGTGAATCTATATACATCGAAACAAGTAGTATAACAATGATTTGTGAAGGAACATTTTTCCAAAAGGGATTTCTTTTTTTTTTAGGCTTGCATGAGGGATATGGGAATTGCAGAAGAAGATATAAATGGTGAGTTCTCCATTCCATGCTACACATTATTTTGTTCCTCATTGTAAATGAAAAGAAGGTTTTTAAATCACAGTGGAACCCAATTAATGTGACCACCGTTGGGCCATGAAAATTGGGTTGTATGAAAGGGTTGGTCAGATTAACAGGGTCGTCAAGTAAGAAAGTATGTGGACGTTTGTAGTTTAGGCCGCAAAAAGTGGTCGCAGCAATGGGGTGGTTGTATGGCGGGGTTCCACTGAATGTTGTTATTGTGTTTCTAAGCACAGTCAGATAAAACTATTAAACTTTTATTTTTATTCTTAGCCCTCTTCCGTGTGGTATCTGCAGTTCTTCAGTTTGGTAACATGGTTTTCAAACAGGAGAGAAGCAATGAACAAGCCATCATGCCAAGCAATGAAGGTTAGACTTTCAATAATAATAATAATAATAATAATAATAATGAGCCACGCCCTTCACATCACTAAAACATTCAAAGTGATGTATTACCCACTGGGACACCTATGGGGTGCTAATGAGATTAGCACTTAGCAGATATTGTTTGGATGAGATTTATTTTATTAATTTTACTCAATTTTATCCCTATGAAATGTAAATTCGTAAATTTTGAGACAGACAGAGAGACTGCATGTAGCATGTTTGCATGTAGCATCTTATCAAGTTAATTTTCACTGCAATGATGCCATTCAGACAAAAAACTCATGTTTGTTAATGTAACTTATGTGAAGGTGCTGAATTTTCACCCACAAATCAAAATCTTTGAAATCCTGAATTTTCAACCCTGTTAGTCATGTACTCAAGATGAATTTGATTTCTCAGCTAACAACTCTGAATTTGCTTTTTGCCCACAGTTGCACAGAAAGTTTGCCATTTGCTTGGCATTCCTGTCACTGAATTCTCCAAGGCTGTTCTTAGGCCCAGGGTGAAGGTTGGCCGTGACTATGTGCAGAAAGCTCAGACAAAAGCACAGGTACGCTCTGTAGCAAGTTTGAGTAATTGTTTACATGAGTTTTGTTTGCTCCGTGATTTGTTTACATGATTCAAACCTTTGCTCTTAGCTTATTGGTTTCTTGTTTTAACCATTTCGTCTGATTTGTTATCTTGCAGGCAGAGTTTGCCATTGAAGCTGTATCAAAATCTCTTTATGAGAGAATGTTCAAGTGGATTGTAATGAGAATCAACAAATCCCTTGACAGGACCAAGCGGGAGGGAGCATCTTTCATTGGCATTTTGGATATTGCAGGCTTTGAAATCTTTCAGGTAAAACTTTGAATGCCTGTGTAATCATGGTTTATTATTAAGTGGCCATTGTGTAACAATGTACAACTTCTAGTAATACCAGTTTTTTTTTATTCGCTGTGTCCGTCTTGAGGCCCGTGGCCTACTCGCCCAGAGATGTAAGAAATTGCTTTAATCCGGCCTGCAACTGAGAGTTGATCGCGCAACCTCAGGATCTCAGATCTTACTTTACTCTGGCAAATTTCTTGTTGTAGCTATTGTAGCTAATGTTTTACATGTGCAAGGCAAATAGTTTGCCCATGGGATCATTTCATGTTGGTATGCCTTAATACAAGCTTATCTGCCTCATTGCATTTATTTACCCTTTTTGCCAAAAACTAATCATAAGGAAGTTGGTCAGAACCTTTTCTTTTCAATGACATTGGATTATCAAGGTTAGACAACTATTGAGAAGAAATAAAATCAACCAATCGAGAAGTAGGGTACAGTCTTGATGGTCCACCAAGTCTAAGTGATCACTATCTCATTTGTGCTTGCAATCTTCCTTACATTGTCTTTGGGGCACATATTAAGAATGATCATCAGGCACCAGCAGTTAGTGTGTACATGGCAAAATGTATTTATAGGCATTCTGTTTATGATCTTTTCAGATGAATTCCTTTGAGCAGCTCTGCATTAATTACACCAATGAAAAACTGCAACAGCTGTTCAATCACACCATGTTCATTCTGGAACAGGTACTGTACTGTGACTTCATTCTTTTGAAATTTTCGTTACTCACACAATGTCATCTGGAACACTGTACCACAGTACGAGGTGACCAGAGGCACAGTGGTGCAGTGGAATTGGTGATATGTATATTATTATACCTGCCAACTCTCACACCTTAGGTGTTAGTCTCACGCCTTAGGTGTGAGTGTCAGGCCTGCAGGTTGAAAACTTCAATCTCACGTCTATGAGACCAATTTCTCTTGCTTGGTTGAAAGAATGACACACTTAAAAAAAATATGTAGCTTCAAACCAATGCATGGTAATGAAAAGTCCCTTTGGATCTCTGATTTTTGAAGGAAAGACACTGGGGACAAAGTTGTGTTTGGCAGTAGATATCCTGGGTTCTGAATTATTTGGAATCTCTTTGGAAATGAAATCTGAAATGGTTGTGTCGTCTTTGAAAATCCTGTTACTCTTGGTATAAAAATCTCATGCCCTGTAGTCAGAATAAGTTGGCAAGTATATATTATTGAGGTAAAAAAAGTTAGCCCCTTGGCCCCTTTGTCCCACTTGTGCACCATAAATTATGTGATCTCATTGTTTTTGAATTTCATATCACAGGAAGAGTACAGAAAGGAGGGAATTGAGTGGAAGTTCATTGACTTTGGTTTGGACTTACAGCCTTGTATTGATCTCCTAGAAAAGGTTTGTCTTTGTGTTGTTCATGGGCATTGTATATTTACCTGCACTTTAGTTACTTATCTATTTTGTGCTGTGGTTACTACTTTGCTGTTCTTACTGCTTCTTTCGTGCCCGCACTTTTAGAGTTTAAACAGGCACAATAGCAACAATTAAGAGAATAATGTTATTTGTGCTGTTATGTACATGTACTATAGTTGCAACCAGTAAAATAAAAATATTGATGTTCAATTTTGGCGTCTAATAATCCTGGTAGTTTCCTGAGGTCACCTCACCACTATCTTAAAGGTGAAACATTGCAAGAAGGCAAATAAACGTTAAATGTTGCATTGCACATACTAAGTAGTATTTTTGTAGCCTTTGGTGGTGTCACTTTTTTAAAGGTTATTTATTCAACTTAGAGTAAATTCTATGGCTTGCGTTTCAGCCTATGGGCTTGTTTGCTCTGCTGGATGAAGAATGCTGGTTCCCTAAAGCTACAGACAAATCTTTTGTTGAAAAAGTCATCAAGGAGCACACCAAACATGAAAAGTTCAAGATTCCAGAGTTCCGCTCAGAAGCACATTTCTCTGTTATTCACTATGCAGGAAGGGTAAGCTGAATGACAGCAAATAGCATAAGTGAAAACCATGAGGAATAGACAGCTGTGCCAAATAAGCTAGCCTTTTGCATGCACAACCTTATTTTCAGTGGTTAAGTATGGATCATAAAGTTGTTTATTTTCATCGGAAGTAGTCAACATTTACCATGAAGATGTCCAGCATAAATGTTGGCTGATTCAAGCAAAAGTGGCAGTGGTGTTTGTGTAGAAACAAAGCAGATTATTTAAACCAGCATTGTGAAAATGTCAAATGTTACAATTTTACTAAATTGCATTCAAAATTAACTTTTCTAACCAGTTTAGTGTCTCTTGGTGCAAGTAGCATCTGCTGCCAGTACTAGTTGAATGGCATTTAATAAAATTGATTGGGATGTTTCAATA
The DNA here is from genome assembly GCA_948470475.1 of Galaxea fascicularis. Taxonomy (NCBI): domain Eukaryota; kingdom Metazoa; phylum Cnidaria; class Anthozoa; order Scleractinia; family Euphylliidae; genus Galaxea; species Galaxea fascicularis. The sequence goes on along the minus strand of OX419340.1, from coordinate 2,530,407 downwards.
AATTAATAATGGTAGCAGGACTGAGTGGAATCCAATTTGGTCCGTGATCATACAAGTGATTAACAAAATATCGGACAACCATGTAGCAGGAGTCTAATTTGTTTCATCACAAGTATTATTACAGGCTGAATTGGACGACACAAAGTCCTGTTACCAATTAATCGTATTAATAACAAAATTTGAGAAAAACGTTATAGGAAGAAAATAGTTTTCATCCTTAGATGCGTAGTAAAGAACATATTAAACTAAAAGTGCACCTGCCCTCTTCCAGCGTGCAATATGGTATGTACTGTCCAATTACTTGGGCGTGTCGTGTACACTGTCCTATTAGGGCGAAAATCATAGCTGGTCAGATGCAATAATTTTGTTCTAGTTACGATTAAAATCTTAAGTTGTTCATGTTGTGTTGGTTTTGCTTGTTACTTAGGTTGACTACAACTCTGGGCAGTGGCTTACTAAAAACATGGATCCACTCAATGACAACATCATAGCCTTGCTTCAGAATTCCTCTGACACATTTGTTGGTCTCCTCTGGAAAGATCTAGGTAGGTGCCCATGAAAAACAGTCTTTTAACCCAAAGGAAGCACTTCCGTAATTTCTTTTATGCTGAGGAAGATGTGTTTAGATTTCATTTTCGATCTTTTCTAGCTATATGCACACTGATGAAATCCTTGAGCTAAAATGAGGCCATGTTGGTTCCAGTTTTGAGACTGCCCTTAACCCTAATATAATCTTAACTTCAAAATTTGACAAATTAAATTAATGCTACTGGTTATGCATTTTTTATTGTTCCTTTTCCCTTAAATTACCAGATGTATAAAGTTTAGTACTGTTAGAGCATAGGAAAATGGTAAGCACCAATACACAATTGCCTTATTTTCTTTGTCAACAGAAAATGTTGTCAGTATGAATGCAACACAGAGTGAGACTCCGTTTGGAAGCAAAGTGCGCAAGGGAATGTTCCGCACAGTAAGCCAGTTGTACAAGGTAAGACTGTGAGGAAGTACCAGTAAAATGTTGTTCTTACTGGTATTGATGTTGTTTTGATAAGCTCAAGTTTTGCTTTTATGATGTGTTTTTCCTCTCTTTGTAAGCCTCTGTTTTCTCCTGACTGTAGGAACAACTTGCCAAACTGATGGTTGTCCTACACAACACTAATCCCAACTTTGTCAGGTGCATCATTCCAAACCACGAGAAAAGAGTAAGTTACTCTGCTCCAATAGACAGTAAAATTTTATTATGTACAGTGTACTGGGACTGGTGAGTGTTGGTTGTTCATTGTTAATGTTTTGTGCACACTCATCTAAAGAAATTGAGGTGGATTTTTAAAAATTAATTTAAAAAAAGAAGATTCTCTAATGACAAGACTTTCAATCAATGGGCCTCTAGTATATAACGTTGGTAACAGGAAATTGTTTGGCCTCATTTTGAAAGCGTCTTGACCATGCCAAACTATACTCCTTTGGTTGCATAGCTCATTGACTTGTATAGCTGTTATGCAAAAGTTGTTTAAAATCATGGTTACCTTCTTTCTTTTTATTCCAAAACTACATGTACTGTAGTTCGAAATTAATTTGTTGCAATATACCACTTCTGCTGAGTTTTATACTATTTTGTTATGACAACAAGGCCCACTTCACTATTATTCAAGAGTGCCTTTTATTTGTTAGTGAATGGAATCTCATTTGGATATATATGAAATGTAACAAATGGAATGTGGTTTAATGTTGTCTCTACTGTCATTGACAACCACATTTGTCACCACAGTGGTTTGTTTTTTACCACAATATCAACGTCGAAGAAAATGTTTATTTCAAAGCACAAGAGCTTAAAAAGGCAGTGCATGACGAGTTGACTCGCAGGGCATTGTCTAGACTTTTATTAACAATGGCAAGTTACCGGTAGCCAATCAGATTGTGAGATTACTAGTAATTGTGGTTGAAACTTTCCTTCAAGATAAAAAAGAGAACTGATGCATTCTCAGCATTGTGAATAAAATGTTTCCATTTTCTTTTGCTTTTGTTGTTCATAGGCTGGCAAGATCAATGCTCACCTTGTGTTGGACCAGCTGAGGTGTAATGGTGTGTTGGAGGGTATCAGAATCTGCCGACAGGGGTTCCCTAACAGAATGCTCTTCCAGGAATTCAAGCAGAGGTGTGCAGTTCTCTTCATTGTGGTTACCTCATACACTAATGTGGACTGCCTCTGCAACTTCACAGTTTAAGGGAGACAGTTTTAACCGCTAAGGGGTCTCCTTTTGACGAGTAAAATCAACTGGCATTAGACAGTGTAAAATCTAGAAAGTCACTCTTAGGGAGGAAAGTGTTAAGGGAGACAGTTTTTTAACCCTTTAACGGCTAAGGGGTCTCCTTTTGATGAGTAAAATCAACTGGCGTTAGCCAGTATAAAATCTAGAAAGTCACACTTAGGAGGGAAATAATTAAGTTGTTGAAAGATGTGATTTAATCAACACTGTCAAACACAAACTCAGAAAAGAACTCTGGGTTTTCCCAAAAGGAGTTGGACCTATGACCTTTGTACTAGTTTAGTTGCACTACCACTGGGCTACAGAAGAAGCTTAGACCATTAAACTAGCTCCATATGATATTGTTAAATAGCCCAAGTGAAGTCTGGTTTTGTATGAGGACTTGACAGTTACAGTACATATTATCTGCCAGTACTTGGTTGCCTTAATTGTGATTTTTTTATTTTAGGTATGAGCTTTTGACTCCTAATGTCATCCCCAAGGGCTTCATGGATGGAAGAAAGGCTTGTCAGAAAATGGTTTGTGTTTTTTTTGAAACCATTTTCCGTTTTTTTTTTAATTTCCTTAAACATCTGCACTCTGTCTCAACAAGAAGAAAACAGGAACTTCATTGTCTACCAATGTCTGGTTTTGTTGTTGTTGTTGTTGTTGTTGTTAGTACATTGCTGTGATATAACAACTTGAACCTTTGACTTTTTTGTAGTTGGAAGTACTAGAGCTGGACACGAATTCATACCGCATTGGCCAGTCAAAGATATTCTTCAGGGCTGGTGTTCTGGCTCACTTAGAAGAAGAGCGTGATCTGAAATTGACGGAGATCATTACCATTTTCCAAGCCTATTGCCGTGGTAACATCGCAAGGAAACACTACAACAAGCGAGTGCAACAGCTGAGTGCCATCCGCGTCATTCAGCGTAACTGTCTCAGTTACCTTAAACTTCGCAACTGGCAGTGGTGGCGCTTGTTTACAAAGGTGAAACCTCTCCTCAATGTCACAAGGACAGATGAGGCACTGCGAGAAGCTCTGGATCTCAAGCGTGCCAATGAAGAGAAACTTGACAAAATTGAACAGAACTATCAAGAGCTTGATAAGAATTTCCGGCAAACCGCTGAGGAGAAGTCTATCCTGCAAGAGCAGCTGGAGAGAGAACGGGATGCATTCCAGGAGGCTGATGACATGCGCCAGAGGCTGCAGACCCGAAAACAGGAACTGGAAGAGTTGCTGAATGATCAAATGGAGCGGTTTGATGAGGAAGAAGAAAAGGTTCTGAATCTCACGGAAGAGAAGAAGAAACTTCTAAAAGACATACAGGACTTGGAAGACAGGTATGCAAATGCTTGAAGGCTCTGGTTGACAGTGTTACTCTCTGAATGGGTACTAGAACTTCATCACATGCCATCCATTAGTGATTTTAAACCCAGCACTTAATGCTTGCTCTGTGTTGGGATTGAAGTGATGTGCAGGAAAAGATTTAACATTATGGTCCGTAATTTAAGTGATTGTACGCTGGCAGCAGTATTTGCTCAGTTCTTAGGTTTGCCACAGTCAAGGAAAAATTAGGGAAAACAGAGTTTTTCATGGTCAGGGAAAAGTCAGAGAATTTTGTATCAAGTCAGGGAAATTCTAAATTCTACCTGAAAGCATTTAAAAGTCGGGGAATTTTACTTTTGGCTGGCTATTAGGTTTGGGAAGGAGATACGTTGTTACAAAAGGCAATTTCGTTTCAAAAAATTCCTTGCAGATTAATTGATTCTTTGTCTTTGTTGCTGGCTTCATTTTCCATAGATTAGTCTTGCATGGTCAGTGAGAACTGGTTTGTGGGCAGTGAAATGTCAGGGAATTTTTTCTATCCCAATGAGTGGCAACCCTGTGTTCTGATCTTTAACTGTAAATATTTTTTTAAATATGGTTCTTTAATTCAGCACTGGCGAGCACTTTGCATTTATTGATTTGTTTGTAGCTTAGAAGAAGAAGAAGCTGCCCGACAGAAACTTCAACTGGAAAAAGTCACCGTTGAAGCCAAAATAAAGAAACAGGAAGAAGATTTGACTTTGTTGGAGGACTCAAATTCCAAGGTTTGCCATTGGACTTTGTTGCTTCTAAATGTTAGTCTTGTCTTTCTGGAATTTGTTACAGTCTGCAATCACTGTAACAGGTACCTCCTGGACCTTGATTTGGTATCCATAGTAGCAGCATTCGGTTGAAGTTGAGGCAATGTTCAAATCACTTCTGTGGGGTTAATTATCTAAACAAAATTTGAAACGTTCACTTCCTTGTAAAAAGCTTTTTTAAAGAGGGATACGAGGGACTTGACTTAATAGCCATATGATCCTTTCTGATCACGAACCAAATGTTCATTGAAGACCTGAAATTCTTGTCCGAGATTTTGTTCAGGAAATTTTGTTGTCTTGACGATTTTGTAAAAAGAACACTGAATATCATTACAATTTACGGGTTGTCTTGGTGGATTCTTATGCCTGATAAGCCACAAAGCCCAAAGAGCCTGTAACCCATTACGTATGGGTTTTATCGTATTTTTTACAGCTCACCAAGGAGAAGAAATCTTTGGAAGACAAACTACAGGAGACGACTCAGCAACTTGCAGATGAAGAGGAGAAAGCCAAAGGTTTGGCCAAACAGAAGGCCAAACAGGATGCTCTCATTGCAGATCTTGAGGAACGGCTGAGGAATTCGGAGCGAGTAAGAATTTTTGCATTGATTGTTAGGTTGTCTGTGGTCCTGTGCGACGCAGTGCCACAGGGTAACTTACCGGTTGTGCTTTCATTGTGTCGTTGATTGCCTTTTTTTGTATTTTCAAAATGGTGCAATCGCAGAACATGCCAAAGAAAGGACAGTAGAGCAAAAATTAAACCAGTTTTAAACTAAAATGGCAAATGTGGCCGACAGGTACATAAAAAAGGATTTTAGGAAAAGGAGGAATTCGACATTTTGTCTGATTTTCATGTGCAATTATTTAAGGAGTATTTATTGTAATGCATTGTCTTCTGATATCACTCATAAAGTAGAAAAAATTGAGAAACGGAAAGTTTAAAAAGTTGTCAACTTAGGAATGCTGATTGATTACCTGTCATTTTGTTTGTGCTCTAGAACTGCCAAGAGTTGGAAAAGATCCGACGAAAACTGGAAGCAGAGCTTGCCGACGTCCATCATCAGTTGGAGGAGGCGAAGCAAACAGTAAGTGGTTTAAAATGATGCCAACAAAAACTAGACCATCCCTGGATTTGTTTGAAAAATCCAGTAAAACTGAGGCTTTGTTGTAGTTTTCTAATCTATTTACGTTTGCACATTTAAGATCCAAGACCTGGAAGCTACAATTCATAAGAAGGACATGGAGTTGAACGACTTGAATTCACGGTAGGATCAGCAGTTTGTTTTTTGTGTTAAACAACATACTTCTCGAGAGATTTAAAAAAAATACATACTTTTTGCAGGTAAATCTCTAACTTTTTAAATTTTGTACGGTATCTCCAAGTATCAGAAAAAAATCATTTTTCATGAGTGGCTTTTCTTACACTCGGGAAATTAAAAGTAATAATATTAGGGAATTTTCATCGTCCAGGAATTGATCTGAAGGTTGATTGTCCACGAGAAAACCAGACAGCAAGGCTAAAATTTGCACTCCTGTTAAATTGAATCTGTACAGGGTTGACGACGAATCCGCGAAGAGAAGCGAACTAGAAAAGGTTAAACGGGAAATGGAGAACCAAATTGAGGAGTTGAAAGATGACTTGGAAGCCGAGAAGAGTGTCAGAACAAAGGTTGAGAAACAAAAAAGAGAACTCAGTGAGGTAACGGAGTGTATTACCTAAAGCTACTGGTTTTCAGTTTTGTTTTGTTGGCATTTCAAAGAGACAATTCTTCAGCTTGCGTTCTTATCGTTTGAATAACCTCTAAATCGTTTTATTTTAATTTCTTGTTCCTTTAGGAGCTAGAGTCCTTGAAAACGGAACTGGAGGAATCCATCGACACAACAACAGCTGCGCAGGACATGAGAAATAAGCGAGAGTCGGAACTTGCGGCTCTGAAGAAAAGCGTCGAAGAGGAAACTGCTGCACACGAGGCTGCCATGGGACAACTCCGACAGAAACATGCTCAACTGGTGGAGGAATTAAATGTGCAGCTGGAAACAACTAAGAAGGTACAAAATACGTGACCTATGGGGCTGGGTAGATGGCCTGTGTGGTGTTATCAGCCCTTTATTTTTCTTCGCAGTTTTTGGATTTTTAACAAAGAGGAGATCTTTTGATGAGCTCTGAAGCGTTTCACTCGAACTTTGTGTTAACCCTTTAAGCCAGGACAGTGATCAGAACCTACTTTCTCCTAACAGTATCTTCATTTCAGCTAACACATGAGTTATGAGAATAAAAGAAATGAACGTCAAACGGCTTGATATGTAACCAAATTCCCTGAACTAGTAGTATAAGAAATATGATAAGACCGGTTAAGAGAATATGCATGTTGATGGCGGAACCTTAAGGGTTAATGATTAATTGTTTAACTGAACTGTTATTTTTGGCTTTTAATGATCGGCCTATGTGTTAACGACGTCCACTACTCTGACTTATTGTGTAGTGAAATTTGTTGTTTGTTTATTAATTGATGTCCTACTTTTGCCACTGTACAGCAGAGTAACCACAGAAATAACCTTTCTGTTTCACATTATCCTAAAGGCTTGTTTTATTTTCCACTCATCCTTTCTCCTAGGGTAAAGCTCAACTCGAAAAAGCAAAATCACATTTGGAAGAGAGCAACGCGGAGCTGAAATCAGAAGTTTCCGAACTGACCAACCGCAAGACTGAAGCCGAACGCAAGGTGAAGGTGCTGGAAAATCAGGTGTCAGAGGCGAACACTCGTCTCACAGACGATGAACATCAAGTAGCTGAACTGTCAAGTGTAAAAACTAAACTTCAGAAGGAACTGGAAGAAGCTAATGCTCAGCTGGAAGAAACTGAGTCCAAGTGTTCCGCTGCTGAAAGAGCAAAGGCACTACTGGAGTCACAGGTGGCAGAAACACAGGTAAAGCGAATCCCCCACTCCCTCCCGTCCCTAACCAAAATACAAGGCTATAGCTCTTCCTGTATAGTCGCACAGATGAATATGAGAATGATTGTAGCATTAACGCTGTGGCAAAGTATTTGTATACTAGCCAGGCTCCTAAGAAAAGACCACAAGAATATATGACGCTTATTTTTGTTTATCCCAAGTGGTGGTAAATTAACTGATTTTAACTCTTCTTGTTTGTTAGGAATCTCTATCAGAAGAGACCCGCCAGAAACTGGCTTTGAGCAACAAATTGAAAGAAAGCGAGAGTGAAATCAATCGCCTGCAAGATCAACTGGACGATGAAGAGGATGCAAAGATAGCTCTTCAGAAAAACCTGACAGCAGTCCAAGCTCAGGTGGGTAAAAAAGTGAATCCGCCTCCGCTTGGGTGTGTGTCTTAGTCATGAATTATTTGTTAGTTATTGCTGACCGGTTAGCTCAGTTTGTAGAGCTCTGGACTCCCGTGCGGAAGGTCGCGGGTTCAAAGCCCGGTCGGGCCAACACTCAAGGTCTTTAAATAACTGAGAAGAAGGTGCTGCCTTTGTACCGACATCTACAAATGGTTGGACTTTCTAGTCTTCTCGGATAAGGATGGGACGGATCACAAGGGGTATGGCCTCGTCAATCACCTGTATCATGAGCCTCCGGCTTGGGATACTGGGCAACCACTCCCTGTGTACTTGACCAGGGGTTTCCAGCTGGTTAGAGAAAAGTAACCGACTTAACTTTAATTTAATACAAAGAATCTTTCTTTAATTACTTAAATTTAGGGGGAAAAGTAGCCGACTTCTGTAAGCGAAGTAGCCGACGCTTTTCGTGGGCCGTCTGTGCTTATTGAAAGCACTGCTTCACGTTAAATAAATTACCTTCCCTTCCCTTCCCTTACCCTAGTGATATTTGAATTTTCATCTTTACAGATGACAGATCTCAAGAAATTGGCGGACGATCGTTCCGCTCTCCTCGAGGAAGCCGAGCAGTCCAAAAAGAAAATGTCACGGGATATTGAAACGCTGCAAGGTCGGGTTGATGAACTTAGCGCCAACAACAGTAAGCTGGAAAAGACAAGGAAAAGGCTTCAAGATGAGGTATACCTTGAGTCCATCTATGTTCACGTTATTCGTTGTTGCTTGGGTTTGTCACAAAGGCAGTCATGGAAAATTGTAACCTGTATTTGTAAATAAAAATGTCATCTTCTCGTATATCAACGAACAACTGGACGTTATTCTTGGTTTCATTGCTCTTTTCAAACAGGTCGATGACGTGCAACTTAACTTAGAGAAGGAGAGAGCTCAAGTCAGTGCACTGGAAAAGAAGCAGAGAAAGTTTGATCAGGTTTGTGACTCGGTTGTTAATTATTGCTGTGAGAGCATTTTGTTCTCCGTGGCTGGTTTATTAACCGCGTGTTTCCTCTTTTCAGTTGCTAGCCGAGGAAAAAGCCATCTCCGAGAAGAACGCCATGGAAAGGGACAACGCTGAACGTGACGCCAGACAGAACGAAACAAAGGTAAGTACCCTACCTTACTCTGCACAATTTTATGCCGCCTGTGCTGTTGAAAATCGGCAGAATTGTGGGAGCTTACCCGCCATCTCTCCCAAACCATCCCACCGTCGCTCAAATTTAACGTTCGAGTAGATATCTCCTGGTAAGACCTCTCTCGTGTTTTTGCATCCAAAATGTGTTGTATGACTGTTGCTTTCTCTTGCTTATGTTGTAAATTATTGTTGTGGCATTCCGTTGAGTTTAGTGGGATCTTTGCCTTCAGAATATACTTTAGGTTGACCGAAATTGTCGTAAAGTTTAACTTTTGTTTAGCCATCTTTTGGTTTGCACCGAGTTTGTAGCAGTACAGTTTGAACAGGCATGTGAATAAACGACATTTTTGTGTTTTAGGTTATTTCTCTCACTCATGAACTGGAAGAGCTGCAAGAGAAACTTGCCGAGTCGGAACGTCTACGCAAAGCCGCGCAAAACGAGCTGGAGGCCATGATGGAGAGTAAAGACGACTTCGGTAAGAACGTGCACGAGCTTGAGAAAACCAAGAGATCATTGGAGGCACAGCTGGAGGAGCGAAAACAACAGATTGAGGAGCTTGAGGATGAGCTGCAGATTACGGAAGACGCTAAGCTTAGGATGGAGGTGAACATGCAAGCCGCCAAGACTCAGTTTGATCGAGAGCTTGCCGCCAGAGATGAACAGAACGAAGAGAAGAGGAAGGCCCTGCTTAAACAGGTGAGAGGAGAACAGAATCTGCAATTAGCTACAGAATTGATTGGTATGTTTTTGATATACAGATGTAGAGCCACTTGGAAGAATTTACGAATTCGGCCTCAAGACTTCTTTGCATAATAATGGAACTCCAGAAAAACATTGTGTGTCTTTACGGTTCGACTTTTGTTACCTAGAGTTACAAGAAGTAATCTCTCTGTTTTTAGCTTCGTGAGCTTGAGAGCGAGTTAGACGAGGAACGTAAAGCCCGTGTGAACGCTGCCAATGCAAAGAAGAAGATTGAGATGGACATTACTGATTTGGAGGAACAACTGGAGGCTGCAAACCGCGTGAAGGAAGACGGACTGCGACAGCTGAAGAAGTACCAACAGCAGGTGAAGGACATCCAGCGAGATCTGGACGAGGCAAGGCACGCAAGAGACGAGATATCCGAACAGGCCAAGGAGAACGAGAGGAAAGCCAAACAGCTGGAGGCTGATTACCTACAGATGCAAGAGGTGAGGATCTTGGTGCCAAGGAGATTCACGTGCAATAAAGTTGTTTTTGTTCCTTGTCGTTGTTTTGGGGTTCGTTTGTCTAATCCGTAGCATCACTTTGTGTCAGTGGTAAAAGCCATTTAACTTGATAAATATTACTGGATTTTTAGCGGCTGCATTTAGTTCTCTTGTGCTGTAAAATACCACGCTACCGTACTCATCACCAAGTTTGATTGAAGTCCATCTTTCTTGTTTTCTTTTATTTACCTTTTCTAACGCGATGGTCTTTGCGTTGTAGGATCTCGCTGCCGCAGAACGCGCCAGGAAGAGTCTGGAGGCTGAGCGAGATGAACTTGCTGATGAGCTGTCGGGCTCGTCTCATTTGAAGTAATGCTTTGTTAGCCATTTTAGAGCAGTTCTCAACTCAGTGTCGTAAAACCAAAACCCAATTAATTTCTCTGGCCATTAACGGTAGGCGTAAGCAGTGAAATATACCATTAAGACAGGAACCGCGCAGCATTTTTGCGATTGGGGGGCCTAAATAAAATGCCAAAGGCATTTTTAGCGTGCGCCGTAGGCGCAAGCGTCCTAGGGGGGTCCGGGGGCATGCTCCCCCGAAAAAAATTTTAAATAAATGCTTCTAGAATGGCTAAAAATACATCCCAATATAGCAGACACCGTGAATTCTTTTATTATTTATCAGGCTAATCAGGAAAATCCCAATAATTACTTTTCAGCACGTTGACAAATCTAAATCTAAAACTGTAAAACAGTAATTTTTCAATTGAAAAAAAAAATTTCCAAAATTATTGGGGGGGCCCGGCTCCGCGGTCCCTGTAAGAATTAGACGCAAACGCATGCAGACGGTGTCAAGTGTGGGGAGATTGGAGCGAGCAAGTCATGATTGGTTTTGATTGGTTGCAACAGTGGCAGGAGTTTTGCTAACCAATCACTGAGCGTAGCAATACAAAACCAAAGCGTAGGCGACTTTCCAAACACAAGTTTAAATGATGGTATTTTTTTTTACAAGTCATTTACTCATGTTACCGCAGACAAGTTTGACTCATAACTCTGTCTGGCCACTCCATCCATTTGTTTCAAAGCTTAATAACGTGGTTGTGGCTCGCGAGGGTTATAAAAGCTTGAAAGACGCTATTTGTGTCATTCGAATTTTTGATTGAATCTCCCTTTCACTTCCCTTGTCATTTGTGGAGCATTACCAGGATGGTAGAACGCTTTCCCGACGATTGCCGAACTAAAACCTTGTTGTTTTATTTAGGGGATTAGCCGCTGAGGAGAAGCGGAAACTTGAAGCACGTATTTCTCAGATGGAGGAAGAACTGGACGAGGAGAGAACTCAAAATGAGCTGCTGGTAGACAAATGCAGAAGGGCGAACATGTCGGTATGTCGAGCAGTTGTACTACAGTCGAACCTCGATTATCCGGACTCGTCGGGACCTCGGTAAATAGTCCGGATAATCGAGAGTCCGGATAATCGAAAATATGAATATTAACGAGATAGACATGTAAAAAAAAAGAGGTATATAGCAAAGAAAACATTAGAAAGGATTATTGGGCTTTTTGCGACTTTGAGTTTTCAAGATCACAACTAATTAATATTCATGAAAAAATTGGGAACAGAGAAAAAAGTCCGGATAATCGAGGTTCGACTGTATACCTCATTTTATTGACCTTTCCCCAGTTTTCAAGGGAGTGCACAAGTGCCTGAACGAGTCAGTTTTTTCCAGTTCGAAGGTCCATTTGTAGTGTTCTTAAGTATGGCTCAGCTCTTCGCTAATGTCGCGTTTGTTTACTATTTAAACAGGTGGAACAAATGCAGTCCGAAATGAACAACGAACGAGCAGAGTTTCAGAAGATGGAGAGCGCCAAGCTTACGCTAGAAAAACAGGTTAGAAATGTTAACTCCCCAGTGTATTTTTACTCGTGTTTTACATCGGGGGTTGATTCTTGAGTAGGTGTCATCCGCCAAACTCTCGTTTCCTTAACCTCTCCCAGTTTGAAGGTTTGTCATTGGTTGCATGTGTCATTATTTTTAATTTTGTTGATTTTGTTTTGAAGAACAAAGACATGAAAAACAAGCTTCAGGAGCTTGAAAGCCAGGTCAAGGCAAAACAACGGATGATAGTGCAACAACTAGAAAACAAAAATGCCACACTGCAAGAACAGCTCGACAACGAGGCCAAGTAAGTGAACGTCTCTGCAGCCTCCAGTGTGTTTTTTCGTATTCCGATTCAGGAATTTGAGAAACGAAAGAGTGCAGTACTCTGAAAATGGCATCCTCTTGACGGAGGTGGGCTGCTAACTAGTTAGCAGAATTGTGTGGACTGATTGGCTGAACCTGACTTCCGGTCCCACGTCACTACTACTGCGGGTCATGCGTGACACACTGCCGAGAGAATGAGTTTACAGTACACCGCACAGAATGAACGTTATACTAAGCCCAGAAGATACCGCTGGTTTATTTCTACATGTGGTTTCTTTTAGGGAACGCGCTGCTTTGAGTAAAACCAACCGCAGACTGGAGAAGAAATGTAAAGAGGCCATGCTGCAAGTGGAGGAGGAAAGACGTCACGCCGACCAGTACAAGGAGCAGGTTTGATCACATTTCTCTCATTTGTGTCGAATGCAAGTCGGGGTAAAGAAAATAATCGAGTCAAAAGCAGCTCCAAGAATGGGCTCTTTTTTTTTAGTCGTGTCAGTAATTTTCAGTGCACGTGACTTGAGTAATTACTGCACAGACCAGTTAGGCGTCTTGGAATGTTGTCTTTTTCTGTGCAAATTCAACGTAAGTTTGCTGTTATGGAGGGAAACAATGTTAGAGGTGGTTCTTGAACTTCTTTAAGTTAGAAATTATGCCTTTATCTTGCTTCAGAAATCTTGTGGCCTAAAGATGGTACAAGGTAGCGTATTCTGACGAAGAAAAGAGCTTAGCCCTGATCTTGCCTTTGCTGTGGTTTCATTTTAACTTATATCATTGGTGTCCTGTTTTCAGATGGAGAAAGTGAACGCCCGTGTCAAGGCCCTGAAGCGGACTGTAGACGAAGCGGAGGAAGAGAACACTCGACTCAACTCCTCGAAACGCAAAATACAGCGAGAGCTCGATGACTACGTTGAGGCGAACGAGGAACTGACCCGTGAAGTACAAAGTCTACGAAACAGGCTCAGGTAATGAATGTTGCATGAACAACTGTGTGACAGTTTTGGACAGTTTTGTTGAGCGAGAACCTCTTTTAACTGACCGTCAGACTTGCTCTTCTGATTTGTTTACTAAACCTTTTTTTTTTCGTAGAGAGTTGTCCTAGCCCCACCCTTACCCCCTCTCCCCGCTTACATCTCCCTTTCAAAATGAAACTTAGATGGGGCACCACCGCCCCCTTCCCCCCCCCCCCCAATCAGATATGTGTTGTATCAGAACCTTTCCCTTTGGTGCTTACAGTCATAGGGGCTTCACTAGGCAGCGACTCGTGAATGACCAAACAGTTTTAAATAACAAAAGCCGTATATTTCAGTTTAAACCCGGTGTCATTAAACCAAGACATATGGTGACAGTTTGAAGGTGTTGCTTCGACTTCTTATTTTCAGGGGACGTAGCGGTGCTGCCCCGTCGAGTCGCAGTGGATACACCACCCCACCAGAGCCCCGGAGAAAAACAACCCGAGGGGACCGGTCAGGAGACCTAGGGGAAGGCGATGCTACGCCAGAACCCGACGCGGATGCTTAGATCCATATGAAATCTCGCCCGGCAATGATTCAAGATCACTTGTCTGTCCTTCAAGTTTCCCTGGCTTATCTATTCTTGTTTCGTTCTTGTAACTTTACTTTCGCTCAGAGATAATTTTCTTATCCTAAAAATGTAGTTAGCTTTTTATAAAGAAGTGATAATCTTTAACCTGTGTTCGCCGACTCCACGCGAATCAGATGGTGTTAAGTTTTGAAGAGGAAAGAAAGTTTTCAAATGTTGCAGATGTCTCTAAATACTTGTTTACTGATTTAGTTTTCTGAACCTATAACTCACAAACTTCAATTTTAGTCGTGCAGTTATGTTGTCTTTTCCTCTTTTGCTTTCCGTTATCATTAGCGTCTTCCCTTTCTTAGGGGCAACAATGAAGTAGAGTTTTTAATTAGACCAAAAGGGTCATGGCATCTCAAAATCTATTTTCTCATTAAGTTTAGAACAAGTTAACCAGATAAAGTTACAAGAAAGGAAAATGGAAGACTTAACTAAGGCGTCAAATACT
>OX419340.1:2446114-2503614 GCA_948470475.1 Galaxea fascicularis | reverse complement strand
ATGGTGAGTGGTAACTTGAACAATCTGTCTGTTCTGATAAATCCAGTTGTTAACTGCAAACATGTCCTCCCTATCCTGGTTTAGTACTTGTTTCACTGGTTGGTGGGATATATAGCAGGGATAGAGAGCAGGACGGTGAAAAATTCTGGAAGCAAAGACATGCACTTTGCATGCTTGATATGTGACCTGGAAGTAACCTTGTTTGCAGAAGGAAATGTTTTTCTTGCTGAGATGTGAACTGAACACAAACATGGACAGCACTGCAATCTCTGCCTTTTGCAAACAACACCATTTCTACAGGCAAACTGAACAAAGCACAACTATGCTTGCTGTGACAGTCTTGGTCATGAGTGGCTTTCAGCTCCATGCACTTGTGATTCTGGTCTTATTGTTGTGATTCCACTGTTTCCAGGTGCTAGATGTGGAATGGCCACAGAGGCAGGTTCACTGTCATAACCAAGTTTTTTCATGTCCCGTGTCACAACACTGAATGTGACCTTTACAGTTCCTTGTGATCTCACTCGGGTCACTTCACGTCCTTCCCCCTGTGCAACAAGTTTGGGATCCACAAATTCTGGTCTCCTACCAAGGAACCAGCTACAAAAATAAAATTTGGTTATTAACTTCATTGCAAAAGGGTTACTAATTTCAGTAACATCAATATTTTTCAGCTGCTTGGTACAATAAAAAGTAGGCAGCTGAAGAAAGCCAGCTGCAAATAACTGTTCATATCGCTTAACAGAATTCAATTCATTACATGTCAGACAATGTTCAAAGAAGCCCATGTACATACATAAAAAGTTCACTTAAATGTTTGACACATGTAGGACTGCAGAAGCTCACCTTATAAATTTTTGAAATTTTGATGATGACTCGGGAACAAACATTGGGATTTCTCTTGTGTGGCTGAAAATATGGCAAATAGAAATTATATAATGAACAATAACTACCAACCACTACATACTGGTATGTGTGTGAAGGCCTATATTTAAATGTGCCTGTTTATGAGATAAAACAATTTTCAGGTTGTATCTTTAAAAGCAGCAATCAATTTTAGGGAAAGTACCAAGTAAGGGTAACACATAACTAACTACTGGTAACATTACTGATAAACCTGTGGTCCTCTAAAAAACATGAAATTACAAATAATAAAAACTACATTAGCAATAGATATAATCTACAATAGAAATAAAACTAAAAATATTTATAGAATTTGATAACGAGACAAATCAGTTTAAAGCAAAGAGCATGGAGACATCCATCTATTGTCATTAATTTAATATCAAATGATCCCTTTGTCTTCTGAGAATTTAGCACTATTTTCCATACATGTAGTTCAGCCTTTAAGGATTTCTGAGACTTCTTTGTCTTAAGTGATTGAGGCAAATTACCATTAGCTTTTGTTGATTATAATAACACTTAGCTCTGTACAGAAAGCCATCCATTGGATGGTATTTTATGAAATTATGAGCAAAATAATGATGATGTTTATAATATTTTTCTAACCTTCCTGGGGAGATAGGAACATGTACGGCTCCATATCCTCGCACTACATCATGGCCATAAAAATCCAGACCATAGCAACTAATAACTAGCTGTGGCCCTAAAAAATGTTAAATTGAATTGAACCTCAAGTATTTTTTTCAGACCTACATGCACACATTGAATAAAAATTATGAACAAAGAAGCTAACTCAAATAACAAATTAATACCTTGCAGAAAAAGTTAGTTCATTCACTCTGTGCACAATCTCACAAAATCATTGCCAAAGAAATTGGTTTTCATGACAAAAAAGTAAAAACAAAAAGAGGATCAGAGTGAACATCTGTAAAGCAAAAATGCTTTTATTAGGGTCTCACTAACTTCTTCAACAGTTAATGACAATCCCTAACATGTATGGACTTTCTTGGTAAACGACTACTGCTCGCCCAGTTTGCTGAAGATATAGGTTTGGTTGTGGATTCTCATCTTACCTTATTTGAGCATATATAGCTCAGCTTCCTGCACAGCCAAGTTATGCCAGATAAACCAGGTCAAGCATTTATTCAATCAGGAAATGTTGTTAATAAATATCATTATTATTAATGCGCTGGTGATGAGCAAGATTGATTATTGCTCTGCTATCTGGTCTAGCATTTCTGAAACCAACATCAAGAAAATACAACTTGTCCAGAATTTTGCAGTTGGGGCAATTGTCAAGACTTTACTTTTTTCTCAACTTTTTATTTCCTTTTCTGATGAGGATTTGTACATCAACACAAAATAGCCCATGTGGGAATGTTAATAAGTTTGTATGTATGTGTGTAAAGAGCCTACAGGTATATTGTAAAATTCAGTATTTTTTAATTTTCTCAATGAAAATCAATATTATATGCATATTCACCCCAAATTATTTCAAGATCAAAGATTGCTGAAGGAGGAAGGACAAAGAAACCCATAAAACCAGAAATTCTTTGGCGCTGTTGTAGGAAAATGAACCAACTTCTACTCACATCCAAAAGGACTTGTACTCTTGAATGTAATATCCAGAGGGAAATTGAAAACAAAGACTTGTCGTCTATCCAAACTCTTCTTGGTGGTCTGTGAAAGACCTTCTTCCCAACCCTGTGAACAAAAAGTTTATGCTCCTTTATTTAAACCCTAAGATCAAAATTCAAATTCTCATTTGTTGCCCCTGCACATTTCCTATAGAAGTAGTAGGGAGAAATTGTTAAAATATCAAGTCAATTGCACGTCATCATGTGTGATCCTGTCCTAATTCTCATGTGTACCCTGTGCTATAAAGCGTTGATTTTACAAGGAGAAATTTGGTGATGATCACCCTCAGGATATACAAGGCTAAGTTTATATTTTGTACCATAATATTTTACCAAGACGTCAGTTAATTACGGCAACAAAAATTGCTACAGCAGCGTAAGCAATACAGGAATGTTTAAAGTGAATAAGCTGCTTCATTATTGAGCTAAGAGGGTCGTTCAACAAAAGTGCTAAAGTGTAGATCAGTCCTTAAGAAAGATCTAAATACACAAATTTCATATAAAATAAGCTTACTTACAGACGTCACGACCCAATCTTGACCGTAAACAAAACTGTACTTGCAATACAAATCGTCAAACTCAGGAAACTGAAAGTTGTGAACCCGCATAAAAGACAGTTAGAAAGCGTTTTCTTGAGGCTCGAACATTTGGCAAGTCTTATCTCACCTTTGCGGACTCTATCTGTCCAGATACCATGACAAGAAATACCGAACTGTGAAGCCCGCCTCCCGCCATTTTGAATTTTGCGCAGGTTGTTGTTGCTAGGCACTAGTCAGCGGCCATACAAACAAAAATAGCATATCCGGGCTTTTACAAATTGTTCTGGCACTTGTTTTAGCGAAAGATGGTGGAAAAATGGCTTAAAATTCGCGTTTTTAAGGTGCGTTAACTATTTCAGTTGGAAGAAATCGTTGTTTTTGATTTTTTCAGTCACAAGATCCATATGTATCAGTGCTCTTTGATGGTTTCCTCCCGAAATTAGAGGGATATTCTTGCGTGGCAACAGTAGTCTTCACAGTGGTCTGTTGCTATTGACGTGAGTGGTCCATATTGGTTTTGCCTTATAATTTCCGTTTTTCGTTGGATCCACATGAACAGAAGACCTACTCAAAAAGGAAGAAGGAAAATTGTAAAAACTGCTCGTGGTCACGATCTGGAACTACTTAACTGTCTGCCTGGAAGAAACTTGATATTGTTAATACGACGGAGGATAATCAGTACATTGACCATTGAGAGGGTTACGATTCTTTATGCCACATCTTCATTGTTTAGTTAACTGACATTTCAGACCATTCATGACTTTATGAAGATAAGTTCATTAATTCTGTGTCATCGGAGTCATTTTCACGAAATTGTCCTCGAGGATGGCAGTTTACTTTGATCATAAGATCCAGGCTCCTTCAGTTGCAATACAAACTGACATAGCTTGGCATAGCAATTACCCACTTCTAGCAGTTGCATCCAAAAATGAGCCAGATGTCGGAGGTTCTGTGAACCTCTACCTTGATGAGGTATGGCAATCTTAACTTCTGGTTAAAAGCTGAACAGGGCTGTTGTTAAATTGCACTTTGGAAAAGCCAGCTCCACAAGTAATTGAAAGGGCTAAACTTCAGAATACCCGGCCACTTATTTGCATGTGAATAGTGTGTATTGTTATCTGTCTCGTACTTCAAACGATGCTGCTACAAGAAGACAATAGTGGTCAGAAGTGGCCGGGTATTTTGAAGTTGCTCCAACTTTGTGTAGCTGGCTATCTTGACTGCATAGTTAACTGACAGCTTCGTCAGCACTCCAAGCTGTGAATGTTTTGCAGCAAAAGTCGCCAAGTTGGTGACCCCTGTTTGGCAGTTGTAGGCCAAGCCATAGTGTTTTTATTAGTTATTGTCTTTCTAGAGTGGGATGAAATATTATTTACACTCTATTTTCTTTTAATTCTCCTCTTTCACCCTGGTCGTTAAAATGTTGGGGTATTAGACCTTATCACTGTTTAAGATGCCATCTTGGCAGGAAGGCAAAGTGCTAGGACTTTACAGTGTTTGTTTGGGGATCTGATGTCATGTATGGTAATAATTACCTAAAAAATTGGCCGTGAACAATTTACGAACTGAGAATTGAAGTTAAAGGGCAGCGGATTACACTTGGTAATTTGCATGGACACACCTTTGCTGGTAGCATTTTAAACTTTTCTATACATCTGTCTGTAATTCTTTTCCTCAGGCTCAAAAATTCTTGGGAAAAAATTGCAGTTGAATGTATGGAAAAATTCAAAAAGCCAGAGAACATTTCCTGGCACTGGTGAATTGCTCAAATTTTGTCAGTAGAACCCTTTGCCTACTACACTGTACCATAAATTAGCAATAGAATTTTTTTGTTGAGGAACAGGTGCTTCACAGATCTTTTTGACAATGGATTCACATACAAACACTGTAATTCAGTTGTGTTAGTTGGGCCGCCATTTTGATTTTTAGAAGATGATCAGGAATTGCAGCATGCATGCAATATTGCACAAATTATCTTTTTTTTTCTGGTGACCAATATTATTTTAAAAATTTCTGGTGACCATTCTGTAATTTTACATTTTGTTACAAACTGTGCTTTTCTTGAAGTACACTTTTTTCAGACAGTCACTTTTAAAAGCATTGTGTACAGCTTTGGTTTTTGAGGCTTGTTTAGGTCTGTTTTTTTTACCCTGGCTCCAGAGGCCTGTTGAAAAAATAAATATCCCTGAAAACCAAAATAGAAGGTGAGGGACGGGTCTCTGATCGTAGGAGCCAAGAAATTTGTTTCCATACAGTCCATTGATTGGTTCTTCATATGAAACAACTTTGATTGGCTTGCACTGTGCCCTCTTTTCTTTTCAGTTGAAAGTTCATGTGAAAAAAACTAATCCCATTAATTTTGTCTTTGAGTTTAATTGCTTGCAGGTTGATTCAAAACTGCAAAACAAATGGAACTGAAAATCATATTACAGTATAGTCAGTTATGTCTGTACCAAAATTGTGTAGGGTAATGAGTTGGGTCAGACTTGTCTAATTTGTTCTTTTGTGGATATTTGTCCTGCCCCCTCTATATTTGAAAGCTGATTAATACTAATATCTGACTTCGGCATTAACCATAACTGAGGTTTTCATCCTGCTCGGAATTAAACTGGAATCATATATGCAATTTGCACCAACCTATGATTAGGTCGTCAGTGGCACTTTGAACAACTCTGTCATTTCTTCTATGGTAGGGAGAGTTAGCTGAAGACTCCTCCATTCAGCGTTCCAGCTTAGTAACGGCTATAACATGGCATCCTGTCAGAAAAATCCTTGCTATTGGCTGGCAGAGTGGCAGTATACTAATTTGGAATGAGCATGACCATGAGTTGCATGAGGTTGCTTCCATACACCAGTCCGCTGTTCAAGTCGTTCAGTGGAGTAATAATGGATTCCGGCTGGTTACTTGTGATGAGGTAAGTGAAGCTCAATAAAAGTATGATGTCTGTTATCTCATACCTTTGGAAAATAATAAATTAATGCACATCTTTCCCTGCTACTCCTCTCTGCAGGCTGGGACTCTAGCAATCTGGAAAGCAGATCAGAAAGGCCGTCTTCAGCAGTCGCCCTTACACCAACATGATGTTTCCTCACCAATAACAGCTTGTGTTTTTAAACCACCATCAGCTCCTGAATAGTTAGTGAAAATGTCTTTTAGTAATTCCCTTATTGTAACAGTCCAAAATATATTGTAATGAAAAACTGTATTAGGTTTGTACAGTTATAGAAAGGTCACGGAAATTGATATTTTTGTCAGGTTCTGTATATCATGATGATGATCCATTGTTTTTTGCCACAACTATGATTCTAAGCAGCAGTAAAGTAATTGCAAGCACCAATGTGAATATGAAGTTCAATCAGTGTTCCTAAATTTCTTTACAGAACTTTTTCTCATTGTAGTGACATACAGAGTTTGGCAAAAGCTGCTGTTGCTGGTGATGAAGCTGCACTGGACATGTTAAGCTGGCGGAAAAGTAATAAAGGAAACACTTCATCATCTGAACATTCTTTCTTTTTTGGAGTGCAGGATGGTTAGTTCCAAAAACACCTACGTCAACTATGTTTATAATCAGTTTGGTGGCTGTGTGTTGTATTACCATGACTTACAGCTGACATTACATGTACATTGTATGCTCTCCAAACTGTTTCCAGTGAACTTAAGTTTCTTTAATCAGTGTAAAAAGGGCCAGTGCTATTACATCTGTCTATATGCTGAAAATCTTTCTATCATTTTGGGCCAAATGTCTCACAGGATTAGTTGAGAAAACAATAAACACTGTAAACAAGCAAACAAAACAATGGACCCTATCCCTGAAACAATAGAGCTTCATGCCATGTGGGCCAATGAAATTAGAGGTTCCCAAGAGCTACGTGACAGCAGTTCAGTTCAGGTGATTCTGTCATCATGGATTAACATTCTGTTGTTAACCCTGTCTTTTTCACCTTCACATGCAAAACTTGGAGACATAGGGTTGGGTGGAGGCTAGGCAGTGCGACCACTTGTCCCTAGAAACTCTGACTCATAAGAGGTGCCCCTTGGTGTGGGGAAGCACTGATGATGAACATTTGTGTTTATTATATATCTCAGTTAGTAGTTGTGCATAGTCTGTGGCTCTGATGGTAACATACCCTGGTAATAATGATCTTTGTGATAGCGCCAACATCCTCGGTCAAGACCCCTGATAATGTAATGTGACACCCAAAGTGACATTTGAAAATCTCATATAATCATTTTGCTCAGCTGGCATGTTCTCTGCTCTCTCCTGGTTCTGCTTTGTAACCAATCAGAGACAACTGCAAGAAAGAGCCTATCACAGATGCGTACTCAGATCTTGGTATGTCGTCAGGTCTTGAGCAAGTATTTTGGTGTTAATTACACTGGCAGTTATTACCGGTACATGTAAATTACTGTCTGTGGCACAGGCTTAGTATGTGCATCATGATCGGTTAATTTTGTGAGCCGTATTCTACTGTATGCACTTGTATGTGTAGTAAATCTTAGTTGATCTGATCAATCAATGAAAGAGTCTCTATTTCTTTGTCACCATACATGTAGGTTCTGTGTACTTTATTGATGATAAAGGCCGTGCAACACAGTGCTTTACTGGCGATGGTGCTGTCAAGTTCTTGCTTTACAGTGAAGGAAAGGACATGATTGTTGTGGTTACAGATGGATTGATTCTTTCACAACATAGAGTGGCTCATGATGGTATGACATCTGAAGTTGCTAAGGTCAGTAAAGAAAAGAGACTTAAATCAAATGAAGACTAATCCTCGCAGTTGTGTACACAATTATATGTAATTGTGAAAGAAGCCTGACAAAAATTCAGGACTTCAATGGAGTTTGAACCCGTGACCTCGCAATACTGGTGCGACACTCTAACTAACTGAGCTATGAAGTCACTGACGTTGGAAGCAGGCTTCTTTTGGAATTGCATATAATTGTGTACACAACTGCAAGGATCAGTCTTCATTTGATTTCGTTTACTCAGTTCACATGATTCATTTCATATACATCATTCACATTCTTCACTTTCACAGGAACATATGAACCTACAACTGACCTGCTCCCAACGCCAGTGGCTTGACATAGCTCAGTTAGTTAGAGCATGGCACTGGTGTCATGAAGTCACAGGTTCAAACCCTCTTGAAGTCCTGAATTTTTTCAGGCTTCTTTTGCAATTGCATATAATTCTATACACAACTGCGAGGATCAGTCTTGATTTGATTTTTTTCCTGCAGTTTACATGATGCATTTCATATACATCATTCACAAAAGAGACTTAATTTAATAATTTATTTATACATTACTGGCCAGTGTTCAAGAGAACATTCATGATTCAGGACTATCCACTGCAGTAATCAGCTACAAACAGATCAAGATGGGAAATGCATTTTTTCCTCTTATTTAAGTGGTGACATTTTACATTTTCTTCAGGTAAAGCTCAGTGGTCAACCTGGAAAAAGCCAAATAATCTGGGCTGGAAAACAAGTTTTAGCAACAGCATCTGGAGAAAATGTTGTCAGGTGATAACAGATTCTTTTATTGTGTTTCTTGCCTACACACCTTTTTATCACATTCTTTTATCACATACTTTTTTTCTTGACAACAGTACAGAAATGCAAAAGGTGGAAGTTTTATTTCAGTTAAATGCAAACCATTGAACAGTCTAATACAAGATAGTTTTTGCAATGAACTATACTTACGTATTGGGAAGACTTTCAAGAAAAAAACGTGCTTTGTTGTGTTTCTTATCAGGATGTTGAATCTGGAACAGAATGACAACTATGTACTTTCAATTGATGGCGGTGGCTTTGAATCTGGTGAAGTAGTGAACTGCATATCATACAACAAAGTGAAAGGTAAGGTTGTATATAAAATAATGCTCAAAATCATTTTACCCCAGCAAACTCTGTATCATATTTTTTAGGTTAAGATTTTGTTAATTCTGTAATAGACCAAGCAGTCTTACAGTCAGTGCTCCAAGCATCAGCAGTTATAATTTATAATTTATTATGTACTTGTATAGCCTGCATTTCTTATTACAATATCATCAGTAAATGAAACATACACTTAATGGTAAAAGAATATAAAGGCTGTCATAAGGGCTAGGGACCCGGGATTAAGTTGCACAGGTGTATCTCCATAGAAAAACAGCATGTTGAGCTATTTTTAGTATGTCCCTACCTACAGCTGTACTTAGTGGCAGACCTGAAAGAGCTAAAAAAATCATCAAAGATATAGTTTTTCAATGTCTTTACCTTGAAACATATTCTCCCAACTGGTAGCAGGAGAAATATGTGGAGAGCATTGTGAAAAATCTGCTCTTTGATTATTCAATTTATAAAATTAAGTCTCGTTTTAGTCACTTCCATAAGAAAACAACTTTCTAGTTTCTTGCAAGTACCAAAAACATGAAGAATGAAGGAAGGGATAACTTTGAAAAAAATTTGTATTGCAAGGCTATTTGTTATGAACTTGGAAGGCATAATTTAACAAACAAAAAAGCAGGTACATTAGACTGGACTGGACTTAACCGCCGACCAGTTAGCTCAGTTGGTAGGGCACCGGACTGCTGTACGGGAGGTCGGGGGTTCAAACCTTGACCGGACCATTACACTCAGGGTCTTTAAATACTGAGGAGAAAGTGCTCTCTTTGCAAGAACATCTGCAAATGGTTAGACTTTCTAGTCTTCTCAGATAAGGACTATAAACCAGTACTGGTGTGGGACGTTAAAGAACCCACACACTGATCGCAAAGTTCTGGGGCACCTGTGTATCATACTACTCTCTCTAATAAGATTGTGAACTGTGTGGCTGCAATTTGCTATATAAGCAGTCTGGCAAAGTCCCCCGTAAAGTGTTGTAAAGCGCATTAGATCATTGGGTCATGGTAATGCACTATAGAAATTGATAAACTTTACTTTTTTTTTGACTGTTTTATAAATTAATTTTGTTAATTTCAAAGGGATCTTAGCTGGTGGTACAAACAAGGGAAAAGTGGCCATGTGGAAACATTCTGTGTCCAAACCACAAAAGAAAAATGCAGAGGGACAAGAGAGATGGGAGCTCCAATCACCAGCTGTGCTGGAAGGTGAAACACAGTTGTCTCAGATACAGGTGAGATATGGAAGGTCTTGTGCCTTACCACATCACTGATAGTAAGTTAAGAACAGATTAAAGGCTTCCAAGAGTTCTTCCTGTTTCAAGATCCCCAAAAATCTGTCATTAGTATATCCCATGCGAGTGAATAGTGCTTTGATTGTTCTGATTGGTTAACTTGGAGATGATTAGCAAACTACTATTCACCTCTGATCAACTGAAGAGAAACAAACTGGCTTCGTGCTTCGGTTTCTGAGGAGGAAATTATTTGAAACCACTGAGCTAGTTAATCTAATAATAATGATTTGAATCATTTCTATCGTGCCAGCTACATTGAAATATGATCACCAACATGGCATATACTAAAACAATACTTATTCACCTCAGTGTCAGTGAAAGTGGTGAATATTTATCTCCCCGCTTGGTGGCTTGGTAAATATCCACCACTATTCACCTCCACTTCGATGAATAATAATATTGTTAATTATAGGACATAACTCATAACACCTGTTACAGCTGAATATCCTTGATGGGACTGTGATGTTATGGATGATCTTGACTGCTGTAGGTTTAAATGTTACTCACTGAACCACAGGTTTGCTGCAGTAATGACATTGTTTAATAGTAGCCATATCAAATGAATCTCAGAGCATGAATAAGTGTAGTGGCTTCATCTCCCTCTCAAGGATGTGCCTGTCTTCATTAGATATGATAATAATTATTATTCTGTCTTTGTAAAGAGCTGGTATGACCTCACCAGTTTTGTGAAGCCCCAGATTTGTTATTGAGTTCATCATACTACTGCAACAGATTTATCAGCCAGGATACTGATACTATTAATATTTTCTTTGCATGTTTCAGTGGGGTGGAAACCAAGGTGTTTTAGCTGTAAACAGTGAAGAAACTGTGATTATTCTGAATGAACAAATAATGAATGCTCACTACAACCGTGAAGTAAGTCTTCACAGACAGGGACTCATATCATACAGTGATATACCTTACCTAATGAATAAGAGTTACAATATTTGCATTTAAACAATAATAATTCGTAAAGAGATTACTTTTGAAGAATATGATGCATTGTATGGTCTTGTTGTGCCAACTTTTAGATTTCAGCAGTCCAGGTTTCACCGAGTCAGCTGGCCATTGAAAATTTTACAACAAATTATCATCAAGACCTTAAGACTGATATTCACATCAAAGGAGTTTATGTGACAAAGGTCAGTTACCTGGGAACAGATGTCAATTCTCCATTATGATAATGCTAATTATTTATTGCTTTTAACAAACCTGACACTTTAGCTGCCGACAACCACTATTTGTGACTGTTTGGTTAGCTACACTGTAACATCAGGCAAAAAAATGAACATTAATAATTCTTTTGCATAATTGAAAGAGTCAGTCTAGCTGCTGGATGGAGAGCATAAAATGTATCACCGTCTCAAAAAGACAGTTGGGGAGACTTCCTTTAGCTTTTGACCAGCGACATATCTTGCAAAGCTGCTTAGGATCTGTATTTTGATCCCAGCATTATTATCTTCATTGGGCATTATTGTCATTCATTATCTTTGCCATTAAACCATCATCACTGAGTAATTCATACAGGTATTCTGTGGGTAAATGGAAGCTACATGTGTGGTTCTAATATATATTACTGGTCTAGAATCACACAGCAATATGGAATGGTAAAAAGGTGGTAGTCTATGAAGTGGCCAGTGACAAAAGCATGGTCCGAGCTGAGGGTAGGTAGATATCACATGGATATTTTGTTTACTGTGTTTTTCTAAGTGAATATCCCGGTTAAATTATAGTGGAAGTCATCTGATGATAATCTTACATTACTTAATAAGGTGAGATGTTTGAAGTAGGATTAAGGGTTAATCCAAATTACAATCATATAACTACTATGGCAACATACAGGTTTTGATTATAGTTAATCCAGGATTAGTGCTGATTATTATTGTCATCACATGGTCACATGGTTTCTGATGTACGGGATCAAATTGCATGCAGCAAGTGAAAACTTTCAAGCCACACAGACGTCTGTTACTTCTTACTGTAGTGAAAGTAAACGTTCATTGCTCCTATTAATAATAACAATTATCATTCAATGGATATTTTCCCCCCTTTTCATTGGCTGAGAGCCCACCAGGTGACCTGCAAATAACTGCCTACAAATAATGATCTGCTCATGCGTAATATCATCTAAATGCATTTTTGCTGCAAATAATATTCTGCTCATACACAATTGTAACCACGCTAGAATAAATTAATTAAATGTGAAGGAAACCAATTGATTTCTGCCAGCAGCGCGCGCTTAATGCTTCCCAAAAAAAGGTATCAAAACAAACTTGGTGATCGAATGATAAAACAATTATTGAACTCAGTTATCGCAAAATATCGTGATTCGCCAGTGTCTTGCAGATCAATTATTTGCCTCAGCCTTCGGCTTTGGCAAATAATTGATCTGCTTGCCACTGACAAATCACGATATTTCGCTCAACCTCGTCCAATAATTGTTAATTGTTAGTTCTGATGCCTATCCTTGTATTGAAATTATTGCAGCAGCAATTATTATTTTAAATTAATACTAAGGGATTACAGTAAGTGTAAAACAAAAATGATAAACACAAAGGTCATCTCCAAACATAAAGAAAAACGTTTTATTCTGTAGGTTCTTTCAATTCTGATTCCCCTGTTGTCGTAACTCATGAACAGAGTGTTTACACTGTTGAACCAGGAAAGATTCATGTCCGAACATTTCAGGTACTTTTTCTTAAAATACTACTACTAATAATAATTATATTAATAATAACAATAATGACGATGATGATGATGATGATGATGATGATGATGATAATAATAATTCTCTGCTGGTCCCTGTGAGCAGTTATGCCCAACAGGTGCCCACCTGGTGGGTAGCTGGATGTCACTGTCAGGTATCAAAAGCCCTCCACTGGGCATAATTGGCCAGTGTGAAAATTTCAGAAGATAGTAATAATAATAGAACCTCATGTTCAGGGCCATAACCTTAATTGAAAGTATGCAGTGATTTAGTCTATCAGAGCCTTCAACAACCTCCTTCATTTTTAAAGTGTGGTCTACTCTTACAGGGAACAGTGAAGCAGATCTTGCAGTTCTCTGAGACGGAGGGCGACCCTGTTCTGTTAGACATTTGTGGAAACTTTCTTGTTGCTGGCACATCACGAGCTTGCATCAAGGTCTGGGATTTATCTAGAAGGTAAGAAGCAAATTTCATGGCTCTTGCAGTCTGGAGATCTTACTCAAAGCTTTTTCACTTTCTCAACCTTTTTTGCACTTAAAATAATACACACCTGTAGTACTCTCACCATCTCAAATTTACCATTTGCCACCCTTCAAAGGTAAATTCAGAACTGTGGTAAAGTCATAGTTCTATTACTTCTTCCAAAAGCCTGCAAAACCTCTTTTTTTCCTTTTTACCATAGTTAAGGGTGGTGAACCTGTGTGTGCTACCTTTGTTACCTCAATACACACTTGACTGTTCTCTTAGGTTTTCAATTTGCCTTTGTTTATTCACAATGTTCATTTTGTGGGAGATGACATCTTATGCTCTCAAATCCATACAGTTTTTGTTAAGTTGTTTTTTCTGTTTGTATCTAATGGCTGTACAATCAGCATCCCCAGGTTTATTGTTCACGGTACCTCTTACTAACCGAGATTGGGTTTCGTACTGTAAGTTACGGACCACGTTTTTTCCGGTCCGCTTCTGGCCCAAGCACGAAGTGCACTGGCCATAAATCAACGAGAAAAAACAAGGATCTGTTACTTACAGAATGGAACGGGAAAACGAGGTTAGTAAGATGTTAATTATATCTTTGAGGTTAGTCGAACATGTGAGAAAGAAAACTTTCAAATTTAGCGTGACGCAAAGTATAGTGCGGCCCGCAAAATTGACCAATCACAGCGCGCTTACTAACTAAGAGATATAATAAAAGCTTTTTAAGATTTTTTGCCAATCAAAGAGTTTTTTTTGTTGAGTTGATGAATGTGTTAAATGTTTTTCCGTGTAGGGAAGCCAAGCAGCACTGTAGTCCCAAGTCCTTAGTAGAAAGCATAGCAGGGATTGGGAAACTTAAATCTGTCAAATGCAACTGTACAGGCACTAAAGTCAGCATCATGTGTGACAAGGTATGGCAAGATGTGTGCTTCATCTTAACAGTAGTCCAGACAAGCGAGAGCCAGTTTGGTGAATGTGGTCTTTATCAGTGTAGGTGATAAACTTTCAAGTGTTGTGCACTTAAGTTAGTCTGCGTGGTAGGCATACTAGGGGGAGGGGGAGGGGAGAAAGAAACGGGAAGGAGCTGGGGAGAGGGAAAGGACAACAATCTCCCCAGCCCCCTCCCGTGTTTTTCTCTCCTACCCCTCCCACGACGCAGACAACACCTAAGTCTGTATGATATTTTATAAGGTAAAAAAATGTGTGTAGACAGAGAGAGTCTGTATTATTGTGAAGTTCAAATGGTGAGTGAGGTGTGTTTCGGGGGAGAGGGTACTGTGTGGGGCAGGATACGTTACAAATTATATCCGTTTAGGACCAAGATAGTCTACATTGGCCAGTTTGGTGTAAAAATATGATAGGTGTAAAAAAATAATTTTGTATTTCGACAACACATGACTTAATTTTAGTTTGTCGCGGTTCCTTCCAAAGAAGTCAGGTGGTGAAATGTCGAATGGATATATTCCAATTGGAAAGGCTTGATTTATCTTGTCCTTCAGGCAAACAACACTCCAGATTCCAGAATATATGTGTGGGACATGGAGACAGACACTTTTCAATCATTTGACTTTGCAACTGGGCATGGTACAGGGGCAGAAGAAGGGGATAAGGAAAGCATTGATATAATGAACAGAGCACAACAGGCAGCAGAAATTGCTGGTAGGAGGCCCGTGCTGCAGTTCTGGGATCCCATGGAGCCCAAGTTGCTGGTCTGTGAGGCCTCTCATATCCCTGGATGGAAACCTGCAAATACAACAGTTGTGGTGGATGACAGTAAAGAGGTTACATCACTACAATGATTATTGATATTTTATTTGAATACATACCTCTTACTAACCAGGTTCGAGGTCCGTGCTGCAAGTTATGGACCGAGTTTTTCCCGTTAATTTATTCGCGCTTTGGCCATGAAACAAAATCAATTTAAAAAATTATTATCTTTCACTATACTGCCGACACTTTGTCTTATAATTTTATGTAGAATTTCCTAAAGATTTCTCCATCTGTATTCTAAAACGTTTGAATATGTGCATGTTTATGTGTGTGAGTGTGTGTGAACATTACTATTAATTAAGCTGCCATGTTTCTACCTCCGTTACTACTACTCTATTATAAATTATTATCATCAACCCGGCTTCCTGGCCTTTTTAATTTATTAGTTATTTTGGGAAGTCGGTACCCCTTTTATTTAATTTGTCAAGTTTAGTTTATGTAAATTATATTGTAAGTTTCTTGTGGGTGCAATGAACTGTTGTTGTTGTTGTTGTTGTTGTCAAAACTACTGGAAAAAAGGAGGATCCCTTCGCTTATAGCACGGACTGAGAAAACGAGGTTAGTAAGATATTCATTATATCTCTGAGGTTAATCGGGCGCGCGGGAAAGGAAATTGGTTTATGGCAAGCGACCACTTTCAATTTTGTGGGCCATACAGTAGAATACGGTCCGCAAAATTGACCAATCACAGCGCACGTATTACCTGGGAGATATAATAAATAGGGGAATCCAACAGAACTTTATCTCCAGCTATTTCTGTGTTTTTAGGCATAGTTTATATCTTTTGTGTAGTAATGCTTTATTTCCTCAACAGGAAGATGTGATGGTGATATCGCTATTTAGCACTCCAGAAAACGGCATCCTACTGCAAGATGTCTTTCCAATCGACTCAGCATATTTCAGTAAGTTCAAGTTAACTCTTGAAGTTTCAGATGTCAGATACGGGTGGAGGGCAGATCAAAGGACTAATTTACGAAGAGTCTTGACCCACTACTCTCTACTCACCGCCTAAGTAAAGTCCCATTTTGATGAGAAAGTTATGCGTTGTACAGTAACCGTATAAAATAAGACCGCAACGATACATTTTCTCACGATACGGTACCTATCTCGATACAAGAGCCATGATTATGATACACAGTACGATACAGTATTACATGTGACAAGTGATCAACTAATCGAACTACGCATACTTTTGTTTGTCCGCCATCTTAAATAATGCGTGACACCCAGATTCGATGCAAAAAGGAATGGATTTTGCTTCTCCATTTGTTTTATAAATGGCTATACAGTGGATAAAATAATGAACTTGAGTAAAGACTGGTTATGCAGAATATTTTACTGTATTGTAATGGTCTGAAATGCTGTTCATATATTGATGTTCGTATCGTGACAAGAAATATCGTGGAGTGCCTGTGTATCGTTGCAGTGTCCTGAGGGTACATACTGATGAAGCAGCCTGTTTTCACGCAGTAAACAAAATTATTTTGAACCTTTAAGAGGGATCAATAATTACGTTTCTTTATGTTATTTCTAAGGTTTACTTGGAGTCCAAGTTCCGTATTTCTACCTAGTTAAAAAGGTGAGTGAAACAGCAGGTAACAACTTGTCAAATAGCTTGAGTGATAACATGTCGACTGCACGCAAATAGCGTCTGTCCTTGAATATAATGTTAGGTATCACTTTGTTGCTATGACTACAGAGCGGTGATGGGTTATGACACCGGACACCTGTCATGGCTGAATCCCCTTCAAGGGGTTTCATTAGAAGCCGGCAACCGGCGGAATCTGCCGCCTACTTTGTGAATTGTCATAGTTCACCTCTCCCCGCCGCCTACTTTGTCTAGATTTTCACTCAGATGAGTAGAAATTGTTCATCAGGTCGCCGCCTGCTTTGGCTCGCTCAGACAGCTATTCCAAAAAATATTGAAACACCTGCAGAGTCTTGGTTCCCCTTGACATTATGGGTGATCTTGACGGTTGGGTGCTTATTTACTCACAAAGTTAACAGTGGATCAAAACGTTTTTGAGTTGTTTTAATCAACAACAAACAGTATTTACAATATTTAACTCGTACTCATCATGTTAAACTACGCACTCACTTTTTACAAATACTATACTTGCAGCGACAAAGAAGTGTTTAGATTATAATTCGTTTGCAGGTATAGTCGTCTAAGGACAATAGAGTACAGGGAATAATTAACTAGCCACAGAATTAAGAGAAAGTTCCATTTCCTGGTAATATAATATATCATACTGCCCGATGTGATTGCATTGTATTTTTCTAATACTATTTTGTCGCGAACAAGAGATGCAAAATTGTGTCTACTTTCAGCTTGAGAAGTGTTTTCCCACAAGTATACGATAATTTCGAGCCAAACAAGGTCGAGAAAAGTCAAATGAACCGTGTAAATGTGAAAGTACTAGTTTTGTGAGTGGATCAGAATTTACTGGGAGCCATGATCGAGTAGCAGTTTTAAAATCCACAGAGTAGCGAGTTAGAAGGGAGCCCGCCCGCCGATCCACCATCATATGGAGCGACGAACATCCCCCTGCCCGATATACATCACATGGTGAGTAAACACACCATGAGGGATTTTATTGGGCTGGAGAATGCTGACTCAGAAGCGAGGAAGGCTATGATGAACTTCAGTTATCTATCAGCTATTGGGAACATGGATGAAGCGTTCAAAGCCATCAAACTAATCAAAAGGTTAGTTATCTTGTAACGCTAATACAACTGTCCTACACAGCTTAATGCTCATCGCCAAAAGAAGTGAAGGAAGACAGTTATTTCCAGAAGTCTTCATTTCACACCGTAGGATTTTATTCATGGACTCAGAAGGTTTGACAATCTAACAAGAAATTGTTTCTGCGGGTTTTATGCATAAAGAAATGTTATTGTGCCTGTTCTCAAAGGCTGTTTGGAGGCCCGAGCCTCATTTGTGGGAGCCCGATTCGCTGCATTTTTTCGGTGCCGTATATGTTAAAAAACGCTTTAGTTCAAGCACACACAAAAATTCCTGGTGAGCCTTGCTCCCCAGGCTAGTTTCTTGATTATTTTTGTACGTAGTTTGTAACTTATTGAATTCTGTTCCACGGCAGCGAGTCAGTGTGGGAGAACATGGCGCGCATGTGTGTGAAGACCAAGCGGTTAGATGTTGCCACTGTGTGTTTGGGCAACATGGGAAATGCTCGAGCTGCCAGAGCGCTAAGACAAGTACAGAAAGAACCTGAACTGGACGCACAAGTGGCTTGTTTAGCTATACAACTTGGAATGACGGTAAGTTGTGTCCCATACTGTTTTTTTTTTTGCATGCCGTTTGTTGTAACACCTCAATTAAGGCCGTGTGCCATTCAGACACCATCGATTGGTCAAAATGCCTCTCGTGACCCTAAAAACGAAGATTAAAACTGGAAAATACTCAACAGTTATCCTGTGAAATCACATGGAATATCGTCTGATAAGTCGACAAGGCTGTAAGCCGAGTTGGCTGAAATTAAGGGAAGTTCCGTGAGATTGAGCAAGATAATTTGTTTTGTTATTCAGTTCATTACACATAGTCTGGGAAAATGCGCCATTTTTCTGCCAAACACCGACGCCAAATTACGTATCTCGCAGGACATCTGTTGTGTGCGTACGAAGAGCGCCATGGCCATATTTTGGATAGAGTTACGATGTATTGAGTAATGACAGATGATACCTCCAGTCTCAAAAATTCAGGTGCTTTCGTGTTGCAATTTCTCTCGAGTTCTGTTCTGTTATTTTAACAAATCAGTGACTAAAACATTCTCGCTTATCTTGCTGTAGGGTATTTTTCCTTCATGGTATTTCTTTCTTTCTGGTCTTACAGGAAGAAGCAGAGAAACTCTTAAAAAATTCTGTCCGCTTTGACTTATTGAACAAGTTTTATCAAGCTTCCAATCAATGGACTAAGGTAGTGAACTTGAAAGTTTGTCATATTTTTCCTATCAAAGCCCAAAAAACCGGAAAGCATCGATAAAACAGAAGAAAGTAAAGAATCAGGCGTGGGAAGACATGCACCTGATGCCAAGGGCGGGAAAACATGAAACGGGTGCTAAGCACGGGAAAATATGTAACAGATGCCAAGGGCTGGAGAACAAGTAACCAACCAGTGTGAAGCGTTATATATAGCGCGGGAAAGTAAGCAACCAGTTGCATACACAGCAAAACATGCAACCGGTGCCAAGCGTGGGCGAAACAAATTACTAGTTGTAAAATTGTCTAACTTTGGTTCCCTCTGTCATCCGGCGTCACGTCTACTATCGGTAATTCGTGGCATTCATTCTTTCTAGGACTGACTCGTCTGGATAAACTTGCGGTCGATTGTGTGTAGTAACATTGCGTTGTGGTTTGTCTCTGTAGGCCATTGAAGTGGCGGAACTCCAAGATCGCATCCATTTGAGAACAACATACTACAACTACGCCAAGCACCTAGAGTCAACTGGGAACATATCTGCAGCCATTGTTAAGTGAGTCCACAAGAAAAAAATCCAATGCTGCCAATTCGCTTAGGGGAGGTATCAGGTTCAGGGCTTTTTAAAGAAACCCGGAACTTGTAACATGCTGGCGAACCGTCCAGGAACTTAATTACTATGAACAGCGTTAAAGTAAGGAAAGAGATATACAACTTTGCCGTCATGCGCTCACGTGCTCGAGAAAACATAAAATTTGGTCTTCATGCTGTTCTTTTGCAGAGGACGGCACAGAAATGTACCCCCAAAATGTAAACGCAAGTGCAAGGCGATTGTTTTTGCTCATTGAGCCTATTGTTTTATGGCGTCCTCGTTGCCGTTGCCGTTGCCGTTGCCGTCCTAGTTGCTAAAACTCCCTATTGAAAACCCTGCAGGTTTGCTACATGTATTCACTGCAACCATTTTCTCTGTATTTCTAGCTTTGAAAAGGCGGATGCACATCGTTTTGAAGTCCCTCGAATGCTGTTGGAGGAACCTCAACAGTTGGAGGCTTACATTCTCAAAACAAAAGACAAGTGCGTTAAATTTACGAATTCCTTCGTCATAATTTGTGCCCTTTAGTTGATTCCTTTATTATATCTCACAGTTAGTAGGCGCGCTCTGATTGGTCAATTTTGCGCGCCTCAGTCCACTGTACAGTGCTGTACGGCCCGCTTAATTTGAAATTGGCCTCTTTACTTTAACTAGAGATATAAAAAAAATATCTTACTAACCTCGTTTTCTCGGCCCGTACTGTAAGCTACAGATACTCGTTTTTCCCGTTCATTTATGGCCCGTGTGCTTCTCATTTTGGCCATAAATAAACGGCAAAAACCTCGGTCCGTAACGTTCAGTACAAACCTTGACCTCGGTTAGTAAGAGGTATGTATATGTATTGTTGCTTCAGACTGAACATTGGATTATCTTCATACCGAAAAAACAAACGAAATATATAAACAACAGTCGCGTGTATGTTCAGCTGTCACCGTGTTGGACAAAGGTTTTCACTGTAAGGCAGCCTGGCTTGGGTGATACACGTAAAATGTTCAGTATCTCTGCATGTCGGATATCCAATACCACTCTGAATACCTCTGGGGGTCTTCGGTTTCTGCTTCTCAGTAGAAATCGACGCGCGCCGATGATACAACAAAGTTTCGCCTTTTTTCCTCAGAGAGTTACGTAAATGGTGGGCACAGTACATGGAGAGCACGAGTGAAATGGAAACTGCGCTGCAGTTTTATGAAGCGGCTCGTGATAACCTGTCACTTGTCAGAGTCTACTGCTACTGTGGTAACTTAGAGAAGGTATACTGTGTCGTTGTTTGTCTCATTCGTGGAAGGAATGCATGGAAACTCGCGGAGGCGAGTCGCGCGCGCGTGTTTAGTTCTCACAAGGTCCTTTTTTCCGAGTTTAGAGGGCCTTATGTTGCATAAGTGGGGCCCAGCTTTAAAAAGAGCCTGATAATTGTAATGTTCGATTCTGACATATCGAAAGTTTTTCTAAATTCGTTTCCATGTTTTTGTACGAATAAAGGCTTTTCTGGTGAGTTTGGGCCTCGCGGCTGCTGCCGCGCCGGTGTAGACTTCATACTCCAGGCCCAGGTTGTTCAAAGGCTGGATAGCACTATCCACCGGATAAATATCTATCCAGTGGATAGTGCAATTAGCGTTTCCAATACTTATCCACTGGATAGTGATTTATCCGGTGGATAGCGCTATCCAAGGTTTGAACAACCGGGGCCAGGATGTTTATATTTGCGGCATGTTATTCCTCAGTGAAAAAATATCTTGTATTCTGTTTGGTTAAATGTAATTTAACTTAGTTAACAACGAGGAGCAAGGGACGTTTTTGGTTGGCGTTATTAGCGTTTTTGTTGCGTTCCTTTGTTAGTGTTAGTGGTTAGCGTTTTTAGGGTCTTGGCGGGGGCATATCCAGGCGTTCTCTCGGTAGGCGTTCCACTTAGATGGTCAGCGGTCTTGTCTGTCGCTCAGGCGTACGCTGCATCATGCTCGTATTACAGTTTTTCCTCGTGTGTGGCGTTGTAGTCGGGTGTTTGTTCGTTGCTTGCGATTTTTTTTTTCTCTGAAATTCGTGTTTCGGTGTGACTGGTGCCTGGGTTCTCTGTGGGTGTGTGGGCGTGCGGGGTACTGGCAGTGCCCGCCATTTAGGTAGTCGTATATCCTAAGGACTGGGGCTGCTAGGCAAGCGTTGGGTTTGTTTTTCCTGGGCACCTGACTTTCATTTTTGCGACGAATATTGTGAACTGAATTTTTACACTTACAGGCTGCAGAAATCTGTAATGAAACTGGCGACAGAGCAGCCTCGTATCATTTGGCAAGACAGTATGAAAACCAGGTTAGTGCTCATGATTGCTTTTCGATTGTCTTGAGTAAGAATGCTTGCAATGCTCAAATTCGCACCTTTTGCTTTTCTGTTTTTCCTACACGCTATCATCCTCTTTCTGTGCCCTTCAATCCGTTTTGAGCTGGCTTATTCCTGACCCTGGGAAATAGTCGCTTTTAAAAATGTCTTTCTTTCCAGGAGAAAATCAAAGAAGCCATCCACTTCTACACCAGAGCTCATTGTTACAGCAACGCCATTCGCCTGGCTAAGGTTCAATGAATTTAATTAATTTGTTTGTTTGTTTATTTGTTTAATCGTTATGCCTCATATGTGACTTTTACATTGCTTGTGTAGCACTAAATTTCGCGCGCAGATAAAGTTTTGAAACGCGTGCAGGTAAAGTCTTGGAGTACAGTGACCTAAGGATGTGGCGGTGGGAGCCTATCCGAGTGGTGGTGTATTTCGCGGGAAGGCAAAAGCACCTTTATAAGTTTTATAAGGCTTACGATTGTGGATGTTCACAGTTTTGATACCTATCTCATGGATCTCGTCACTATCTTAAATATTTTGAACATTTTCCGTCTGATTAACAGGAACACGGGCTGGACAACGAGCTGATGAATCTTGCGCTTCTCAGCTCTCCACAAGACATGCTGGACGTTGCCAGGTTAGACAAAATTTTTATAATTGCGCGCTGTCAAGAACCGATAATTTGCGACCCCGGTTGCCTGTTTCAGGCTTTTTCACTCACCTAACAGAAACACAAGAACTGTAGAATGAGTGGCGACAGCTCTCGTCAGTAGTCCATAACAACTGATCACTTCACAACGGTTCCTTAGAAAAACACTTCTCGGCTCCAGATGCGAACCGATGTTTTTCTTGGATGGAAAAGAAAAGTAAACGGTTTCACTTTCCTCGGGGTAAATTTTTGTTCTGTTGAACCTTGGCAACTTAGGATATATGTATTTTTATCCTTTGATTGAATAAAGACTATTATTATTATTGTTTAACTGAAAAATCGACGGAAGTAGATTTTTACTTTCCGCAGTGTATATTTGGAATTAAAAAAGAAAAATAAATTTTTAGCAGAGCGAGGTTTTGATCCTCGGACCTCTGGGTTATGGGCCCAGCACGCTTCCACTGCGCCACTCTGCTACCGATAACATTATATTCGAAAACCATGAATTTAAAGTTTCGATATGATGTAAGGTAGCCCTTCTATTGCATCATCCACGCGCAAGCTTGTGTCCGCATAAATTATGCGTTTGCTTTTGTTCTTTATGTAAATTGTAGGACAATCATTGTAATAGGTTCAAAGCCGGTTTTGTTTTCCTTCTGTTTGGAAGAAAGAATTTTACTGTTTTGTGTTATAAAACTGGGCATGATAAATTGCGTGGTTTTAACCCATGTCCTTAATTTTATGGATTAGTTTACAACATGACTAACAACATCGCTGATCAAAATGCTTATGGTTTAATCTTCGTTTGTGTACTCAGTTTTCTGTTATAAGAACACTGAAGTATTCATCAAAGTAATTGATAATATTCTCATTTCGTGACCAAGCACAAATTTACCTTCTTTTTTTCCTGATTATTTTGTGGGTAAAGGAAACTGATTTAATCCTTGGCAAACTGCCGGATATGGATTGTCGGGTGTTTTTGCCATGAACAAGGAAAAGTTTCCCTTGTTTGTAGTGTTTTAATTTTTTTAGTTGCTATTTAACCATGAGTAACTTTTTTGAATTTTTGTTTTCGCTTGACCGAACACCATTTTGATTTTTTCAATTTTTGCGTACGGGCATCGGACATTACCCGAAATTGTTATAGCCCTGTTAATTATCCACGCGCTACTAAACTTAACAGATTAATCTTTTGATTGAAAACTTTTTCTGGCATTTAGAACCATGATGTTTACCTGTTCGTACACTTAGCATCTTTCTTTCCTTATTATTCGATTAGTGTTCCATGGAAAGTCTCGGAAATTCTCTCGATGGGATATGGCCTTCAGATGTTTCTGTCGTGAACAGATTTCACTTTGTTGTGTCTTTTAGGTGGAAGGTATCTTTTTTGGAATTTGTTCTGGTTGTACTCGTTTTATATAAACTTGGGTTTGACGTATTTCTGAGTGAGGTGTTTATGTGAGGTCAGAAGGTTCGGAGCTAGAGAGTTATATGCTACTGTTGTGCAGTCTTTTGTCAAAGGAGTTAATCTTCTGTTGGTTATTTGTTGTTTTATTCACTCAGGTATTATGAAAACCATCCCAACATGCAGGACAAGGCGGTCATGCTGTATCACAAGGTACCGGTTCTTCGAACATGTTACCGCCCCTGTAGAATCCTTTTTTCCCGATGTACCAAGGAGATTCAAGTCATATAACGAAAACCGCTCGAGTAGGCACACTCACATGAGCAACGCGACAGCTCAAAAAATCGTCCAAGGGAATCTCATAATAAACAATTATTCACCGAAGTGGAGGTGAATAGTACTTTGCTAGTCAACTCCGAGTTAACCAATCAGAACGCGCGAAAAGCACTGTTCACTTTGTGTGGAATATGCTAATCTCAAATAAAGTAGAAATACCTGTGCAAGCAGAATATCACTGGTAAGGGTGATTGTAATCAGAAAGCTTTGTTTATAGATGACTAACTTTAGCTTATTTTTCTCATTCGTCAGGGTGGTGATATCACAAAAGCGTTGGATCTGTGTTTTTCGACGCAGCAGTTCGCAGCTCTTCAAGTCATAGCTGAGGACCTTGACGAGAATACGGACCCTCAAATGCTGGACAAATGTTCCAAATTCTTCTTAGAACACGAACAGTACGACAAAGCTGTGGAACTGTTAGTTGTTGGCAAAAAGGTACGTCTTTCCGATCTAGGCTTTCTCTGTAATTTTTCTCCGTTGCTATCTGAAAGCAACCTTCTTCTTCTTTCTTTATTTGTTAAAGCAGGTTTTATTTATTGGCAACTTTTGAAAGCTGATGTGGACCTGCTACAAATACTACGTACACCACAAATGTATTTTAAAGGTTGACCACGACACCGGGGTCTACGACCCCTACTCTTGGCGATCAATGTGTGGGTTCTTTTACGTCCCACAGAATTGATACACGCAAGGATTGTGAGACGGGACCTCCAGTTTTATCGTCCTTATCCGAGAAGACTAGAAAGTCTAACCATTTGCAGATGGCATTGCAAAGGAAGCACTTTCTCCTCAGTTATTTAAAGACCCTGAGTGTTGGTCCGGCTGGGGCTTGAACCCACGACCTCCCGCACGATAGTCCGGCACTCTACCACTGAGCTAACCGGTCGGCGGGGGGGGGGGGGGGTACTTGGGTCAATTTTTGCTGGGTATGTGCCGCTGGCCCCTCAGAACCCCTTCCCCACTATAGTCTATTCTGTGGCCAATGATAGACCCCATCTTAGTCACTTTTGGGAAAATGTAATTTTCGCGATCCCAGCTTAGTCACTTTCTGTTTATGCCTCTACCTTAAGTAGGTCATCCTAAAATGAATTGACACGTTGAAAGCTATTAAGTCCCGAGCGAAAGAGAACAAACGCTTTCTAATCCAAAAGAAGATCCAAGTTTTGTTAACTTCGATGGACAATAACAACGCAGATTAGCCGGAAAATAAAATTAATACCGTAGTACGGATGATTTGTTGGACTTTGTTCTGGACCCAGGGGTTCTGCATTATTGTGCAAGTCGTTAATGTTTAAGTTCTGATTTCACGAACGAAAGTCAATGCGAGCCAACTGTTAAATATTAAAACAACAGCACGAACCATTTTCTAACCGCGAGTCTTCCTACTTTTAAATGCCTGCTCGCCAGAATTTTCTTATCTCAGAAATCCCGAAAATGCGCGACCCCATTCTAGTAACTCTACAAAAAATGTAACCCCATTATAGTCACTCCAGTCGTGAAAATGCGACCCCATCCAGCGGCACATCCCCGTTAGCCTCTTATAAGGAAGTACCCACCCCGGGACGGGAACGCACTCTTTTAGCAATGCTTTATACAACCCGGAAGACATTCTGTGAAGTCTCAGGGGTCGTATGTCCAAAGCAACAAGCAAAGCCGTGTTGACTGAAGTGAAAATTATGGCGCTAGAGTGGTCGGATATTTCAACGCTGGTAGTCTCTGTCACAGTCTCTGTGCAAAACTCTTTTATCTTACTTGCTCATTTTGATGGAAAGTCTTATGATGAACGGCAAAGAGGAACATTTCCCTCTTGGACCCTGTTTTGGATTTAACAAGACTCAACAATTATTCAAACTTTTCTCATATTATTGCTTTGTTCCTCAATACATAATCTGGCATTTTCAGTGAGCTAAACTTTCTCTTTGTTATCGGTAGTTCTCGGAGGCGCTCGATCTTTGCATGGGCCATAACGTGACTATCACGGAGGAGTTAGCAGAAAAGATGACCCTCCCTAAAGGTTCCGATCAACAGATACGCAATAAACTCTTGGAGAGGATAGCTGACTGTTGTATGCAACAACGATCATATCACCTTGCTACCAAGAAATACACACAGGCTGGCAACAAAATCAAGGTGCGATACTCACGCTAAACGGATCTTTTTTTTTGTGTGTTCTTTAATTATCGTGTGTACTTTTTATTTCGTTTGTTATTTGTTTAGCTAGTTAGATTTAATTTAAAAAGAAAAAAAGAATTTAGCAGAGCGAGGTTTTGATCCTCGGACCTCTGGGTTATGGGCCCAGCACGCTTCCACTGCGCCACTCTGCTATGGTTAACTTTCCTTGAAAAACAATTGGGTTTTAAAGCTTCGATTTGATGCAACAATAGCGTCTATTGCATCATCCACGCGCAAGCTTGTGCTTGCATAAATTATGCATTCTCTTATTGGAACCAAAGGACCTCATAAACGAACTAACATTGTCGCGGAAACAATTTTTTGCTTCCGTGAAACAAAACGTTGTCTTACTCTATGCAAAAGAAAATTATTTTCTTTTTTCGGGAATGTCTCGTGTTTGAGAACGGCGCAATTTTAACACTCGCTTATCAAAAGCAAGCGAGAAACACCTGGTATCCAGGCTAGATTGAAATCAAATCACCAGAGTTTTTTTTTCTTGGCACTGTGAACTCAAACGCCATCAGAAATCCAGAAAACGTCTGGAGCTAAACATTTCTCTCCTCTTCACAGGCCATGAAGTCATTGCTTAAATCCGGTGACACGGAGAAAATCATCTTCTTTGCTGGTGTGTCCAGGCAGAAAGAAATTTACGTAATGGCGGCCAACTACCTTCAGTCTCTCGACTGGCGCAAAGACCCGGAGATCATGAAAAACATTATTGCGTTTTACACCAAGGGACGAGCGCTTGATTCGCTTGCTAGTTTCTACGATGCTTGTGCACAGGTAGGTTGGGGTCCTGTGCAAGAACCTCGTACTACAATAGATAATGCTTGTACTTACATACTTAAATTGGTTTGTTTTGGGCATCATAAAGGACCTTTTTTATTTCTCTCTTGTGAAAGCAGACAAAACAAATCGCG
Organism: Galaxea fascicularis; assembly: GCA_948470475.1. Lineage (NCBI taxonomy): Eukaryota > Metazoa > Cnidaria > Anthozoa > Scleractinia > Euphylliidae > Galaxea > Galaxea fascicularis. The sequence continues at coordinate 2,476,080 of OX419340.1, read as the reverse complement.
TCCGCCATATTAAAATATCCTTGTGTCGGCGCATATATTACTAATTTTATATCGCACCATTCTAAGAATATTGGTGTGGCTTTGTTACCAAAAGTGCACCGCTATATTCATTTCTTTTGTCGCCACAGAAGGCAATTTTTGATTGAGGAATTCCCAAAAAATAGCTTGGTTTACTCTTCCCATCAGAGGCATTAAAAAATAATTATAGGATTAGTTTAGATTGCCTCTTACTTCTGTGATCCGGTGTATTCTTGCAGGCTGCATGCTGGATCAACCAGTAACATATAAGAAGAAATTTCTTGCTTAGCGTGATTATACTTGAGTGGCATGACAGTTTTAATAATAATTGTGAAACAGTAACGGTGCACTTTCATTTTAGGTGGAAATTGACGAATATCAAAACTATGACAAAGCTCTCGGGGCGTTAACAGAGGCGTACAAGTGCATGGCTAAAGCTAAGACGAAAAATCCGACCGACCAAGAGGAGAAGGTGGCTTACCTCAAACAGAGAATAGGATTTCTCAAGAAATTTGTTCAGGCGAGAAGGTGAGAGTAACACAAGTACTGTGTTATTTGAGAACAGAGAGTCAATTTAACATGTCGCGAAATCAACAGCGGGAATCACGTAGCTTCACGTCAAAACTGACTTTAAATTTCTGCTACGTTTGTGTAAAAGATCTAGACACTACTAATACAAACGATAAGACGTGTCTGTATTGGTACACGTGAAATAGAACAACGAAGAACAGTAGAAGTTGTTTTCTCGACAAAATATCAAACGACAGTTACGTGCGGCAAAGAAGAAGAACTCGAACAGTCAGGACCCAATTTTCTAGTTACTTCTTGTTTTTGTTGTGGTATAATACTTCCGATAGCTGTTGATCTGGGATAAATTAAATGATAACTTCGCATGTATACCCGAGAAAAAATTATCCAGGCGTGCGTTTCTCGAAACTCCCGAAACTTTTCGGGCCTATTTCGGGTGCTATAATTTTCGTTCGTATCTTAAAAATTAAGACGTTTCCATGCAGGTATGAAATTTTGAAACAAATTTGTCCTTTCGTATCTTGAAATCATAGTAAAAGACCTAGCGTTTTAGAGTAAGCGGATCGCAGTTTTAGAAATGGCATTTCGGGCCCGAAACGTTTTCGGGACTTTCGAGAAACGGGCCCCAGGTCTACTTCTGACCTACTCAAACGAGTTTTGAATATGGCAGTTCTATTTGTCAAGACTGAAGGAACATGTAGTGGGTCCAAAAAGAAAATAAAAATCTAGTATGTTGGTGTATGTGGATCACTATATGAGCTGGAACTCGAAGATCACTATGACTTTACGTGTCTTCGCAGGACTTACGAAGAGAATCCAGAAGAGGCGATCAAACAGTGCCATATTTTGTTAGAGGAACCGGATCTGGAGACAGCTGTACGCGTTGGAGATGTGTATGGAGTCATTATAGAGCATTATGCCAGAGAGCAGAATTTCTCCAAAGTAAGAACTCGGTAACTAGTAAAATGTCTGCAAGTAATCGATATATTTGATACTGATCTAAGTGATCCTACCGTACCAAGCAAATGGGACCTCGAGATAACGAAATGCCCAGGAAATGGGAAAATGTGTTGAGTTAAATTGGGATTCGTCATCCGTCTAAGCCTTTCTTGACGAATTTGTGGGGAAATGAACAAAACCTTTGTTGTGAGGAGTTGTGGGGGTTCCCATCGTTGTTGATCTGTTTTACATTCATCTTCAGTCGCCTTGTGTATCTAAAAGTTTTGGCTTCTTGTAACTGGGATGTTTTTTCTTTAGCTCCCAGAGGAATCCGTCGGGAATGAACAGTAGGTTCAACTGAAATGCGACCTCAATGCAGGGTACTCTCTCTCCCACCCTAAATATTCTACAATCTGTTGTATTGTCTTTCTACAGGCGTTCTCTGTAATGGAAGAAATGAGACGAAGAGTTCCCAACGTCAACATGGCCTACTATGTAAACATGAAGACAATAGAGGCGGTACACAAGGCAGTCGGAGCCCCTCTAGGGAGGGGTATGGGTGCTGAGAGGGAAATAGGAGGAGAACTGGACGAGGAAGACGGAGAAGAAGTGGAGGAAGAGGTTGAAGAAGACATGGTGAATGGACACGATGATTATTAGTTACCAGGGCGGGACGAGGCGAGACTGAGGTCACGACCTGAAGAGGGATGGTCTGTGCTGCCCAACATGAAGCTGCATTTAGCAAGTGAACGACGACAGTGATTTCGGTAAAGAGATGAAGTTACCAAGTTTTGAAGTAACCACGATTATTACGTTGCTGTTAGATGGAAAGGTAGTTGTTGAGCAAGAAAAGATAAGGTAGCTTGCATGCCGCTAAGTGAAGATATGGTGCTGGACAACGTCGCTTTATGAACAGCTCAGCTGCTTGGTTTGCCTTCTTTTGGCCAACACTAAGTTGAGTTTGTGAAGGTTGAAATTCCATTGGATGGGTAACTTATTTTTGTTAGTGCCATTTCGTTTTCACTTCAGGTGAGCTTTGTTGTTAACAGAAAGAACATTTAGTGAAACCTTTAGAAAACGCCGATATAGTCTGGGATATTTTGTAAAATAGCTAGAAATGCAAATACAGACGCGAAAACCGTACGTTGTCATAATTGGTGTCCACAGGTAATCCTATCTCATACAAAAAGACCATTAAAACACAGCGAATGCAAAATGCAAGTAACGGCATGATAACGCAAGAGGTAACGCATGGTAACCCGTGGTAACGCATGAGATCGAAAATGAAACAGATGGTTGTAAGATTTCAAAACAGTAGATCAAAAGTCAGTTAAGTTCATGCAAGCAACTATCTGCTACGACGCTAATTCTCTTACACATTAAATTGGCAGAAATTTCACATTTCTTTGAACTCTTAGTAAGGTCATTTTTTTCGAAGAGCCTGTCGGTTCAAGATGGGAAAAATACCAAAAGTTATTTCGGCCAAGAATGGTCAGTCCTTCTTGAAGTGGAAGCTTTGCCATGTATAATTCATAGTTGCGTATTATGTGTCAAAATAAAGTTCGCGCCTGCCCTAATTTTGCTTTTTATGGTTGTGATTGGTTAAAAAAACGCGCCAGTTGTTTCAACTATGAGCATAACAAACCGACTAATTGCTTGCAAGAATTTTTCCGCGCTTGCCGACATTTACTTACATTTGCCGCGACGTCTGATTGGTTGTTATCTTGCCGTTTATGTCTGTTGTGATCGCTCTTTGAAAAGCAGTCATTTCGTGCGTTTGAAAGTTAAAGTATTTCAGAGGTTAACCAAACTCTTTCACATTTGAAAAGGCTGCGTTTGCCAGTCTATTGTAAATGACACATCCCTGTCCATGAAGATATTTGCAAGCATTCATATCAATGGTCCTATTTATTCCCGTAACACTGAACAGTTTTACGTTTGTTTCATTGATGCAATTGTAAATATAAATAAATTGTTCATATCGTGTTCACTTTTGTTTTGTTTGGTTTACTGTTTCTTCTTACTGTGTTATTAGGGGCCTTCAGATTAAAGTACGAGTACGACTTTTCAAATCCTGTTCTCGTACTTTAGGTGATCACTAGTGACAACTATGCTTTTAATAATCATAATAATAATAAAAATAATAATAATAATAACTCTATTTAGTCAGGGTAGCACGTAATAGCCATGGGCTAATAAACTTGTGGCCCTGAAATCTCTCCCGGTACCTCTCGGAGCAGAGTAGAGAACCAACAAACTCAACCCATATATGACGCCAAGTCCGGGAATCGAATTCAAAGGTCGGTACTGAGTTGGGGCAGGAGACCCTCAGTCTACGATTTTAGTCTGTTTTCTAGGAAAGAAGGTTGTCAAAACATAAAGAAAATTTCGACAGGTTTAATTTGAGCTTGCAGCAATGCTGTAATTTCCCCTAGAATAGGCCGGGGCAGAGGGCAGAAAAATATCATGTACAGTAGTTGATTAAACTTTCAGTGCGGCTTCCAGGCTGAAGAGCCCGGGGAATGTTTTCGGAAACATTTCCACGTCTTGCGTGTGACTTAGCGTTAAACGTTCCATAGATTCCTCAATTTTAACTCGGCCAAAAAAATCGGCTATGCCATTTCGATGATTCCTGTTAACATCACGAACTGTGCAACGAAAATTGTGATCATTAAAGGCCAAACCAACAATCAGACGAGCGTTTCAGGTCGGCTTCATGATCCGTCAAATTAACAGAAAATTTATATTGGGTTACTGGGAGCTATGGGAATTTGACCTTTTCGAATTCCCTGTTGACAAGCTGCCCTAAAAACCTATCAAGAACCCCGCATCCAAAAAAGCTAGAACTAAACTGCATGACTCACAAGAGTTTGACTTGGAACCGAGGATGGAAAACTGAAAGTTGGTGTTAAAAGGAACTCTTCTAACTGGAGGGGAGAAGAGGGCTAGGGCCTCAGAGAGGAGGGCCATCCAAAAGAACTGGAGTGTCTTGTTTTAAAAGGTAAGGTAGGGTCAATCTCATTAGTTCGAATTGAGAAAGGACGTCCCCACTTTTAAACTAACTCCAATTGGAAATACAACTGACAGCTTCTCCCCCTCAAGTTTAATTTTCAACTCGGCTCTACATAAAATATTTATATTTAGGCAAATCTAAAAGCGGAGCTCCACAGTTCTTTCCTTATTGTATGGCATTTACCGATAAAATAAAATCAATGCCAGCACTCTAGTAAGGACTTCTGTATTTACTGTTTTGCTGCAGAGCCACAGCCTCCAAACATGTGCTAACGTACATTTTCGATTTATCATCGGCCTTTGCCACGTTGGATCAAGGGACTACATGACTATGAGCATAAACGATTTTGCTTCATCACAGTTTAATTACATCCGATTACATTTCAGTACAAATGGTGTAAATCTCTAAACTGTAGATTAACAGTCCCAGTGTCTCACTTTTAAATACAACATCACAACCGGTTATGTGCTTTGGCTGAGTCACAAATTTTCTAACATGTATCGTTGACATTTTAACCTCAACAAACCGAAATATTCCACAACAAAACAAAATGGTAAGAATGGTAAAAGTGAGCGACGGCAGGGAAAACGAAGAGTTTTAGGATCCAAAATGAAACATTGGATAGAAAACATTTGGAAAAATCACAAGCATCTTTTACTCCAAACCAATTTGAGATAAAAGCGTGAAAACAACAAAACGTAAGAAATCCAAAAACGATGCGAATGTTTCTTCGGCGTTTCTCGTAGAAATTGGAAAAATAAGACAAGTAACAAACATGACTAGTGAGTAACCGGGGCAAATCCCTAGTCCGAGTGTTCTTGACACAAGTGTCCGTATAAACGACAAAACAGCAATACTAACCTGCGGATGCGGACAGTTTAGGTCAGTCAATAATATGTACTTATCATATGACCTCCTTAGACTCTTCATGAGCGCGTAAAAGATAAAGCTTTTCAAAAAAGCGACGGATCTGCACATAAAATTGATCTAATATGTTGTTTGTATTTGCTTTCTGGTTGTAAAAATAAACTTACATGGATAGAAGCGACGAAATCCTCTAAAATCGTATCGCGCGGGGCCGTACGTGTTCCTAACAGGGCCGTACGGCTTTTTCCGGCCTTCCTGCTCGCGCTAATGCGTACGGCCCTCATACGGGGATTTTCTCAATAGATCGTTTTCACGTGACGTCATCACTTTCTAAAATCCAAAAGTAAAGAAACACGAAAGTTTTTATCCTCATCAGGCAAAAGAGGCAATAAATTTATATCTGTTTACAATTTTACAGCTCAATGGTGTGCTTCGTTTGGAAACTTTCGTGGTTATGGCGGTGCGTGACACAAGGCTACGATCGAGTTTTTTGAAAAATGTATCCTTATCTCATGATTTTGAGCTTTTTTAGAAGTTAAAGCATTAGGAAAAGTGCTTGTGGTAATACCTGTTTGTTCAGTACTGATGATCAGTCGCTAAGATAGCCAAAGTAAGCTCCAGTTGTTGACACTATTTTCCGGCGGCCATATTGGTGCACAACAGATGTGCACCAAGATGGCGTTTTTATACTGGGCTCTGTAAATTTCTGCGAAACATTTCGACGAATATCTGACGTTTGGTGAAGGGCAAAGGCCCAAAAATTGGAGAAGTGTCTTCTTCATTTAGCGTCTATAACATCACAAATTCTTGACTTTTTCCACTGGCTGGTTTTCGATTTACTTATTTATTGCGTGACAGTGAAAACGATCTATAGTTTTAGAATAAAAGCGCTCGCGGGGCAGTACGGGTCTTATGATAATAGCCGTCATTTCACACAAAATCATTGCTTTGCTATGAATTGCTGCGAGGGACAATATATTGCTGGCATTTCCAATGCTGCAGCTGTTAAAAATCGCATTTACTTTTGGCAAGGAGTTGTTGTTCTTTGCGAGAGTTTTCCAAATGTCAAACTTACCAAGCGGGGCCGAGGTTATAAACCGTCCGGACTTCGCTTGGCTTTTCTTCAACAAGTTTTGTGCCCTAAAATGGGCGACAGCAGGAAAAAACGAAACATTTTAGGATCGAAGATGAAATATTGGATAGAAAACATTTTGAAAAAACAAGAGTCCAAACCAATTTGAGAAGAAAGCGCGAAAACCGATGCGAATGTCTCTTCGACGTTTCTCGAAGAAATCGGAAAAAATAAGACAAGAAACAAAGCGATACAAATCGCTATTCAATTTTCTTGGGATAGATGTCTATATACAAGACAAAACAGGAGTACTAACCTGCGCACAGTTTAAGTCAGTCAACAATCACTCCGAACGCAGAGCTTAAGCAGAAGCCGTCATTTCACACAAAAGTAACCCTTATTACTTCTTATGCCTATCAAGGAAGCTTCTTCAATTTAGGATTTTAGCGGCAAAACCGTCCAGTTTTACACACAGCAAGGTCCGAAGACAGGGCATAATTACTGAAACCTTCCCAGACCACACAATCTTTTCTCTTCATGCAAGCTTCTGCAGGCAAACACGAGGAAAAGCTGAAACTCCCTGACACTTGGTAATGTTTTTACAGCTTGGCAAGAGACGCTCTCTTTTTCGCTGTTCCTCACTATAATTTCGTCTCTTTTCTCGAGCTTTTTGCTGTTCTTTCTCCCGTTGCTCGTCAGTACGATTCAGCTTGTTTATTCTCCCGTTGCTCGACAGTACAATTCAGCCGGTTTGTTCGTGCTCTTTCTCCCGCTGTTCGTCACTGTTACTCTGCCTGTTTACTCGTTCCCTTTCTTGTTCTTTCTCTCGCTGTTTGTCACTAGGGACCTTTAGCAAGAACGACGGGGACAGATGGCAACGGCTACCGGAAACACAAATTGACTTCCGGAAATACTCTGCGCATGACCGGGGTTGTTTGCTCGCGGTCGTCCACTCCGCGCGAACGTGAAACTGGTCATTTTGGCGTTGTCGGAAAACGTGAGTATTTCATCGGTTATAGCTTACAGATTGTACCTTTGTATTTCATGACATCGATTAGGGACTATCCTGAGTGAACTGTCTAAGGTTTTTCTGAAAGGCAGAGTTCGTGTTATCTTTGTTATGTGAAAAATACTCGTATATTTTGCACACTGATAGTAACTGAGAGAAATGCCTTTTACCGCGACAGGACCACCGACTGTAGGAAAAAATGTTTTGATTCCACTGAGTTTTGCGATGGCCATGAATGTCAAATATGTAGTTCAGCACTTGGTTAGTGACAAGACTGATGACAGACACTGGTCGGCTGAACAGCGGGATCATGTCGCTGTACCGGCAAGGATACGCAACACGTTTGAGTAACAAGCATAAGCCCTCGATACCATCGCATACGCTTCGTTACTCGCATCTGAAGGTTGCAGGGAGTTGTAGCGCTTGAGCAAGACGCGCTATGTGTTCCTTTTGAAAGCGAAAATCTGCATAACAATCTGCTGAACTGATGTCATCAAGATCAAAGGCAGGATAGTTTTCGTTGTTGAAATCAGGATTTTTAGGCTGGAACTTTTCGTACGAAATAAGAAATTCTTCGTCTGAGATCATCTTACTGTCATAACATATCGCCAGGAGATCCCGGAGTTCTTTAAAACTCGCCATTCATCAACGATAAATTCGTTTTCTTCACTTGAGTTGGTGTTAATTTGTGTTTACTCCGTCACACACGAAGGTGACAGCTAAAGTATTTTGATTTTGGCGGCGACGGCATAAAACTATCCCTAGTCCTTCTCGGTTAATCACGTCGCCGTCGCCCTCAAATCCCGATGCTAAAGGTCCCTACTGATACCCCGCCAACGAATAGCATTGCTAGAAATTTAGGACAAGATGGCGGCGGCGCCTGCGCACCAAGGCCAGAATGGCGGCAAACTCATGTAAAGAAATGTATGGAGATATGAAATTATTTTCACATATATAAATAATTAAATTGCGGTTCGTCATATCACGATTCGATACATGTTCAGTAGTGTACAAGCTTCGCATTTGACTTATCAACGGCTACTTTGATAGATGATTACTTACTTCCCGACGCCTCGACCAATCCATCACACATTGATGCTCCATTATCCATACATTGCTTTAAAATCGTAGCGAAGTCATGCCACAAACTCGTCCACTGGCAAGCAAACCCGTTCACAATGTGAATCATCACGACTCGATATAACTTCTACGATGTTTAAACGATCTAATTCTGTCGAAAAATGCATGAATTGCCCACGGCAAAATACTTCCAAGGACGTCCTTATCTTTCTCATTTTTCGTCTGTAGCACAGCAAGCGGACGCCATATTTATGTATGAAAGAAAGCTACAAACTCGAAGCTTTCCCTGCACGAGCCGCCATTTTCTTTGTTGATCAACACTGGTGTTTCATGGGATATAAACTGGGTTACAGTGCCCCAGCAACCCTTGATTTGGTTTGAAAGGAAGTAAATACGCGCGAAAATCGAACACAGCTTAATTTATAAAGGCTATCACACTAATATTTAAACCAAAAAAATGTCGGACATTGTCGAGAATTACTTTGCACCAAATAAAATATCTACAGAGCTTAGATTGTGCAATATATCGTATGAAACAGCGTCTTTCCCACTTGTTTTAGCGTTTATTCCTTTGCGTTATACAGTATACCGCTGGTAGTTGTTAGCGGGCTCGAAATGTCCGCGATTTCTGGCGATGAGACAAAACTGACTTTGTTTAAAAACTGTCTTCAAAATTTGGCCATGCAATTTCCCGCCACAAAAACGCGGGTTGAGATCTGTCCAAAAACAGTCCATATGGGAGCGCGCTTATATGCGAGTACGGACGTACGGTGACGTCATGACCAAATTTTCTCGGATCGATGGGTTACCATATTTTCTTATCAATGGTGCTCCGCGCGCGCAGAGCTCCGCTATAAAAAAAATCATATGTGAACTGCGGATATAAAATCAAATGAAGAATGATCATCGCAGTTGTGATCGCAATTTTTACAATTGCGTAAAGAAGTCTGAAAAAAAAATTAGGACTCATATCATTTCACATGCATTATTCACTTACATATCTTTCACGGGAACATATGAACCCAAAATTGACCAGCTCCCAACGTCAGTGGCTTCATAGCTCAGTTGGTAGAGCATCGCACCGAAATCGCGAGGTCACGGGTTCAAGCCCCGTTGAAGACCTGAATTTTTTTCAGGCTTCTTTAGGCAATTGTAAAAATTGCGATCACAACTGCGATGATCATTCTTCATTTGATTTCACATCCGGTATTTACCCCGGATATCACAGTCGTCGTCAAAGCTGAAAAGCAATTAAACCTCACTGCTAAAACAGATCACGGTCAACTATGCTACTCGTAGCTTAAGTTCACAACATAGCCCATTGCAGACAACTACATCTTACCTATCTTGACAAGTCAAGTTGATCATGCAAGCCTCTCGAGAACAAAGTTCTCTGGCTCAATAAACACGGTATATACAGAACGAAAGAGTAGGCAGCTTGATGAAGTCTGGCTTTGCTGTTGGCCCTTTTCCCAAGAGATTTGTTTAACTGACAAGTTGCCAAGTACCCTGCTATTGGTTATTGTGCACGTCGATTGCTCATTTACATAATAACAGTTCAAAACTAGTTTTCCAACACGATATTACCCCCTCAAGAGGGCTCAAGACGTGGTTTTCCTCAATCTCCGTCAAAATGTGCTACTTAATAAAAAAGTACACCTTACTTCTTCCTGCAAAACGTTTAACTTCCATTGATCGATGGATTTTTGTGTGGCTTACGCGACGTGTTTAGCTAAATTATGGCACAATCGCATTTATTTATTTGTCCACGAAAGTCGAGCGCCTCCCACGTGGTCTAGTAAGCCACACCTGTACGCATTGCAGACCTATTTTTGATTTACCCAATTTAGACGACAACATGCCAGGCCGCGCTGAAAGAGTCTTGTTCCCAATCCCCTCGATCGTTGTTAAGCGTCACTCACCCACACTGGCCGCCAGAACGATTGTTGGAAATAATAGTTTTTTTATTTTTTTATATTAAAGATTAAGGTGTTGTTTAACGCTTATATCTGTGACGGGACCTGAAAATAGAAAAGGGGAGTGAAGAACAGATTACGTTCTCACATGTGGTTACTGGCAAATTTGTAAAATATTTGTAACGAATGAGTCATTTAACATAACTAATATTCGTTATTCCAGTAGCATTTCAAAAACTTGTGCTTCGTGTTTTATCGGGGTTTCCAAACACGAGAAAACTGATGAAAGCACGAAGCCGTAGGCCGAGTGCTTTTATTGTTTTCGAGTGTTTGGAAACCCCGATAAAACACGAAGCACGAGTTTTTGAAATTGTTTCTCAATCGTGCATCATTAACCAAGAACAATGAAAAAATTCTCACTGATTTTGGCATCGTACGTGGAATATAAATTACTTTTTTTGTTATTTTTTTGTCGGTAATTATTGGCCTTTGTTGTCAAATATTTTAGCAGTGTCACAAGTCCCTGAAGACCGTTATTGTTAAAGCGGAACACATATACATCCCTTGATCTCAATTCGGTCATACTTAATGAGATATGGCGTTGTCACGTTTTCGGCAAGTCAAAACAGGCGAAGAAGAGATTAATCTGGTTAAAAACGGGGTACCCAAGTCCACTCAGTATAAAAATAAATGGGCTTATGGAATATTCAAAGAGTGGCAAAGGCAGCATCTGGTAAAAGTACCTGATTGTCGAGGCCGTTGGTTTATTCAAAAACTACGATTATCATCACGTTGAGTCGTTAGAAAGAAAAAAAGAGACAGTCATAAACCCCCTTACAGGATGATTAGTGTAAGAAAAATGTCATCGCAGAGATTGGGACATATGGCTTGAAATTACTAATGTTTCATGTAACACAATAGTAAATTATGACAAGATCGAAGAAATCAGCTTACTTTCCGAACTCATATACTCCAATATGTTTGGCCAAACGATTTGCCTTGTAGCTATGTCCATGCATTGGTTCTCTAACTCGAATTGTAAGACTAAAACAATACAGGAAACAAAAATAGTAGCATTAGTAAGGCACACTATGATCTTGGTATGATATGTCGGGAATGAAATTATAAAGTCATGAATAAACACCAGTTTTATCTCACAGGGATGAAAACTGGAGTAAAATAAGTAACAAAATTCGAGGACTGATAATCAAAATAAAGGCACTGTTTTGCTTGAGGAATTGAAATTCTTTACGTGTCGCACCTGTTTCAAATTTTCTGATTTTGATCTAAAAAGATAAAAAAAAAACCATTTCGTCAGACAAGCACAGTAAAAAGTGTGAGTAGCAGGATAACTTGACCGCTTATTATTGATTCACATCTTCATATGACACGTCATATAAACGCAGTATGCAAACCGGGGTTTTAAGATCTCCATAATTTAAGATACATCAGAAAGTTTTGGGTGTGGACAAAACGTGGGGTACGCCATTGCCTACCCTATGGCTCACCCTATGGCCTAATGGTGGTCGATTTTTTAAAACTCGGTTCAGCATTACTGTAAACCTGCATAAACAACGTGCTCCATTAAACTGTCATAGCTACGGCTCTCTGCTGTTCTTTTGGCAGCGTTTCGCTCAAACTCGTGGTAGATTGGAATCAGAACTTCCTTTTACAGCAAGATGAACTAATATTACAGCTTTTATAGTACACTCAACAAAATTACTCAATTCTAATTGGTCGAGAGCAGTACAGTTAATCCCAAATAGTACTCGTCAGGAGTACCTATTAAGTTTCCATGGCAACAGTGCGTGAGAACAGCCAAACGTTACAAATTTGAACGTTTTGATTGGTGAAACTGGTTCAAAAGGCACATAAACCGAAGTTACCATTCTATGGAATGATTTGTTGGATTAATTTATGAAAATACGCAATAATTTACAAGTTGCGCGACTTCATACAATTTGTAGTTTTGCCGAGCGAACTATAAATAAAAAATCGCACGACCCTCTCGTACAATTCGTGATCAATAGATACTCGTGATTTTGAAAGTTCTCAAATTGCACTCGCCTAAAGGCTCGTGCAATTTTGAGAACTTTCAAAATCACTCGTACCTATTAATCACGAATTGTACTCAAGGTCGTGCGATTTCCAATACTAATTTTTTAAAAAAGGTTTTTCAAAATTCCAAGACGATAATTACCGAGTGACGTTCAGTATCTCTGACATCCCTGAGATCTGTAAATTTTGGGAAAACTTCAACCAAGGACGTATACAAAACATGGACCTCCGGTTCAAGGACCACCCCTGTGGACCTGGTTCATGCACCCCTAATTTTTGAACTTCAACAAACACGTGGAATTGGCGGAAGGTGAGGAGACCGGCTTGAGCGTCTTTTTTTATTTTAGTAACGTTATTCTGTTTCCTGACCGCCATTAACGATCATATTTGCATGTTTTGGTCTTTAGATATTTATGGAGACTTAGCAAGCTCTGACTCCGACAGGTACTGAACAATTTAATGCAATTGAAACATTTTGATGGACGAGTTTATTTGTTTCACCTCTACAGAATTTGACTAAAGAAAATTAGAGTATTCACCACTTCGTGGGCTCCGCATTTTTTTTTTCAGTGAGGTGCTGTGTATTACCAGCAAATCAGTTGAATGAGTAATAAATTTTAATAAATTACGAGTTTATATTGCGCCGTTTCCATGTAGGGAAGATCAACTGTGCATTACAACAATGCATGGAATAAAATAACTAAATGACAAATACGAATTACATCATGTGTTGTGTAAAATATCAAAAAGCCTAGCTAAGAATAAAAAACCTTACTAAAAAGTACGCCTTCGAAAGTCATGCTAAAAGTAAATAAGAAAAAATCACATAGTCGCCTAACTAAGAATGAAAAGCCTTACTAAAAAGATGCGTCTTAAAAAAATTTTTTTCAAGTGTCAACAGATTTGACCATTCAAATTTCCAGAGGTAAATCGTTCCAGAGTTAGGCGCCGAAGCAACGAAAGCACGGTCGCCTAAGGTTGTTGAAGTTTTAAAATTCGGATGAGACAGCAGTATTCCGTCGTTAGATCGCAGTTTAAAGGCTTAAATTTAACAAGATCATTGATATAGGACGGTGCTAATTCGTGAATGGCTTTGAAAGTTAAAAGTAAAATCTTAAAATTAATATGAAATAAGACAGGAAGCTAATGCAGCTGATGGAGCACTGGGGTAATGTGGCAAAATTTGCCCTGCATAACGACAAGTTTGGCGGCTGCATTTTGAACTCTCTGCAACTTGTCAATATGGCACTTAAACACAATATAATAGACTATTACAGTAGTCTATTCGGCTACTAATAAAAGAGTGGACAAGAGTCGCAACTAAATCCATTGAAAGGTATTTCCTTATGCGTCTAATGTTGTGTAAGTGATAGAAAGCGGCACTGCATATTTTGGTAATGTGTACGGCCATAATAAGTTGATCATCGAACCACGTGCCCAAATTCCGCACTACAGAAACTTTGCTTACATCACAATCCCCGACCCTGATAGTGTTAACAGCAGCTTTTTACAGTAATTATAAATGTCGTGACGCTATTGCAATAAATTCGGTTTTGTCGTCATTAAGCATAAGTTTATCCGAGGTCATCCACTGCTTCACATCCGAGATACAGGTTTCCATTGATCTAATTGCCTCGTCTTGACTAGAAGCACAGCTTGGGTTGAACGACAAATAAAGCTGGGAGTCATCTGCATAACAATGAACTTTTGGAAGGTGACGACCGACAATGTCGAAGATTTTGCTTGAATATACTACTACTACTACTACTACTACTACTACTAATAATAATAATAATAATAATAATTATTATTATTATTTTTTAAATTTTATTTAATATATAACTTACATAATATTTACATGATACTTACATTATGACATATTACACTTTACATTACGATACTAGCATACCATACCTACATACCACATGTTACTTACTTACAGGAGGCTTACATACTATTGCAAAAAGAAAAAATAAATAAATAATAAAGTTTACGCTAGTACTAACATATACGCACATACGGTTACGGATTCAATGACCATCAATTGACCAAAGGAATAATTATATTTCTCTAGCATTTGGAAAACTGTAGTATTGTAATTTTCTAATTGCTGCTCTCCGAATCTCTCGTCAAAGGAGAAGGAAACTAGAGGTTATTTTCCCGAATAAATGCTCCCCATTTCACATTGAAATTTGTCAATGACCCAGTTTTGACAGCATAACGTCTTTCATAGTCGAGGCAATTTAACATAATTTGAAAAAACAATTCTCGTGATGGATGAAAGGACATTTTTTTCGAATAATAAATGTGATATCTCGCAATTAAAAGTGCATGGTGAAAAAGCAAGTTTGTAGTATCGTTCACGAAGCCTATGCAAGAGAGAAAGGAGAAGTCTTGATTTGGGAAGCAAGAGCTGTTTCTCATCCAGATACCAATTTCATTCCAGAAAGATTTAACAACAGGACAGTCCCAAAAAAGGTGTAGGAGAGTTTCTGAGCTTGCTTTACAGAAAGTGCACTGGTCATTTGCAACAATCCCAATTTTGAACCGTGTACGACTTACTCCAGTCTATCGTGTCGAAACCAAGAGCTTTACAGTCTGCAAGCCATTTTCCCTGACTTTTGCACGGGGCAGAGGTACTTTGTGTTAGAAACATTCTATAAGCTAACTTACAGAACTCTCGTGAGGCCAAAAGGTTTTTGGTGTCAGTAGTAACACCTCTCGTTGGCGGACAATAATTTTTGCGTTTCAGATTCGAGATTGCACAAGTTACGCCGTAATACTGGAGAAAATGGGATTTCATTCCGAATTTTTCCTTGAAAGTATCGAACTCCAAAAAAAGTGAATCCTCTCCCAGGAGGTGACTTACGAGGGAAATACCTGCCGAAAACCAGCTCCGATAGTAAATGGGCTTATTGTTGATGCGTATAAGAGAGTTGTACCAGATTGGAGTCTCACCAAAGTTTGAGAGTTGTTTTTTGAAATTAAGACGAGACCAAGTTTCGATTAATTCTTTTGTGAAGGGTTCTTCAATCCCCAAAGAGACAACGTCATCTGGATTGAGGTTACCGTGCAAAAGAAGTTCAATATTGTGGGTATTGAGGAAGAAAGCTAACAGTAATTTCCATTTTCCTTTGTTCTGAGGATCTAGGTATTTTTGAATCCATTTGGCCTTAAGGGCTCGGTTAAAGCTTTGAATGTCCAACATTTTAAGACCACCTTCTGCATAATCATTTATTATTTCTGATCTTTTAATTTTATCGGGTTTACCATCCCATAAAAAATTGAAAAGGACATTCCTTATTTCTTTAAGGTGGTGATGGGACGTAGGTAGAGGGGACATAATGTAGACTAACTGCGATGCGAGCAAGCTCTTAATGACCGTTATTTTCCCAAGAAGGGTTAATCTTCTGAACTGCCAATTTTCGATTATTTTAGAAATTTTTTCCTTTTTTTCTTCATAATTAAGTATAAGAGATTCCCCTTTGATTGTAGAAAACCAGACCCCTAAAGCTTTAACCTTGTGAACAGGCCATGCAATGTGTTGAAAGGCAGGGATTATCCTTCTTTGCAGGCGTGAAGAGCCGACCCAGAGAGCTTCTGTATTTTCATAATTAACCCTTAACCCAGAAAGAGCTGCAAAGGAATCTAACAAGTTAAAAGATTGGTGCACTGAGTTATCTGAACCGTCTAGAATTAATGTGGTGTCATCCGCGTATTGACTTAGTTTGCATTCTGTACCTAAAACACGAATACCTTTGATTTGATCATGGTTTCTTATGGCACTGCCTAGTATTTCAACACATAAGATGAAAAGATATGGGGATAGAGGGCATCCTTGTCTAACGCCTCTGGTAAGATTGAAAAAAACGGAGGACCAGCCATTATTTTGTATGCAACTGCTTATGTCGGTATAGAATAACTTAACCCAGGTAATTAGGGAATCGCCAAAGTTATAATAACGAAGAGTTCTTACAATGAAGTTCCATTCCAAAGTATCGAAGGCTTTCTCGAAGTCTATAAAGAGCAGAATGCCAGGGATATTCTGGGTTTCTGTGTAGGTTATTATGCTGTCTATTAATCTAACATTTTCACTGATAGATCTACCCTTGAGAAAGCCTGTTTGATCATTGTTAATTATATCAGGTAGCACTTTTTTCATTCTTGCTGCAATTGCTTTTGTTGCGATTTTGTAGTCACAGTTCAAAAGGCTTATAGGTCTCCAGTTTTTTAGATGTTGCAGTGGTTTGTTTTTCTTCGGAATTAAAGTTATCAACCCTCTGCGTTGTGAGATGGAAAGGTGTCCCTGAGTAAAAGATGAATTTGGGATTGGTAGCAGTGGTAATGAGAATTGTAATGATTGAGTGGTCAGTTCGATAACCGGGTAATATTTCGGCTCCAGTAATCTCTGGGCAAAGAGAATCGCTGATAAGAAAAAAATCTAAGCGGCAATGAATCTCAGGCTTTTTCCTCCTCCATGTAAAACGCGCAGCGTCAGGATTAAGGGTGCGCCAAATATCAGTCAATTCAAACTTTTTTTTGATACTCTCTACCTCATCTCTTGACTTAGCATGTGTTGTAGCAATGCCCCCTTTTTTGTCCTTGAAAACATCGCAGACCAGATTAAAATCGCCACCAAAGACTATAAAATCACATTCAAAAGACGACAGCTTTTCACTGACGTGTTTAAAAAAGGTCGGGTTGTCCTCGTTAGGCGCGTAAACATTCACAAGCGTCATAACTCTATCTTCTGTTTCTATATCTGCAATAATAAACCTTCCCTCGGGATCAGTAATCTGCTTCTGAATTTGAAATTGGAAATTGTTGTTGAACAGTATGGCGACGCCTGCTCTGGAGCTAGAAAAGGTGGTGAAAATGGTTGAGTATCCCCATTCAGAACGCCAGTAAGGTTCGGACTCACTTGTGCTGTGCACTTCTTGCAGAAAGTAAATAGAAAACTTTTTTTTCTTCAGCCATAGAAAAGTTTCTCTTCGTTTGGTGTTGTTTGAAAGACCTCTGACATTTAGGGAGCAAATTACCATATCTTCAGGGCGCATGGTGCAAGGAAGGTGTTAGAGTTCCTTTGAGGAGAGTGTCAAGAGAGCAGCTATGTAGTTTAGTGGCGTAATTAAGAGGCCAAGATATTTGTGAATTAAAAAACATGCATACAAGTAACAGGTAACAACATAGGGAAAAGCTTTTACACTGGTCAACAATAAATACGTAACACATACACAGTTGTACATAAAAATCTCTTAGTGGGGTATAGTCCCGAAGGTATTTAAAGATGTTCATTCCCAGCTGAAAGGGTTTTCCTGCGCCTTAGAAAATTCGAATTTGCATATATATCTGGAGGCAATTTGGACGTTTATTGAAATTTACGGGAGTTAAAGGAAAAAAGATCAGTAAAAAGTAATAATAATAGTAATAACAAAATAAATACAATAAATAAAGGAGAGTGGGTATTTTGCAGATTGTATGGTACAGGGATGATGTGATAATAAAAGGCCTCATGACTGAAAGGATATTTCAAGAAATACATGTGGAAGAGCTAAGAGTGCTGATTACTTAAGATATTCCGGTGCATTTTCGAAATTAAATCGTTCATTATTGATGTATAGAAATCGACCTTTGACTTTAGCCTCGGGTAAATTATGTTCGTTGCGAGCCTTCATCATAGCCTTGATTAAGATTTCCCGTTCCTTTTGAATGGCTCTTGCGTAATCTTCAGTGATGTACGCATCTGTGTGGACTTTGGAGTTTTTAAGCTTACCTCTTTTGGACCAAACCTGGTCTCGATCCATTCTACAGACAAATCTTACTATGATAGGTCTGCACCTACTGCCGTCTCTCTTGCCAACACGATGTACTGCGTGGAATCTGATTCCGGAGGTGTCAATGCCAAGGTCCCTTTCGATGATGTCGTGTACAACTTTTTCGCAATCTACAATACAATACAATACAATACTTTATTTAACCACGCTACATTTAGGAGCGAAAAGCGCTCGTTAAAACATGTGCGTGCTAAAACAATGTATACAATTAATACAGTACAATATATACAATTTATAAAAAATATTAACTACTTAATAACCGAGAGTGAGGTCGTTACGGGAAAATCTCAAACTGAGGCCTTGCCGTATTGACCGAGCGATAGCGAGGTCAATACAGCTAGGCCGAGGTTTGAGATTTTCCCGTAACGATCGAACGGTCGAGGTTATTAAGTTGTTTATTATATGGCTAACATAACGGTTCTAAGGGAAAAAAAATTAGTTCAAGCACAAGTCGTCGCTTCACGGTAATCTATTCATTAATTTTTTCCAAACTCAAGTCAAACGTTTTATTAACAGTTTTCCTGGTCGTGTTTTCAGTTTTTTACTCTAGAGGCACCAATTTTCAATGTAAATAAAACAAATTTGGCCATTGGATGACTTTTTTGTTGTCTTTGTTCCTAATTTGCATCATCCGTAATCGGCCCGTGGGCATTACGGGAGAATAATGCCCTAGCGCTTCGCTTCGCTTAGCCAATCAGAGCGCGCGTTATATCGTATACAAACACTAGCCATATAATAAATACAATTAATAATCTGTGTAAAAAAAAAAAAAAAAAAAAAAAAAAAGATGTGTAAAAACATTATTTCATTTATAATAATCATTTAATAAACGTTTAAAAGTTGAAAGATCCTCTGCTTCCCTTATAAATGGAGGTAATGAGTTCCAAGTCCTGGCGGCAATGAAAGAAAAAGACTTGTGACGCCATTCCAAATTACATCTAGGCATCTCCAAAATTGTTCCAGACCCCCTTAGATTATAGGAGCATAACTTAATTTTAAAGAGATTTTGAATATAGCTTGGAGCCTGATTATGTATACATTTATACACAAGGACTAAGGCCTGAAATTCTCTACGCTGTTTTAACGACCTAATGCCTACAGTCTTCAAAAGGAACTCATAAGGGGTTTGCCTGCCAAAACCTAAAATCGATCTTAGAATGTAATAGTTCGTGACATCTAGTTTATTAACCTGGGTTTTACCCACACCAAGCAATAAGGGCGCACAATACTCTAAATGCGGTAAAATAAACGCTTTATATAGGCGGCCCATAACATCCATCGGTATGAATTTGCGTATTCTTCGCAAGGCAGTTGCTTTAGCGCATGCTTTTTTCACTTGCTCCTTCACATGATTCGTAAAATTAAGCTTACGATCTAATGTAACTCCAAGAATCTTAAGTGTCTCTGTAGTGTCGACAGACTTGTTATCTACAAGAAAATCATAATGATATAGCGTTGGACCGATGGCCAAGGAAAAACAGATTGATAGGTGATTGGCAGCTAGCTTTGTCCAGTTAGCGTTTTTATTTTATTCTTGTGATCTTTTTTTATATTATTTCATTTTGGCTGGCAAATTTGATCGGTAATTACCGATCACCAGGTGTTATTTCCATCCCTGCAAATGACAACCCACTTTGTCAGCAGAATTCTAAATAAATACACCATTAAGTGTTCAATGAAATAATAAGGACAATACTGATGGGCTTCAATACTCCTCTGGCCTTGATTGGTCAGGGTGAAAATCTTGGAAGAATGTTAACAACAATAGAAAGATAGAAAGAAAGAAAACTTCAAACCAAAATACAAGCCATTTTAAGGAAATTTTGTTTAGTGTTTTCATTGGTTTACAAAATAACACTTATAATATAAAAGAGGGTAGACATCACGGTTAGAAATGATGGCCGAGTTAATTATCTCTTACAATTTAGTCACTTGGTTTAGCCTTAAATTCAAATGTGACTCAATGCTGATACTATAAATTGACCACTGTACAGGGACTCTGATGAAGGGCTACTGCTCGAAACGTCAGCTTTTAGAATCTCTGTACAGTGGTCAATTTACATCATCAACTCTGTTGATAAAACAAAATTTTTGTGAACAACTCCCCCACTGATGCAGCACCACAGTTTCCTTAGAAACTACCCCCTTGACTCTATTAGTCAAAGCATTAACTTGGCCATCAAATACTTTAATTTATAAGAAAACTGATCAAAACGATTGAAAGGGAGCCTAGAAAAAAGGCCTAAGTTACTGCTGGTAAAATGTCCAATTCTTCTACCAAATTTAAGTCAAGTCATTTAGGGTCTTATTATTTCTGCACACCTCTTCAGTTTTTCTGGAAATGTAAGTATTGCCTCAAAAACATAGGGCATAGACCACTTTCACAATGGCCGCCGATAATATTGTTCTTTTGTATCTATGTTAATTAGACTTACTGGCCTCATTTTAGCGCAAACATTCTTTTGTATTTTGCACATAGCAGCGAGGTTAGAAAGGCTTATCAGCATTAAAACAAAAGAATATTTTATTTGGCCACCATTATGAAAGAGGTCTATGATACAGAATCCCAGTATCAACATAGGAAGATCACTGTACTGATGTTAAAACCATTGAGGTTCTCCCAAGCTAACTCCAAGGGACTCATTGTTTGGAGAGCAGTGAGAACATCCAATGATGCTGATGCTGATTCAGTGGAAATTGCTGGGAATTTTTGAAGACACTTTAAAAGGTCACAGTAACATAATACTTTAACTCATTCTAATGTCTCTTGAATATTATGAAAAATCACTAAAAAAGCCTCAACCACACATCCAACAATTAATATTAATCCACTGCAATTTCTTAAGGTCATTACCATCTAATCTGGAAACCCACACTGCCAACTGCTTTGAGTCACAACAAGTCAGATTTATGAAGACAATGCAAGAAGAAGCACAACAAATGAGTGCAAACCATCAGGGCATCACCAACACATACCAAAGATTGTAGAAAATAAATGAAAAAACAGTAACAATTTTGACATTTTGCTTGTTTGCACTGCCCAAATAGAGCATCTAAAGTACGGTAAAATTTCACAGGCTTATCCATGGTGGTCCTCACCTATCACTACTTCAAAATTAAGGCTCATGCACAAAACCAGCTCCACAGTCTAATAATCCCAAAACATTGTGGGATTACAAGCTACATAGAATTCTAAAATGCAACCTGTTTTGGAGCAGCTGAAAAAGTAAAACCCCACTGTACTTCATAAAGCTACGACCTGTGTTGGCACTCAACACAGATAAAATCCCTCCAAAAGTTAAATCACTCAGCAGGGTGCTTTAATTCCTGTTATGTCATTGTTGGTCTAAACCTTCTCGTAACCACTGTGACTCTTGCGTCGACCAATGACATAGGCAATCAGTACAATCAGTACAAGCCCAGCCAAGGCACAGCCAACAGCTATCGGAACAATGTCGGAGTTCTTTTTCTTTGTTGGTGAAGGTGCTGGTGTTGTTGGGTTATCCTTATAGCATTCCAAAGTGTTATTGCCAAAGTCGCTGCTATCTGTTTTGTTGACAAATGGTTCAATCCTCAGATCTTCAAACATTAAATCAACTTTGAAGTGCTTCTCGTCATTTTCGAAGGAGACGGGTACATCATCTTTGCAGAAATAGTTCTCACCAACTTGACCATGAGGGTTGCCTGTTGACTCATTGTAGATACTCAAGACAGATGGCCCTGTCACTGTGGCATTTTTAAAATCTGGGTTTCCCTTTACAGTGACGTTGAAAGTGATCTTGGCCACTGACCAACTAGTTTTATTGCCTGATGCAGATGCTGCCACAACCTTGTCAATATCCATGGTTAGTTCATAAAATGAATCGTTCTTAGGCCATGAAAGGATCAGCTTGGCTTTGTTTCCTTTTCTTCCACAGTCTCCTGATACTTTAATGTGATTCTGAGTTGTTCTGTTAGCATGCTGAGTATGTGTTGCAGGCTTTGTGATGTTTGATGAGTTGGTGAAATAAATCACCTCAACATAGTGAATGGTAATGCTTGCAGCAAACTGAGCTAGTAAGCAGTAACTGCCATTCTCTTTCAGACTGAAGTTGCCATGAGGAGGAGGAGGAGGAGGAGTTGTTGGTTTTGGAGTAGTCATTGGTGCTGTAGTCTTGTTATCTGGTTTGGTAGTTGGGACTGCTGTTGTAGTCTTGTTATCTGGTTTGGTAGTTGGGACTGCTGTTGTAGTCTTGTTATCTGGTTTGGTAGTTGGGACTGCTGTTGTAGTCTTGTTATCTGGTTTGGTAGTTGGAGCTGGCGCTGTAGTGTGGTTATCCGATGTGGTAGCTGGAGGTGGTGGTGGTGAGGTTGCTGTATCTCCAAAAACAACAGCGGCAACCAAAACGATCACAAAAAGCTTCAGCAACATGATGATTTTGTTACTTTCAGTTTCTCGCTGGACTAACGGCGCAAACCACGATGCACGTAGCGAAAAAGGACCTTACTTGACCTTCGTCTTGGCTTTCCTTGATGTTTTTAAATCTTAAATTCTCCCGTCTGGTATACTGTTCTAAATTTGTGTTCCTCTCTACTTCCTCTTTTAGGCTCTGTTCCAAGGCCGTCACCTTCTTTCTTAACAGCTCCATCTCCGAGATTCGTTCTTCCGATTCAGCCTTGAATTGTTTCTTTAAGGAGTCGATGTCGCTTTGGGTAAAATTTAGACTCTGTTCGAGATCTTTCACCGTAGAATTTACTGCCTTTATATCTGATTTAAATTCTTGTCGTAATTTGTCTAGGTCATTGCGTATGTCGGCAAGACCTTCTGTGACGAGTGTCTTTAGGCATTCAATCGAGTCCTTCAGTTCGTTATAAAGCGTATCAGTATCAGCGGCCATTCCTTCTTCAGTAGTTGATGAACTGGAGCCCCTTTTCGAACGTTTCCTGCCCATTTGTCCTCGACGACGCTATTTGTTCTGTTGATAACGCTCGAAACCGTTCTTATACATTCGTTGCACTATTCGTCATGTTTATTATTATTATTATTATTTAAGTCTCTACTATTTGAGGAGACTGTAAATCAAATAAACTCTTAATTAAATCAAATGTTGGTTTTTGGGGAGAGGGGAAAACCAGAGTACCCGGAGAAAAACCTTTTGGAGCAGAGTAGAGAACACTATCGACATTTTGATAGGTATGGTTCCTGAACAGCAAGATTCATGTTCTGTTGATGGAAATGAAGAGGACATCCAGTTTGAAGAACTGGTGACAACTAGAAAACGGCGGAGTAGTTAGGTCATTGAGGAGTTACATTACTTTTTAAACGCTCTTGACACTGAGTATCTGGAGCAATGATTGTATAAAACACAGATTCCAAAAAGGGGAGTTTTAGCAGCGACGACAGTGACGGCAACGAAAACATCATTTCAAAACACATTAAATCAGTCTGCTTTTCCTACTCTTTAGTGGTTATTGACGTTTGTCTAACTTGGAAAATGCTGGCGAACTTTCCAGGGAATAAATTACTTTGAACGGCGTTTAAGTATGGAAAAAGAAAGAAAAATTTGCTGCCACGCGCTCACGTTTTCCGAGAAAACAAAATTTGGGCATTTCACGTTGTTGTTTCGCAGAGGACGGCAAAGAAATGTACCAAAATGTATAAAAACGCAATTGCAGAGCCATCGTTTCTGCTCATCAAACCTCACTGTTGTTTTGTGTCCGGGTCTGGTTGACGTCGCCTCCCTTGTTGCTTATGCTCCCTGATCTGTTCCTTTAATTGTCGTGGCTGCCGGTGATTAAATCAACGCCTTTTTAGTTAGATGGAGCAAAACACCCGACTCTTTCCTTGCAATAAAAAGGGATATTTTTGGTTCTCTGGTATAGATACCATCGTAGCTGTTTCATTTACTGAATTAAGGTTTTATTTGGAGTAATAGTGGCTTTATTAGTGATAACATTAACACTGTAATTTGTACGCTCTTCCGGAATAAATTGGTATCAGTTTATAACATGTTTTTATATTGTCCTTCTAAGCCCCGAAGACAGCAATGTTTTTTTTCAGACAGAGCGGACTTGCCAAATCATTGACGTAGCCGTACCTGTTAGGTAAGGGTTAGTTAAGGTGGCTCAAAACAGTTTCCAGCACTTTCCAAGACGTAGATTTTGATGGGTCATTATTACCACTCTTTATCAATTGATTCTATAATCATGGTATCAAAAAAGTGCCCAATCATTTGTGAATACGTTGGTATTATTTTTGCGACACTATAGGTTACCATAGCAACACTATGACCTGCTAAAATCTCCCTTAATTTTAGCTTTAAGCGCTTATATTTCAAAAACGGCACGGTGAAATGTTTTCTTATTATAAAATTTTAATAAGCAGGATAAGATGCAACTTTCTGCAAAGTTTAAATAAATTCCGTACATGGAGTTCAGAGCCACCTTAAATTTTCAAAAATTTAAGGTGGCTCTGAACCCCATTTACAGAATTTGTTTAAACTCTGCCAAAAGTTGCGTCTCATCCTGTTTATCAAAATTCTATAATAAGAAAAAATTTCACCTTGCCGTTTTTGAAATATAAGCGCTTAAAGCTGAAATAAAGGGTGTTTTTAGCAGGCCACAGTGTTGCTATGGTAATCTATAGTGTCACAAAAATAATACCAACGTATTCACCAATGATTGGGCAGTTTTTTGATACCATGATTGTAACATCAATTGATAAAGAGTGGCATTGATGACCCATCAAAATCTACGTCTAGGAAAGTGCTCGGAACTGTTTTGAGCCACCTTGAAGGCTGAAAGGTTGTGCTCGCTTGACTGAGTTAACACTTCCTGTATGACTCAGCACTTTAAGCGCTTTTACGACCACTTTTGTGGTGTCAGTAGAACTTATTGCCTTATCATATGTCCGGTTACCATGCACAAAGGCGGGAGTTTATGCTTAAATTTCCCATTTAATTAAAGGAGTCGCTTAACTTTCTTGTTTTGAGACACAAAGTTTATCGACATCCATGTGATAAAACATTACATTCGCCGAGTTACTTATAAAGCTGTCCAGACTGAAGGAATCAAATCTAAGATTTACCCGTGTGACTCAGTATCACACTGGATGATCCATTCCTCGCATACAAGCAACTAAGCTTAAACAAAGAACAAAAAGCTTATTGTTTTACACTTTGTTATGTATATTTAAACAATAAAAATATATAAATTTTATAGTGCGTGTTTTGTGTCGAAAACTCACCAACAATACGTTTCCTATTAAAATCACCGTTTAATTTCCTCCAAAAAATCCACTTGAATACAGGCTAGGAAAACTCAGCTCACTCTACTCAACTGCGTTCTTAGTGCAACATCGAAAGTAACACGATAAGTCTCAGAAACACACCCACTAAGAACAAAGTATATGTTTCGATCCGAATTCAATTCCGCTCATTTGTGGGACTAATCAAATAATAAAAATACGGCAGGTCCACAGTTCCCGACAGTTTGTTTCATTGCCTTTTCTTCCTTTTTTTTTCAACCCCAGATACGGGGGCAGTGTTAAAAGTGCTCTCTCCTTTTATCTGTTTGAAAATAACGTTTGAAAGAAGAAGCTAAAACTGAAAGTCAATATTGTTTCTCTCTTTGCTTTCGACGATTTCAAAACTCTCGCCACCTGGGCTGATCTCTGCCTCAATATTCTAATAAACGTTTCCTTATTAGAGAAGAAAAAACTTTTAATGTGAAGAAAGAGTACATGAAACACATTTACGAACTGAAGTAGAAGTACAATCAGTTTTAGCCGTTCGAGTCCTTGTTCCCTGCTGCGCCCGCTTGAATGTCGGAGATTGCGTGACTAATACAAACATTTCGAGCGAGACCTTTTAGAACATGCGATGATAGAATATTTAGATTTTAGTAAAATCCAACTAGTGGCCTATTATCAATGCTGCGTTCTGATTGGTTGAGCTACTAGTAGGCTATTTGTTTTGCCTACTAGTAGCGAAAAGCGCCGGCTTTAAAAACCAAAAATGGCGGCTGAATCACGTTTTGCTGAAGTTTCGAGCTCATTATTACATAAATCTATTCCAAAATCTACAAAGAAGTCAACTAAATATGGAATGAAGATATTTAACGGTAGAAATGCACAAAATAAATTTGAACTGCTGACAAATGTTACCGTAAATTTGACTCCTTTTGCAACTACTATTTCTATCGTCTTTGTTTTGGCGGCAAATAAGAATTAAAGTCTAGCTTTAACTAGCGAAAGATGTTTTGTCTGGATATTTTTTTGACCAACTAGTTGGATTTTACTAAAACAATTATTCCTCTCGCCCTCATGGCCTCTGAGTCAATAGCCCATTCGGCCTTCGGCCTCATGGGCTATTGACTCAGAGCCCATTCGAGTTCGAGGAATAATTGTTAAATATGTAAATGACAGTCAGAAATCAAAGATGGACACGTTCCAAGTATTTTCGTATCGGTTGACAGCTCGATCGAGACCATTGTTGACAGATCGTTAGTTTTAGTTTAGTTGCCTGGAGAGAGTGAAGGAGAACTGTACCTGAGAACTGTGAACCGTGAACTGAATCATCTAAAACCAAGTTCTGATTCTGTGATATCGTGAAGTTCGGCCCTAGGGCATTCGCGACATGAAGGAACAAGCGACTCTAGAAATCCGGTTGGTTTAGGATTCTTATTGCGTTTTGGAAAACAGTACAGGTGACAAGTTGAAAGGCGCTCTTTTCTAAGCATGCACAGTCGAACTGGAATGCCGATATTTTCGGACTTTCCAGAGTAGCTGTTTTTCAGACTGCTGAAAAAGGAGAAGGAAGATGCCTCTAAGAGTGCTTCCCTCAAGCCCATCAATAAACTAAAATTACGGTTCGCCCCTAATTCATTTATACTACCCTGAAAAACTTTCGCGTTTTGACTTTGCTTTTTCTGTTTCTTTCCTTATAATAGTCACTTGAATTATGATTTCCAGTATAAAATATCGATGTCTAAGAAACCGCAATCAATCTGAAAATGAGCTGCGATGATGAGACGAATAAAAAAAGTTGAATACTTGACAGATACGATTACAAATCACAATGCCTGCTTTTGTTTATGCTCCACTAGAAGATCAAAGTTAATTGTTCATTGTGATGTGTTGACGAATCAAATGCAAATTTGTTTTAAAAAGGTCAATCTATTAAAAGGAACAACAGGGGCGAATGACACGCAATCGTTTTGTCATTTTATCGCAAATAGTGGTTGGGTTATAAACTGAGCTAAATGTGCACTGTTTGATCTGTTTGATCCTCTGGCAACTCAGTGAGCCAATATGGTGACTATCCAAAATGTTAATGCTCTTCTTGTGAAATTTGAAGCCAACGTGAATAATTACGCAACTTTTCGAAATACTACAGCTCCCGAAGTTGCGGAGAACATACGAAGCATCCGCTCGTGGGTTGACGATCAGGAAGCGAATTCAAGTCAGGCGTCCAAAAATAAATTAATTGCCGACGTTGGGAATGTTGTTGGCACATCCATTCGTGCCTTGAATAATCTGAGAAGCGGCAACCCCGCAGAAGTGATGCGAGGATGCCTTAGTATTGCGGAAACTGTCGCTGTTTTGGTCGGTGGACCATATGGAGCTGCTGCTTGTGCCATTTGTAGCTTACTCGGATCAGTTTTGTCTATGAGCACTCCGACAGAGCCCGATTTAGCAACAGTGTTTATGGAAAAGGTTCACGTGGAGCTCTTGAAGTTCAAGCGAGAGTTAAAAAGCGAGAAGCTTAAAGGCCTTCAAGATCGGGTGCGGACGATGAACGTCCAGCTACAGACTTTAGAGTTTAAGGGAGTGTCAAGTGACATTGAGCTTCCCGATAAGGTCTTGTTTGAAACCGATTTCCCACAGTTTATTGGTGAAGTGTCCCATAACATCAAGAAAGGCATAGCGTTTAATGGCACTGACGAAGATATCAATGATTGCTTGACGTCGATGGTGGTGTACTGCAACGCACAAACGTCTTTGATGCTTTTACTTACGAAAGTAATGGCGACATTTAAATCAATTGGGGGCGAGACCATCTATATCGAAAACTTGCTGAGAGACCGAAAACAACACGCAACCCAAACGCTTGGATTCCTTTCTGACGAGAACTCGATGTCAAGTGCTCTCACTCCAACCGAATCAGGAAAAGTGTTGATGATCTTTCATTTGCGTAGAAGCCTCAGTTCGTATGAGATCGTCGACGAATTTCGACAAGAGTTGGGGATGACCAGGATGCCGGAACTCCAAACGGTCGAAGCGAGAGCCTTTCAAGCTGCCTTTTCATCTCCGAAAGGGATATCAGACCAATACCCACAGCCTCAGACTAAGGGAGACAATCATTACTTCCAGCTCATCAATCACACTAGTGTTCCAGTTAAGGTAGTGTGTGGTGAAGCGGGAGATAATGTTAATGGTTTGAAATTTTGTCAAGACTTAAAACCATACAGTTCCTATGAACATGTTGCCACGAAGTCAACGTGGTTTTTCTCCGCTGGCGGGTTTTTCATCATCTATTTTGATGGCAATATAAGACCCTTTGACAATAAGTTTGCCGGACAGAACTTTAAAGTGTTCGAGTTTGCCTTGTCTAATCCATTCCTAGGTTTCAGGAAGACTGCAGTTTTGGAAAAAACAGACAACTTGTCTAGTTTCGTAACTGGTCATGACTGCTGGAAGCAGATGAAGTTCAATAATAGCCCACCTATTTTTTTCGTCCGTGGCGATAAACATTATATGGTTGATGGAGGATATACTAGAACACATTACTTCGCAGGCATTAATGAGCATCCTGGTAAGAATTCGTGCCGGACGTGGCGGTTTGTTGTGCAGGAGTACGATCCTCGCGCAGATTTAGAAATAGCGTGTAATGTCATGTGAAGAACCGTGGTTACCCTATATTCGTCATTTCTCGTGAAGTCATTTGTCCCTTTTCGGTATGCCTTTTGGTTCGCGCTAAGAAAACTTAAATGTACACAAGAATGACGGCCAGAGACGTTAAAACGTAATTTCTGCATCATGTTCATTGACACCTCAGCCTGTCCAATAACGGGACAACACCATAAATTTCTCTTTTCTGGTCCTTTAGAGTTTTAAATTTGATTACTTACCCACAACCCAGGCGTGTCAGTGAAGGGTTACTTAGGATAAAGTGTAAGTTACATAACATGACATTGCCATAATTTCGTGACAATAACAATATTAACAAAAATTTTAAGCTCACGATACAACTTGTTTCGGCATGACTAAAGGCATGGCTCATGCCATCATCAGTTTAAAGTGTTGTTCCGTTTTTCACTGTTTTAGATACGTTTACAATTTGAGTACGTTAACAATTTAAAATTTAAAATACATTATAAAATGTTGGAAGAGTTACGCGCGCTGTGATTGGTCTAATCGAGTTTATTATATCCCCGATAAAGCACGGACTCTACGTCACGCGCGTGCACTGTTGAGTTATAATGCACGCTGCCTACGTCACAAGCTCGTGCGCGAGCAAATAGGTATGAAAGCTCGCTTAACTCTTCGGGACATTTTATAAAAGAAATAAAAAACTTGTTCCTCGTACATTGTTGAGTTATATAAGCACTTGGGAATTTTTAAGAACACTCGAGAAGTGCCAGAAGCACTCGC